>JAHHUM010001536.1:0-335924 GCA_036173005.1 Crenichthys baileyi | reverse complement strand
TGTGGGTGATGTAGGATAAATTTGGGGCTCAAAAAACGGGTGTTGTGGCGGAGGGTGAGAAAAAAAGGGCCCGGGGGAAGGCGGATGATAGGGCCAAATGTTGAAGTTTCGCGTGCTCAGGAGATAGTGGATCTCTGCTCGGGGGTTTTTGTGGGGACCCTGGTATGATGTTGCCCACTCATTCTCAGAATTCGGTTTCAGTGTCTTGAGCTTGCTTTTTTCCCCCCCCCCCCCCCAATATATATCATGGGAAAGGGGCGGCCTCAAAAGGGGTTTTTTTTAGACGAAAAACGGGAAAACGTCGCGTTTTTTTTCACTGACTACTGACCCAACTGGGATTTTTGTGGAAAAGGTGGAAAACGGTGCCCAATTTCCCCCATCTTTCGCCCAGCTAAAAACGGCAGAGCCAGCATTTTCTTAAAATATCCCAAGTCCTGTTGAACCCCCCAGCAAAAAACAACTGGGGGGTTTCGCCCGGTTTTGTTCTTGCGTCTGTTTTCCCGCAAAGGCCCACGACCATTTTCTGTGGTTTTTAAAGACCCCCACTGGCTAAAGAGATTTGTCTCTCAGCTATTTCAACTCGGAGGGCATATGAAAATTCAGCCCTTTTGCGGGTCGGGAGACTTTTCATTTTCTTTTTTTCCCTCCCTTCCTGCTTGAGACTGTTTTCAGGGCTGTCATTAAGGTGCGGGTTTTGAAAGCCTTAACACACCCCATCGTTGTGGTGAAGTACACAGAGCCATGATCCATTAAATCCCTGTTTTTGATCCTTGATACAGGCGAGTTCCCTTTTTCAACTAAAATATCCCCCCATCCCCCTCGGGCCCTTTGGGCTCCAAAGACCTTCTTCCTGCGAGTATCCAAGGGGGTTTTTGTTTGAAAAAGGTTTTGTATTTTGATTTTTAGGGCATTAAATTCACGGATAAATTTGGGGAGACGGTCCTGGGGTTTCGCACAAAACTGATTCCCTCTTGGCCCCAACCCATTCTGATTTCAAACCTGGTTGTTGAAGTTGAAATTGATCCTCATCATCGGGAGAGTATGTTATGATGGGGGAAATTCCCAAGTTATCAAAGAGGGAAACAGGTGATATAATGCTTGTTCATCATCATTTTGGCACCGTTGCGTTTCTCCTCCGTTTACAATTAACTCTTTTAAATCTAAATTGCTGACGGGGGGTTTTTTCCAAAGAATGCTGCATGTAAAGTGCAGGTTTTATGCCTGTATTAAAGCAACACTAAAAACCGCCCCATTGGTCTATTGGGTTATTCAAGGTTTTAACAAAAAATTTCAAACACAGCCCCTATTTTAATGGTGCTGATGCCTACAGTTTTCTGTAAAACCATATTGGTCTTGTTTTTTCATATCTACCACCCCCTGTGTTTCATTGGTTTATTTAAGCCTTCCCATTTTCACCCTTAAACAACCCCTGTATTTTATTTGGTCATTTAAGGGCTCGCCCCCTCATGACGACATCCAATAAACATGCATGGGACGCCCCTCGGTCACACCCCCTTGACCCATGACCCTCCCCACCCCCCATGACCCCCCTTTAAAGGTCAAAGGTCACCTGTCAAAAAAAATTTTATGAAAAAGGGGTTTTTTATTACTCTGATGATGTATTCAGTTTCCCCCGTTCCCCAGGCCCTAAAGCAACGCTGGGAAAATGTTGTTCAGCCCTGTGTTGAGCTGTCAGCCATGATTCCGCACCCCGAATCTGAGGCCCCCGCCCCCCCGCCAAAAAGGCCAAAAGTTTGAAAAAAAAACTTGAATCTGAAAAAATAGTTGGGGAAATTTTTTTTTTTCCGTTTCACATCTGTTTTTTTTTTCAGTTTCAAAATTTTTTCCAGTTTTTCACATTTTTAGGGAGTTCAAAAAAATTTTTCAGGTTCAAATGTTTTTCCTTTGAACAAACATTTATTTTTTAGGTTCAAATGTTTTTCTTTTGAACAAACTTTTATTTTTCAGGTTCAAATTTTTTTCTTTTGAACAAACTTTTATTTTTCAGGTTCAAATTTTTTTCGTTTGAACAAACTTTATGGCCCCAATTTAGCTCCACAGAGTCAGACGAGACTAGCAGCTTTGCGGTAAGGCTATGTTGCTTTTAAATTGCACATAGTTTGGCTAACATCTGTGAAAAATGCTTGTAAAATCTACTTGCCTCAGTTTTCGTGGAAAATGTTTTTGTAGTCTGAGGAATAAGCAGAGAGAAATTAGGCATGCATCCTACTATACATCCATGTGTCTGAAGCATACGACTTTTCCCCTAAACTGAAAGTGTGCTAATTAATGCTGTTTTTACAGAGTACAGTGAAAGCATGTTATATTTAGTTAAACCACACGAACAATAACTTCTTTATTTTTCAACCTGGGCCCTATTTCCCCAAGTGTATGTGTTAGATAGGTACAACTCCTTATAAAATTTGTTCAGTATTGAGGGAGATGGATACAGGTGATATGAGGCCAATTACGGGAGGTATTTGCGATATCTCCCATAAAATGTTTGCATTAAAAGTGCTTTTATTTTGTTTTTCAGTCTTATTATCCACGTATTTGTTCTATTTTAATTTCTTCAAACTACATTAACCTACTTAAATTAAAGTTGAAAATATTTACATGAATATTTTTTCTTGATATGTTTGGCAGACAATGAAACGGAGAGGAGACATTGAGAACTTTTTTTATTACAACTCAGGGGTAAAGATTGTTATTTTTCAATGTGATGTATTGGGTAGTTCTCATTTTACTTAGGACTGGTTAGTATACAGAATCCTATATATGCAGTTAAAACTGGGTTTCAAAAGTACAGAATATTCCTTATTTTATGCATGATATGTTACAGTACTATTATTAGTGGTAATTTAAGGGTTTTACTGTTCTTGCACAGTATTTATCACTTAATTGCCCTTGGGATATTGTCGTTGAGCTTACCAGTTTTACATAACAGGAAGATGTTGCAAATAATGATGTTGTGGTTCATAAACAAATAAACGACCATCATAATTTCTATTTTAATGGTCCAAATTAAAATGGTCATATACATCTTTCTTATTCGGTTAAGGAGCCAATAAAAACATGTAAAAATACTTTGTAAAAGCAAGAGGTCGGTAGCAATTGAACAAGTTTTAATGTGAAATATGCATACCAACCCCCCCCCCCCCCCCAAAAAAAAAAAAAATTTTTAAGATATTGGCTGAAGCTAGAAAGAGTTTGAATTATGAAATAATAACATTTGGGGAGAATGACAATTCTTTAGCGGATTCTGGGTGGGGGTGGGATGGGGTGGGGGGGTCCAGGTTTTACCAGGTTAAGTAGAGGACCACCCTGAACCCCAGTGAAATCATCGGTGTCCCCCTCTCTCCCTTTGTTTACAACTATTTCTTTTACCGTTAGTCTGTATTAGCAAAAGTATCATTATCCACTCTAAAATGACTCATTTACCAACGTGGGCTAAAAGGCCACTCAAAGAGGAAGATGCCATAAATCCAGAAGCAACTTTAGACAGATTACAGTTTGCAGATGCACTCGGACACAAAGACCTTCACTTTTTGAAGACAAATTATTTGGTCTGGTGAAAATGAAACTGAAGTGACCATACTGTCATTTAGAGGAAAAAGAGGAAGGCTTACAAGCCTGAGAACACAACCTACCTTTGAAGCACGGGGCTGGCAGCATCATGTTGTGTGGATGTCTTTCTGCAAGAGGGATAGATGCACTTCGGAAATTACACTGCATCATGAAGATTTAATAAAATTTAGAAAAAACATCCTAAGCCATCGGCCAAGAACCTAAAGCTTGGGCTCAATTGTCTTTTCCAATTCGACAATGCGCCAAACCATACTGCCAAAGAACTTACAATGTGATTGTCTAAGAACTCTGTTGTTCATTTTTTTGACATGTAGAAGCTGAGTAAACTTTGGTAATTCTACCTAACCTAAAACAGGCAGAGTTTAGTTTGATTTAATATCACACAGTTAGGAAAAACAGATTATGTGCCATTTAATAAAGTATATGTAAATATCTGGTTTATATGTAGTTGTGTACATATAGAGAAAGCAGTCTGCCTTTGGTCACTTAGGGTCTTACAGAGCCTTGTTTCCTCTGCATGTTTACGTTCTCTAGCATAATGCAGCAGTCTACACACCATAAATACAAATTATTCAATTCAGAGCAATGTATATGCATTACACGTCAGTAGACCTGCAATGCAGTGAGGAAAAACAGTATTTGCTTAGTAAAAAAAAAATACAATAATTCCTAAAATAAATGTTTTTACTTTATGGGACAGACTGGTTCAATAATTCTGTTGAGTTGCAAAAGTAAGGAAAATAGGCTACAGGCTGCATATAAATGATCACTAAAACATATAAAAAATCTATTTTTGAATATGAATATAGTTTCATATGAATTTAGTGACAATAACAGTTAGGCACTAAGCTAAACAGCCATCAGGAATTTTCTAGTAAGAATGTAATCAGTCATCAGTCATTCAAAACAGTGGGTGAAGGTCAGCAGACAGAGAATGTCTCAAAGAGTCACTAGGCAGCGTTGCCAGCACCTAATAGCCCAGAATGGTCAAATTTATGTGTGATTTAGTTCAAATGCAGACCATTGTAGGGTATGTAACTGATTCTGTCTGCAAGAGAATGGCTCGTCCAAACAGCAATACCGAGCATAAGCGGTGGCATCACTGGTGGAGTGATGGTGTTATCAGGCAGTTGGTGGAGCATCTGACAGTCATTGAAAACAGTGAGTGCAGATCACCAGACAGAGGGTGATTCATTAGATCATTTAACAGCATCGCCAGTACTTATATGATAGATGCGGCATTGTGGGTTTGCATAATGGTGGAAGGTTGTCTTATGCAAATTACCAACATTATGTGTCTACTAATGTCACAGTTGTCTGATGGTGGAACCAAAGGAAATATGAGGATATCAACACACTTTGTAAAAAGTACACCCCAAATACCACAGTTGTGCCATACAATAATCCATCATGTTGCAAAACCACAATGCAACCCCTATTAACTGCAGGGGTATGTCATAATCATAGAGTGTTTATTTTTGGCTGTCCTTTCCTCCTTCCTATCAGACCGTTGATGCTGCTGTTCTTCCTGTAGGTGCGGCTGCTCCTGCTGTGATGCAGCTGGACCTGAAGCGGATAACCCTCATTAAGATCAGTGAAGCTCTCATTCAGGTTCTCTTTTTCCTCCGCGTTGTGCCTTACCTGTGTGGCTACCTCTTTGAACATCCACCAGAAAACAAACTCTGAGACAAGATCAAAAAATCATAATTACATTCAAAAACATGTAGACTTCTTATTTTGTGTTAAACTTAAGATGTTAAGAGTAAAATGTTTTAAACCATCACAGCAAAACCTTCAGTTACCCAACTTTAGTTTAGCTAGCAGCAGTTTGTGACATCTGGTCACTTCGTTGGCCAGGAGGTGCAAACCAACATTTCAATATCTGAAACACTTCTACGAGCCCCGAAACAAATTTACATTTGAGAAAAGACATTTAAATTTGAGAAAACAAATATAGATTTCAGGAAACACTTTAACAACACACGAAACACATTTACAAGTCCCAAAACACATTTACAAATGACTAAATCTAACGGAAAGGAATATACCAACTCTGACGCTGACCTGGAAGTGGTAACGGGACCGCTCATGGTGATCCAAGATGGACAGCAATCGAGTGGCTTTTGCTCCGTTTTCGATACTGGACTGCAATAGGTGTGACCGTTGCATAAAGTCATCCTTAAAACATATTTCAAGTGCTACGAGATCACAAATGATCAGACAATAAAACATGATATCTTGAATATATTCGGCAACTTCTTAAAGATGGAAATGTTTGATGGAAATGAGTGACATCTGGCTGTGTTCTTCTGTCAACGTGAAGTGAGACTGGTCACTGGAAACATGTTGGTTTAACAAGCGTGGAAGCTTAGGGAATATAAATGGACATCCACACATAATGAACACACAAATTATCACATAAAACAGACAAAAACTAAAATGTCATATCTACATATTTGCAGGTGGACTTTTAAATATCTAATATAAATAACAGCAACAATGACATCAACCACCACGAGTCCGTTCCTTTAAAAAAATAGCTTTTACTTAGATCTCAGTAAGCGCCACTACCTTGATTCATGATGTTTTCACGCACAACAAAACCGAGTGAGGGCTTGACCGCAGTAAAACAGAGGCAGCCGCAGTGGCAGCTGGTCTGGCACCCTCTACCATCCTTGAGGTACAACCATGTTTGACAGTGGGGATGGTGTGTTCAGGGTGGTGAGCTGTGCTGCTTTTACACCAAACATATCGTTTTGCATTGTGGCCAAACAGTTCAATTTTGGTTTCATCTGACCAGAGCACCGTCTTCCACATGTTTGGTGTGTCTCCCAGGTAGCTTGTGGCAAACTTTAAACGAGACTTTTTATGGATATCTTGGGGAAATGGCTTTCTTCTTGCCACTCTTCCATAAAGGCCACATTTGTGCAGAGTACGACTGACTGTTGTCCTATGGACAGACTCTCCCACCTCAGCTGTAGATCTCTGCAGTTCATCCAGAGTGATCATGGGCCTCTTGGCTGCATCTCTGATCAGTCTTCTCCTTGTTCAAGATGAAAGTTTAGAGGGACGGCCGGGTCTTGGTAGATTTGCAGTGGTCTGATACTCCTTCCATTTCAATATGATTGCTTGCACAGTGCTCCTTGGGATGTTTAAAGCTTGGGAAATCTTTTTGTATTCAAATCCGGCTTTAAACCTCTCCACAACAGTATCTCGGACTTGCCTGGTGTGTTCCTTGGTCTTCATGATGCTCTCTGCGCTTTGAACAGAACCCTGAGACTTTCACAGAGCAGGTGTATTTATACGGAGACTTGATTACACACAGGTGGATTCTATTTATCATCATCAGTCATTTGGGACAACATTGGATCATTCAGATATCCTCACTGATCTTCTGGAGTGAGTTTGCTGCACTGAAAGAAAAGGGGCCCGAATAATATTGCACGCCCCACTTTTCAGTTTTTTATTTGTTAAAAAAGTTTGACACATCCAATAAATTTCATTCCACTTCACGATTGTGTCCCACTTTTTGATTCTGCACAAAAAAATCGAATTTTATATCTTTATGTTTGAAGCCTGAAATGTGGCAAGAGGTTGACCAGTTCAAGGGGGCCGAGTACTTTCGCAAGGCACTGTATTACTTATACTGGGGGAAATACTGACAAATGAATTTGAACTTTTTTGCCTTCATCTCAGACACTGAGATCTGTATTTGATGTTCAGTGAATCTTCTCTTTCTTGCCTTACTGACCGCCCCCATTGCCATGGTTACATGGGCATGTGGTAGGTGCCTTCCGGCTATTTGTACTATGTATTTCTGGGCGGAGACTGGGCGGTTCCAGCACCACGTGCAGCTGCACAAAATTCACCACTGATTGGGATGTATGAAGGCTACGTTTGTGGTGACATGTCTACGCACAGTTTCGTACGTCAGAATTTTTTTGTTTTAGCATTTCTCCCTACCGCCAACTTTTATATAAAAGCAGCACAATCTTTTGTACATGAGGCTCTAGGATCTTACAAACAGGCTTGACAAGATGCACGGCAGGACAGGAACAAGGAGCACACAGGTTAGATTTCAGGATGGGAACAGGGAGTTAACGGGGTCAAGACGAGGAGATAACACGGAAATACCATGAGGACCCGGAGCCAAACAGAGCTTAAATACTGAGGGAAATGAAATGTGGACAAATGAACTGGGAAGGGAGTTCTTCAGGAGAATATGAGATAGCTGGGCACAAGGGAGCCTAAACAATACAGAGGGAGAATGACTAACTAACACCAACGAGCAGGGAGTACAGGGAGGTAACCAAGCCACCTCTAAATGAACTGAAGCAAGTAAACAATGAGACTGAACTGGAGGACATAAACAAGGGGAAAAAAGATCTACACAGGAATCCAGGAAGTAAAAAAGCTAAACAGAAGGAATTTAATAAACCCGAATGAACAGAGAAGAAGCTGGCCCTGCAGAGAAAGTAAACAAACTCTAAAACCTAACACAGATTGATCATGAAAAACCTGTGTTATCATTAGCTACATGAGCCTCTAATGCCTTCACAACTAAATGGAGGAGTAATATTTCCATACATTTTTATTTATATAGTGCCAATTCACATTACCGTTCAAGTTGCAACACGTCATCTCAAGGCACTTTACAAAGTCAATTCAGTTGAATCATACAGATTTCAAGTCGGGTTCATACTTTCCAATTAATCCTAACTATCAAACCGTACAGTCGGATTCAGTTTATTATTCAAATTGGTTAAATAGAGGGGGCAACTGGTTTGTTTCATTTCTCCACTATTTAGCAGCCAACTGAGCTTTCAGCTGATTAACATTTTCCTGTGTTGATTCATAATGCAGTAGACCAGAGCACTGCAGGATTCTGAACTGCGCACCTGGGAGCACATCTCGACAGCAGAGCAAAACACGGTCATTGGGCTCTCCGTGTCCATGGAGCTAATAGTTTAACAGATAGCATTTGTTTATGTCATCCAGAGGTTTATTTCTTCACTGTTGCAGATACAGGAGCTTTACTGGACTTTTTATGTTGCTCTCAAACATCAGAGTTGTGCCATTAGCTTGCAGCGCAGCTAGCATGTGGCATGGTTCACCATCTCATTTTTTTCGTGTCCATTTTTCCTGATTGGGAAAGTTCCCAGAGAGCAAGGCTTTTGTTTGCCTTGTCGGTTAAAGAGGGACTCATGTTTTTTTTTCTGGATGTACTGGCCATGTTAGCAGACTTTCAAACTTCCAGCAGCAGCTCATTGTTTTTCTTTATGTGATTCTTTTAATCTTACACGGCTGATTAAAGAGCAGACCATATCTTATGTACCCAGACAGGTCATCTTTGATTGACTTGGTTTTAACTAACAGTGCTCATCAATGTACACACACTGGAATTTTCGCAAATGACTTGAGTCACTGTTGTGCTGTAGCAGCAATCAGACAAGGGATACTTTACAAGGAAAGACCACGCAAGATTTTAAGCACTTTTGTGATCAGGCCTTACAACGCGATCTTTGGGAAATTGATTGGAGGAAGATTTTTCTCATTAATGATGTAGAACAGGCCTGGAATTATTTTCATGATGCTTTAATTGCAGTCACTGACAAACATCCACCATACGGAACATATAGAGTAAAGAGAATAATCAACCCTTGATTATCCTCTGAACTTTCTATTTTAAAGAGCGACAAGGATGCTGCATAGACGAGAGTTAGAATAATCATCAGGTTCTGACAGGCTTTAGTCATTTTTTCTTAAGGTTGCTGCTGATATTGTAGAACCATTGACGTTTATTTTAATTGTGGGTCCTTGCTAAAGTCCTGGAAAAACTTATCTGTGAGAAACTTATAGATTTTTTTTATTTAAATTATGTTCACTGTGCACTACGTTTTATCATGGCTGTGGTCACCGTGTTCATCATTGGCTCTTGCTGCTGCTGGCTGTCCTTCACTGTGCGTCCTCAGACGTTCACACTGGCTGCTCTTCGTCTATAAATGTTCATTAGGGCTACTTTTTTTTTATCTGACAGCGATAAAATCCCACAAACATTATGGAAAGTGCTCCAAGGCTTTTTATCATTTATCTGTTAAAAGAGTGAGAACAGGACTAGGTACGAGAGCTTTTAAATATGCCGCCCCCTCTGCCGGGAATGTTCTTCAAACAGATTTAAAACTGATTGAACTTGTGAGGGTTGGGGAATTCATGGCCCTGTTAAAAGGACAGGAGGGGCTTATTCAATGTACTTGCTTTTAAGACTGTATGATGGTTTCAATTTATTTTATTTCTTATTGTATGTATGAATGTACTTGCTTTTATTGTAACTGTAGAGCTGCCATCTTGCCAGGTCCCTCTTAAAAATACATTTTATTCTCGATAAGTTTTTTTTTAACTGGTCAAATTAAAAAAAATAAATAATTAAATACAACTAACTCATAGCCTCTCACACACTGCTGTTGTATATCGTGGTGTTTGATCACACTCTTGTGCATGCTCTGTCCTCTGGATGCTTACAGACTAATTGTTATTGTCAATGATGGAGAAACCAAAGGTTTAAACAGCTGATTACAATGGACTGGAGCTGATGCTGACAGTAGATGTCATCACTGCAGCTTGCAGTTTGGATGAGAGCGAGGAGAATTGTCACAATCCTGAGGTGTTTGGTTTTTAATTTTCTGTGTGTGTTTTGACCATTTCTTGGCTTAGTTTTTGTTCTTTAGATCTTACTATCTTAAGTTTATTTCTCTTTGCTCATTATTATTATTAGGTGTTTTCCTTATTCAGCGATTCTTTTTGTGTTTTATTCTAGTGGTCTTTTTACATTTAGTATTATTCCTTCTACTATTCTGTTTATCATTCCCCCTTGATTCATTGTTTCCTTGTATCTCTGCTCTATGTTAATTAGTCCCCCTCTTTTAGCTGCTCCGCCTTTCTCTCTTCCTAAGCTGCAACTCATTTCCTGCGATTAGCTCTTCTGGTTTGTTGCCATTTATCCACCCTTTCTCAGTATATAAGATCACTGGCTCTCATTGTTATCTTCTGCTGACTTTTGTTACTCTCCTATGTTGCACTACAGATTTTCTGCCTGTGTTCTACATCCTGTTCACTTCGTTCCCGTGCTGTACGTTTAGTCCTTATTTTTAATAAACACCTTACTCACCATGCTGCTTTCACGTTCCTGTTCGTGTTTTGGTCTAGCTCTACCTCACAAATCAGATAAGAATATGTTTTCTTTACCGACTCGTTTTGCTAAATAACTGAACTACGCTCTTTGCACAGAATTTTATTCATTAATCAGATCTGCGTGAGGCTTAAACAATGTCGTCTCCTCTGTGATGTTTTCACAGACATCTTTTCTGGAGTGATGAATCCTGCCTCTCTGTCTGCCAATCTTATGGATGACTCTGGGTTTGGCAGCTGCCAATAGAATTACACGTATCTCAGTCTATTGTGTAAAGTGTAACTTTTGGTGCTGAGAGGATTATTGTGTGAGAATGTGTTTTAGGAGTCGGACCTGGCCCATTAGTTCCAGTGAAAACAACTCTTTGAAGATTCATCCTACCAAGACATTTTGTACAATTTCATTTTCCTGACTCTGGGATCAGTTTAGGGCTGGCCATTCCTGTTCCAATATGACTGTTCAGCAGTGCACAAAGCAAGGTCCATAAAGATATAGATGAGTGAGTTTGGTGTGGAAGAATTTGACTGCCCTTACCTCAGCATCTGGATGAATTAGAAAAGAGGGTGTGAGTCAGGCCTCATCCAGCATCAGTGTCTGACCTCAGAAATAAACCTCCAGAGAATGGTTAAAACCTCACATAAATAGTGTCCTAAGCTTGTGTGTGTAAATGCCAATATTTTGGGCTGTATAGTTTGTTTTTATCCAGATGTCAAGGAGTACTTTTATGCATGATACACATAGAGGTGGGCAATTTACAGGGGTTGGACAATGAAACTGAAACACCTGTCATTGTAGTGTGGGAGGTTTCATGGCTAAATTGGAGCAGCCTGGTAGCCAGTCTTCATTGATTGCACATTGCACCAGTAAGAGCAGAGTGTGAAGGTTTCAATTACCAGGGTAAGAGCACAGTTTTGCTCAAAATATTGAAATGCACACAACATTATGGGTGACATACCAGAGTTCAAAAGAGGACAAATTGTTGGTGCACGTCTTGCTGGCGCATCTGTGACCAAGACAGCAAGTCTTTGTGATGTATCAAGAGCCACGGTATCCAGGGTAATGTCAGCATACCACCAAGAAGGACGAACCACATCCAACAGGATTAACTGTGGACGCAAGAGGAAGTTGTCTGAAAGAGATGTTCGGGTGCTAACCCGGATTGTATACAAAAAACTTAAAACCACGGCAGAATTCAAATCATGGCAGAATTGAATGTGCACCTCAACTCTCCTGTTTCCACCAAAACTGTCCGTCCGGAGCTCCACTGGGTCAATATACATGGCCGGGCTGCTATAGCCAAACCTTTGTTCACTCATGCCAATGCCAAACGTCGGTTTCAATGGTTCAAGGAGCGCAAATCTTGGGCTGTGGACAATGTGAAACATGTATTGTTCTCTGATGAGTCCACCTTTACTGTTTTCCCCACATCCAGGAGAGTTACGGTGTGGAGAAGCCCCAAAGAAGCGTACCACCCAGACTGTTGCATGCCCAGAGTGAAGCATGGGGGTGGATCAGTGATGGTTTGGGCTGCCATATCATGGCATTCCCTTGGCCCAATACTTGTGCTAGATGGGCGCGTCACTGCCAAGGACTACCGAACCATTCTTGAGGACCATGTGCATCCATGGTTCAAACATTGTATCCTGAAGCGGTGCCGTGTATCAGGATGACAATGCACCAATACACACAGCACGACTGGTGAAAGATTGGTTTGATGAACATGAAAGTGAAGTTGAACATCTCCCATGGCCTGCACAGTCACCAGATCTAAATATTATTGAGTCACTTTGGGGCGTTTTGGAGGAGCGAGTCAGGGAAAGTTTTCCTCCACCAGTATCACGTAGTGACCTGGCCACTATCCTGCAAGAAGAATGGCTTAAAATCCCTCTGACCACTGTGCAGGACTTGTATATGTCATTCCCAAGACAAATTGACACTGTATTGGCCGCAAAAGGAGGCCCTACACCATACTAATAAATTATTGTGGTCTACAACCAGGTGTTTCAGTTTCATTGTCCAACCCCTGTATATACTGTATATGTGTGTGTGTGTGTATGTAAAATAAGAGGGTTCTTTTACACATTGTTTACAATCATCACTAACATCATCATCACTATTAATATTATTTGTGGCAGTAGTAGGAGTGGCTGTTGTTAGCCTATTATTTTGCAGCGTGTTTTATATGCATTTTGTTTTTTCCAGAGAGGAGCATGCGTGATCCAAGAGTGGACCGTGCCATTGGAGTTTGTAAGAAGGTGGTAGCAGCTTTCTCCAACACCTGGAAAATGAAGAAATCCCTGAGTGATGCTCAAGAACAACTGGAGCTTCCTGCCCACAAACTTATCACTGAATCACCCACAAAAGAAGGCCATCCGTCATGTGCTGGGTGCAGACAAAAAGCGCGGTCATCTCAATACAACCTGGCATTATCTTGAGGTGCTGGAATCAGTAAGCAAAGCCCTTGGTCCTCTGTCAGAGTTTGCCGATGCACTTTCAGGTGAGGTAGTGTCCTACCTCAAACCTGTCATGTCATTGTTCAACATCGAGGTCCTGGCAGTTAAGTCTGAGGACACAGACCTGACCAAAACAATCAAAGAAACCATTCTGGGCTACCTGATCACAAAATACAAAGATGACATTGACCTCTTAAGTTTGGCATCTACACTCGACCCCGCTTCAAAAACCATTACAATGATGATGACCAGGTTGAAGCAGTTTCATCAAAAATAACCACTGAGCTGCTAGCCATGGAAACAGAGGGAGACCACGTTTCCCCAGGCCCCTCAACCTCAACAGCTCAGGGCACCACAGCAGAGGGTGTAGCAAGGGGTGATGACACCAGGGAGCCACCCAAAAAGGCCAAAAAATCGTTTGGATGTTACTTCAAAAAACAACACATAAGAGAAGGGGAGTCACTAGCCACTGCCATTGAAAATGAGTTCAAGAGCTACCTAATGATCCCTGAGTATGAACAGTGATGTCCAAATCCTCTATAATGTATGGTGGAAATCACAAGAGAGTGAATTTCCCCAGCTGGGCGACTGGCCAGAAAACATATCTATGGCTACCTGCCTCAAGTAGCCTGTCAGAGAGGGCTTCCAGCAGCATGGTGGACAAATGTTGTAACCGTGTCACAGGCTTCTCTCAAGCCTGATCCGGCGTGGACAGACTGATGTTTTTGCTCATAACCTAAAGTAACATACACCTGCACTTGTTTAACAGTTGGACCTGCATTTCTTTCTCCAGAGTTCCCAACCAATTTATGTGTGTGCCAGTGACAATACATGGTATTTTTAATTGTTATTATAAGTATTTAATTTGCTTTATATTTTGATGTCGTCTTAATTTATGATATTTGTTTACATTTATTATTTATTTTGTACAAAAAGCTTGAGATCTACTATTGAAGAAAACCTTATTTGGTATAATTCCCCTGTGATTTATGTACACCCATGTGACCTAACTTGATTTGATCATTATCAGATATGGCCATTGTTAGAGCAATGTTTTGCAGAAGGCAAAAAAAAAAACCATATATGTATTGTGTGCATGGTTTTGCAGAAGATGTATGAAGCACTTTGAAAAACTAAACAGAGCTATTGTTCTGACACACCGTGCTTTATCCAATATGTTCCTTGTAGGCAAGTAAGGGGGTTTGACAGCAATTTTGTGTTAAAAAAAAAAAAAGAAGACAAAGGATATCATCAGATTATCGTTATCAGAAAATAAAAAAAAATTATCGAGATATTTTTTCGGTCCATATCGCCCACCCCTAGCTCTAGGGTGATCAGGGAAGAAAGAGAAAAAAAGAAGAGGAGCCAAAACAGGAAAAACACACAGGTAACTGATGTCTGTTAAAAATCAATACGTAACGCCCTCCTGCTGGCTAGCTTAATTGGAGCAGAAGGTGGAGTGAGCATAACATTACATGCAGCAAGTGAACGTTTAGCTAAAGCTAGTTTTTCTTTGGAGGACATCATAGTAAATATCGATAATTAAAAAATAAAAGCAAGAGTTACCATCAGTGACATCCACCTTAGATGGAGTTGGAAAGAATTCAGGTGTATGTCATAGTTTTTATTGCTGCTTTGACCCAGACTCTGTTTGGTCTACATTCCTAAGCCCTTTGACCCCTTTCCCAGTCACCAGACTCTGAATAGCTGTTATAATTTTTTGCATTTTTCATGGGAAATTTATGTTTTCAGCAGAAAGCAGAAGTTATTTACACAGGTTTCAAGCAAAGTTGTGTTCTGACAGAGCAACTATGTTCCAGGGACCCCCTTAAAAAGACTAGTTCACACATGGAAATTATTCTTAAACGTTTTACAGAACTGTTGATCTGCTGGTGCAAAGTTATAGAAAAAAATGTGAATAACTGAGTGAGCAACACACATAGCCCAGCCTTTCACATGTGAACTGCTCCTCACTTTGAAAATTATTTATTTAAAATAAGAAGTTATTGCAAGTTGGAAACATGTGTTTTATATAATTTCACCAAGGAGGTCAATACTCAGTACAACTCTTTACTTCTACTCTGGGGAGACCAAACACTTTCAGTAATAAGTTTTTTTTTTCCAATACAGTTTATATATTCCCAAAGAAAACTGTAATTTTATTACATAATTATCAATTGCACACCTTTCCCTAGACAGATATGACAACAGTCTAATCATATTTTGAATATTTCTGTAGTTGGCCACTAAAAATGCATTTGTACAGATAAAGAGAACACAGCATTTAGCGGTCAGCAGTATTATGTTGTACTTTTGCAAGAATTGAACCCCCTTTCCATTTTTCATGTTTTGTTGCCTCACAACATTCCTGCTTATTGTAAGTGTTTTTCATTGCCTAATTGCTTCCCTCTTTCTCATATTCTCACATATCACCAGATGTTATTTCAGATGGTTAACAGATCGAGATACTCGTCGGTTAGCGGTTTTGCGCCAGAATTTTTTTCTAAATTCCAACCGAGACTGCTGAAATGCATTTAAAATGTAGTATTTCCTTTGGTTTGGTGCTGAATTTATGAAAACAACATGAATATGACTTGAATCAGACAGCTGCATAAGTTGCATCAAAACCTCGTGTGTCATCTTGTGTTAAGGTTGGTTTGACAGATGTGCATTTTAATCTATACCATTTAGTCTAAAGTACCTTCTTCAGATCTGAGGTGCTTTGCAAATAATTCAAACGCCTTCTATCTTTTTCAAATTATAAAACTTTACAACTACAAACATCATTGTATTTTCTTCGGGTTTTATGGTATAGACCAACACAAAGTAGTACATAATTGTAAAGTGGAAGGAAAATGACACATGGTTTAAAAAAAAATAAATCTAAAGTGTTGTGTGGATTTGTTTTCAGCCTCCATGAGTCAACCACCTATTCTCTGCCCTTACAGCCTGAGAATTTTGCCTGGTCATCAGAAAATAGCTCAGTTAGGAGCAGGTCTGGGTCCTTGTTGGTGTTAAAGGCGGAGCTTAAGTCCACAAACACTATCCTGGAGTAAGTCCCTGGGTGGTTGAGGTTGTGCAGGATGAAGTGTCGTTCCAAGTTGACGGCATCATCTGCTGACTTGTTTGTCTGGTAAGCAAATTGCATAGGGTCCAGCAGGGGGTCTGGTATGTCTTTCAGATGCTTAGAGACCAGTCGCCCAAAGGATTTCATTACCGCAGATGATAGGGCAACAGGTCTTTAGCCATTAAAGCCTGTGATGGTGTGTTTTTGGGGGATCTGGATCATTGTAAAATGCTTGAAGCAGTTAGGAACCTCACACAGGTCCAAAGACTTGTTGAAAATCTGAGTGAAGATAAGGGTCAGCATAAGCTTTAAGGCAGAAGGGAGAAATGCCATGAGGTACTGGAGCTTTCCTGGTCTTCTGATGCTGAAAACACCTGTTTACATCTTCCTCAGTGACCTTTAGTGCAGGTAGGGGTCAGAGGAGAGAGGGGAGGGGGTTTGCTTTGATCTCAAGCATTTATTGTACCACTGGCTGTATTTTTAGAGTTGTGGTCCTGCTGGAAAGTGAACCTCCTCTTCATAACCCTCTAGCTGTTTTTTTTTCTTCCAAGATTCCCTTGTAATTAGCTCCATCCATCTTCTCTTTAACCCTGACCAGATTTTCTGTGCCTGCTGAGGAAAAACATCCCCACAGTTTTATTCTGCCACCACAACTTTCCTATTTCCACTACATGCCTTATGGCAAACTGCAAACAGGACTTATGTTGGCTCTCTTTTTGACACTTCTCCATATGAATCTTTAAATATTTTTAGACTTTGTGTACCATGGACCATACAACATTTCCTAATGCTTCACAGAGAGAAAGAATATTCTTATATTGTAAAACTATTTGCCTCACACCTTACTTGTTGCTGTACTGACTTTTACATAAACATGGTTTTTGCAATGAAATCATAATGAGCATATTCATCCACCCACCATGTTTATACCCGCTTCCTGCTGTTCAGGGTCACAGACTGCTATAGTCTACCTGTGCGGCTGTTTGTCAAAAGTTAACATACATCCTTGTGGGTTGATATGCCACAGTAGAAACTAAAAGAGAGGGAGCCATGCACGCAAAGAGTAATTTTAGTCAGTTGTGAATCAATTTTACATGTCTTTGGACTTTTCCCTTTTTGTGTAATGAAACCAAAACCACCCACGAGCCCACGCTAAACATGCCAACTCCACACAGAAAGATTCGGTCCAGCCAGTAGGTTCCTACCCAGAACCGTTTGTGAGAGGACACTGCCGGACACTGTACAACATAATGAAAAATAGTGTTTTGTTGGGCCTTTTAAAATAATGTCAGTTTACAATCTGGTTAAATGTCAAATAATGTTTTCTTTTTGAAAACGGGATTGTGTTAACTTTACTGGGTCACAATATGCAATAAAGAATCAATACATAAGTCGACTAAAATTTGTTGATATGAAAAAGGACCATTGGTTTGAAGACTTATTTTATGTTGTGATATGGGAAAAAATGTGATGCAATGACACCAATGTTTATGAGCTCCAAACCACCTACTGTTCCTGTTGACACTGACTTAAAATTTCTATTGCTACTTGTGACTGAGGTAAAATTTATTCCTTGATATTTAAAAACTTTTTCAGCCAAAAAAAATATTGTTATGAGTATGTGAACCCACTGACACTCCCAGACATGTCCTCTGTATGTTATTCTATACATATATAAATCAAAATAACAATATACAAATGTTATAGACAACATTATTATAACTGTAGTCATAATATATATTAATTTAGCATAATCAGTGTTGCTCTTCTGTTCAAAAACTATAGAATTATGTATTTTTTAGTGTTAATACTGTAAGAATCATGGTATTTTAACTCAAAGTTATCATACTGTAAGAATCTCAATTATTTTCAAAATAAGGTTTTGGAGTCTACTCACCAGTCAGGGTTAGCCAGGCAGAAAATCATTAGATGTAAAGCAAGTTAGACAACACTATGCTGTGCTTTAGATGTTTTAAAGCTTATATGTTCTCCAGTATAAGTAAAAGCATTTAGAGCAATAAAAATATTGCAGCTAAGCTGTGTGTTTCACTGCTAAGGAAGAGGACACAGGTTGGACAAAAATGTGCATTTTTTAGGACACATAAAAGTATGATAACAACCTAATTTCTCTAACTTTTTGATAAGAAACTAATACACAGTGTCAACACAGCTCCAGGTGAACTGCTTCTTGCTCTCTGCTTTATCAGGAACAATAACTGCTTTGATCCTGATGTGAATA
This sequence comes from Crenichthys baileyi, assembly GCA_036173005.1. NCBI lineage: Eukaryota > Metazoa > Chordata > Actinopteri > Cyprinodontiformes > Goodeidae > Crenichthys > Crenichthys baileyi. Next base: position 317,391 of record JAHHUM010001536.1, on the reverse strand, counting down.
TTTGTTACCATGGTTACAAAAGGTTGCTTTCTAAATGCTTGCTATACATCATTTATCAGGCCTGTGCTTTTATCACATCTTCATGCTCTGCATTCACAGATTCACTTATAGTCTTGTGTTTATGCTAAAATCAAAACATACTCCCACACAAACCAGGTCTGTTTTTCTCTCACAGTCAAATGAACCAAACTGAGCTCCCTGGTGAAATGATCTCAGCGGGATTCTTTGGTTCACACCGTAGTGTGAAGGCCAGCTTTATAAAAAGCATTTTCTGTTGCATGGCTTGGCTACACTAGACACACCGTTGTCTTTCTGGGGTTTGTTTTCTGTTTTTCATTCAAGGTGTGTGATGTGTTTTTTTAATGTGTTTTTTTTAATAAAACTGCGCCCTTTCAACATCCCAAAATCTAAGTCAAGTCTGAACTGTAATATGAAAATGACAGTGTCAGCATCTTTGATGTCCTGCACAAACATGCACATTTGTCTTGGTATTTCTTAATGAGACCCTTGTGTAGGCCACAACCACGGACAACAGATGACCGTTTAAACGATTTATTGAAATGGCAGAGAAAGTGAATTCTTCTTCTGGGCTCAGGAACAGGTTCCAAGATGGCCCTGGGGAGGAGAGGTAGGTGGTCATTGCAGGAAAATACAGGAGTTGAGGTTGACAGGTTGGATATGTGTAGAGCAGATTCTGATGAAGCTTTCAGGAGAAAATGAGGAAGCAACGGTGGAGCGTTGGATGATTGAAGGGTGGACAGGCAGGTGAGTGATGGCTGGTTTGTGGTGAGGTCCAGGCAGCAGATGCAGGATGGGTCAGGATGGACCCAGTGACCAGAGGAATGGTAAGGAGACTTTCCAGAAGAAACCCAGAGGTGTGACCACCAAGGAGTCCTATGGAGCAAGGAGGCAGAGGAAACCAGTATTCCGTTTAATCGTTTAGACATATTACAGTTCAGTTCAGTTGGTAGAAACCAAGTCTGTTGACTTCAGCTGGCATTAAACCTTTTCACCGGAAAGATGTGGATTGCTATTCTGGGTTGGGGATCCGCCTCTTCCTCATGCAAAGCATAACAAGTAGCTTCCTTTCTTGTTTATGAATGACGGTAGAAAGGTTTGGGAGATGGATAGATAGATTGGGGTTTGCATTGATGTGGTCACTGTTCACCTGCCTGCATTCTGAGCCTCACTTGTGGTGTTGAGAAATAAATCTTGATCAAAAGAACTAGATGCCGGACACATGCGGCTGAAATTAGATTCTTCTCTCACAGCGTTAGACTCAAACTTAGAGATAGATTGAGAGGAGTGCTACTCAGCAACGAAATGAGTCAGCTGAAGTGGTTTGGGAGTCTGATCAGAATGCCTCTTGGACCCCATCTCTTTGGAGGTTTTGGGGCTTGTCCCAGGGGTCAAACCAGCGCAAGGGGGATCAACTCTATGTATCACTTTTGATTTGGGAACATCTTGGGAATAGGCTGGAAGGTTAAACCTTTTAACCCTGTGACATGATCTGGGTTTAATAGGATCACATAAATTATTTAGTGTTAATTTTGATTTACTCTTGTTCAAATATGACACTGAAAGAGTTTTGGCAGATGTTAGTTCTAAAATTAAAAAATGTTACTATTATAATTTTAATACAACTTGGTAGGAATTACATTATTTTTTCTGCTAAGTGATGCCATTCTTATGTCACAGGATTTGTCACAACCCGGCTTGTGAAACCATAACAAAAAAGAGGAGACACACTGATTTCAGCAGCCAATTAAATGTCTTAATAAAATAAACTTAAGTTGAGGCAAAAGAATCAATTAATGAAGAATAATTAAAGCATTGCATGTGAGAATCAGTAAATCAGTTGTTTTGGGTGTGGACGTTTATGGAAGAGTGAATGTGCAAGTCGTGTATGGTGTAACGCAAATATACCCAAACAAACCAAGACATAACCAAAGCAAACCAAAACTAAGCCAAAGCAAATAACTGGACTGCCTGCTGTGGGGAGAGCAAGGACAGCCATAAAGCATGAGGAGCAGCATGAGGAGCAGCCAGGTTTAAATAGACAGGGAACATTGGGCCCGGGTTTTCCCTGTCAGCAGCTGACTCCAAACCACTCCCACTTTCCCTGAGAGGCACAATGTAAAATAATAAGGCTGGGTTCATCACAATATATTTGCAAGATTTGAAAGTACTCACAACTAGATTTCATTAACCACTCAACTTTTGCACCAAAGTGTTTTTGGGATGTAAGAGTAAAGAAAAACTGTGATTGAATTAACTAGACAGCGTCTTTGTTGACTTGTTGACTAATTATGCAAATTATTGTTTTAACTCATCCCAAGGTTTGATGCCAGTTGACAAACAAAATAAATAGAAAACCCACTTAATATTTATTTTATTCATTGTTAGTTCTGTTTAATTTCTGATGTCCTGCATGATTTATTTCTAAATTAGTTTTAATATTATTTGTGGCTTACAAGTGTCCGACTTTACTCTAAAACAATAAAAAGCAACACAAAGGAAACAGACCCATTTACCGAGTTATTTGTGCAGCATGTTGTATTGTGAAAAGATATTGGTGTCCATTTTTTATAATTGACCATCTCAACCAGAAACGGTATCATTCACAGCAGCTGACATGTTTATTGTAGCTTTGTTTTAGGGTATGACCACAGATTCACAATTCATTCATAAAGCATGTGTCTGTGTCTTGTCAATCCCCTCTAAATTTAGGCCCAGTGCAGCTGGGTAATTTAAACAAATGGTCCGAGCCGCTGTCAATTGAGCATCATGGGGGCCTAAAAAGTCATGTTTTCACTCTAATATTTCTCTTTCTGCTCTACTCAGTCAGTCCTCTCACAGGGAGGAACAGTGAGTGACGGAAATTGAAGGTAAAGGCTGTAAGATGTTCGAATCCCCTCACCACTTCCTGATTTATTTTATTTGCTCTGCCTCAACTGTTTTTTTTTCCTGGCTCACCTCTTTTCTGCTCACTTGTTCACCCTCTCTTGATGTCTTTCTCATTCTCCCTTCACAATTATCTCTTATAGCCTGTGAGGTGATTAATGGGTTTCATTTGACATCCTCTCTTACCCTTCGCAGAGCACCAACAAATAAAACCATAGCCCAGCACACAAATTGTCCCTCAGAAGAGCAGTAAAACTGGGGAAAATACGGGGGCTGCAAAGACAATGAAACAGAGAGATCTGGCCTTTAGAAAGAACAACATTTGCAGAGGAACGGTCTGGAACGATTTCCTCTGTATCCGCTCTCCCAAGAGAAATCCCCCCACTGCTAATCTACAGTTATTGCTATTGCCGACGGCAGACTCCAAATTAAAGAAGGGAGGGGGATAAAAACATTTAGACCTTATCATCTCTTTACAACTTGTTGTTACAAATTGTACTGTTTGTGGCTTGCTAGGAGTCTTACCAATTACAATAACACTCGCTGAGGATTCTGATTAGAAAGGAAGGTAGGTGTTGTTGACAATGGCTTCATTTAGTCAAAGAAACTGGACAAACACATATCCCAGTTCCTATGGGATAAAATGCCTTCCAGACTTCATAAGTCTGTTCTCCTGTCTCTAAAATGCGAGGGACGCATTGTTCTTCCCCATTTTAGCAATTCTACTGGCTAGTTAATATACAGAAACTCTTATTCTGGATGTGTGAGTACATATTGGAACGAGTTCAGGGTGGGGGAATTGGGGAGAAGCTGGCATACAACTTCTTTTTAATTATTGCCTTTTCATTGTCACATCTTTATGTCTTTATAATTATTGAAATTGTGTATCAGGTTGCCTTAAATTCAATAAAACAAAGTTAAATAAATAAATTGTTAGTCGAAGGTAAGGATTCAAACATTTTGAATCCCTGCAAACATTAAATAATGCTATAGATTAATGCTCAGTGAAGATGTTTTAGCCTTCTCCCTTCTCCCCAATTCCCCCACCCTGAACTCGTTTCAACACCAGAAAATTCTAGGTGAAGTCTGTGCAGATTGGGACAGGGTACAAGGTGATGGCTTGCTTTCTGTCGAATAGGTTCTATTACAAATTGCAAAAGTGTGACTGAAAACGTATTCAACAATTTACTAAAAGTGACTTTGGAGAATTTTTGTAGAAAAAGCTAGCCGATTTTAGGAGTAGTCTCATAAATTGTCTGTGTTCTACCACATACTGTAATCATCAGAGATAGTCTTTGAATCAGTATTCAGTACTTAGCATGTAATCGTGAGCTGCATAAGTTGTAATTCAGTTAGCTGGCCCATCTTTGTTTTCCATAAATTCCACATTATTGTATTTGTCCAGGTTCCACCCCGTTTACAGCTCAAATCTGCTTCTAGGACAAAAGTGAACAAGAAAAAAACCACAAATGCTTAAGAACAATAAAAGCTCATGAACAGACGATGGGAAATGTGCACCATCCACTCATCCATTGTCATTTTAACAAGAAGACCCAGACACTCCATCCCCCAGCAAGACTCTCCAGCTCATTCTGGGGCATGCCATTGTGTACTGTATTCCAAGGCCAGAAGCGAAATTATGTCTATCCAGAGTCACCTTGCAGTAAGAGTTGCCTGAAAAACCTCCAAAGAGAAGCATCAATGAGGTATCATGATCTGATAACCAAACCACTGCAGCTGATCTATCTGATCTACCGATCCGGAGGAGCAGCGGCTCTACTCTAAGCACCCCATGCATCATGGAGCTCTTTATCTTATCTCTATGGCAACCCTATGATAGAAGCTAATTTTAACCACTTATACTCCATGATCTGTTTCATTGATGGTCGATATCTCATGATCATTGGTGAGGGTTGAAATGTAGACAGACCAGTTAATCGAGAGCTCCTCAAATTATTCTTCACCAAGGCAGACTGGAGGAGTACTTTCATAACTGCAAAAACAGGGCCCCAGTCTGTCTATCCATCACCTGTTCCATCCTATCTTATCTTGTGAGCAAGACACCTATATACTCAAACTCCTTCGCTTGAGGCGAATACTGACCCTGATCTGAAAGCAGCAATCTATCTAAATTTTGGGAAATATGCACTATATCCATCAATTAGTGGTTTGTCTTGCATAACTCTTGAACTTATCTGTTTTGCAGCACAAATCGTTGTCTTGTAACATGTAGGACCAGAGTCTTTGGGACATTACCTGATATGACAAAAAGGTAATCTTCCTTTTTCATTTCTTGTCTGGTTTAATACTCTGGAATTAAAATACCACTAGTTTTGTTACACACCAAATGTTTGCTGATAAAATAGTACTGGGCCATGTAGGCAATGTTTTGAATACTTTTCTATCTCACTAAAATTGGTTTCCTTTAAGTGCCTCTAATTCGCCTACTGGGAAAATATCAAAAACCAAAAATCATTTAAAGATTTAACTAAATCTAAGTCTCAGTCTCATACTCTTTTATAGCTAAGACTTGCATACTTTTTAGCAGTACAGTAAACTTATTAAAATCAATGCTATGACTGGCACCTCAGTGGCTTTACAGAAATTTGAGGTGTTTGAAATGACCAGCACTCTTCCTCTCTGTTGCCATGGTTTCTGTAATGCTGCAGCGTTGAAGAAGTTCCTCGTGATATTATTTTTTGTATGTATTGCACTATTGTGTAAAATGACGTGGACATGCTCTTTTGTCAATTTCCCATCTGTTTAGCATCCTCTCCGTTGTAAACCGGGCAAACCTCCAATCTTTAAGTGTCTGTGCTAAAGCCAAAAAGCAGTTACATCAGATAACATAACTAGATTGACAGAAAACTTCTATATTCAGCTTTGATAGTGCTTTGTCTGCCAAGTACCGTCAAGAGATTTAGATGTGACTTGGCTCTATCAGCTGGAAAAGGCGACAGAAACCTACTTTCTCCAAACCATTGCTGGGAACATCCTATAAACGATAAACTCAATGGTTCTATTATCATATTTGCCTTATTGCTGTCCTTTTTGAAAATATCTAATCTATTTAGGATTTTCTAAAGTATGTTTCTCCTCTTTACTCACTTTCAGAGTTTTTTAGTTTACTAAACTTGTATTTGGTAGATCTTTCACTACTAAGTCAAGCAATGTCAGAACTGTTAAGTTTTCAAATGGTGAGTTGTTTTTTATTTTCTGTTTTGTTCCAAACAGCAGACATGTCATCAGTAGGAGTTGCTTACCTAGATTTTGCTTTTAAAACGAGATCTAATAAAAAAAAAAACACCTAATGTAAGAAAACTAACATTAACTATATCAGACGAAAATAAGATAAACAGATAATTCTTTGAGGTAGACTAAATTACCAATGTAAGCTGATTAGGAGCCTTTTTTCCCCCGTGATTATAATTGGATTTACTGCGTGCATTTTTGAAGCCTTCATATTGTCTTGCCATTGTTAATTTACTCTACTGTCATTACACTGGACTGGCAAAATGATCGGTCCATTAGAAATCGTTTTACGCATCATCGTCAACTCTAATTGATACAAATTCCAAGTATGAGTTCACAGCCTTGGGCATTTTTTTCCTGCTCATTGTCTAAATGAGATAGGCCCTTTCTTTCAGCACAAGGCCTTTCTCAGCAGTCTTCTCCATGAACATGGTGGACAAATGCCAGCCAATGACATTCAGCTTCTGTAAAGGGTACATCATTCCATCTGCTTTGCACTTTGCAGCTATCTGACCACTTACCATACCAAACCTTGTCGGGCCATCATTACCTTTTGCTTGCCATCTTTACCATCATGGACTCCGTGTAAGACAAATAAGTTCCTAAGTTCATCCTAGACAGACAGGGGCAGAGAAGAAAAGGACAAAACGACACACACTTACTGCCGTTGCACTACAGTGGGTTATGCAAGCATGCTGGTTTGGTATAACAGCATCAGAATAGCATATATACACATATATACATAGGCAGGGGTCTCTTTAACCAAATAATTTCTGTTTTGGACCTTTTTTTTAGTTGAGGTGGCCATCCGGTATAGATGCCCGAGCCAGTTGAGGTGGCTCGGGCATCTATACCGGATGCCTCCTGGACGCCTTCCTCGGGAGGTGTTCCAGGCACGTCCCACCGGGAGGAGGCCCAGGGGACGGCCCAGGACACGCTGGAGGGACTATGTCTCTCGGCTGGCCTGGGAACGCCTTGGGCTCCCCCCGGAGGAGCTGGAGGAGGTGTCTGGGGAGAGGGACGTCTGGGTGTCTCTGCTGAGTCTGCTGCAACCCGCGACCCGGTTCCGGATAAGCGGAAGACGACGAGTATGAGTACGAGTACCTTTTTTTTAACTGTGACAGAAATACCTGAACGCCATCTGTCATTTGAGAGGTTGCACTTCACACCCTTGGCCAAGGTGGCGAGTTAGCATATTAATTAGCTGTTTTTTCACTTGATGCATAACCTCGTTGGCTTTACTCGACAGCTGGGTGTCTGAAAAAAAACAAAAAGCAATAATGATTATGGTGTTGATAAAAGGTGAAAAAAGGAGGGACTGATTCAGTGGAAGATGAAGAACAAACAAGTGCAGGTTCGCACTTCAGGTCCATGCGGACCAGGAGGAAGTTGTGAAACTGTGGTGATCTGTTCATACTTTAAGTGCAGTCGTTTACTTATTTTTTTATATGTAGTCACTGGGACCATAGTCAGTGGCAAAAAAGTTACATCTGGTTGATGTGGATTCTCTGTTCAGCTTCTTCGGACTAAATATTAATTAAAATGATTGGAAATAAATTGTATTGAATTTTTAATAATTATCATTTAAAAAAACAAAATGATGGGTAAAAATAATTTACGACAGGATTTCTTTTTTCAGTCAAAATGACCGGCAACGAAAAAATCTAGCGCAACCTCAGGTGTTAGGCTAACTGGTGATTCTAAATCACTCTAAATGGATGAACTGTTTCTTAACATAGTGTGAGTGTACATGGACATCCATCCATCCATCCAAGTTCATTCTGTAATGGACTGGTGACCTGTTGAGAGTGTACTTTACTTCTGCAGAGATAGGCACCGGCCTCGCCCCGATGCCTACTTTTTCAAGCATTCGCTGTCAAAAAGATGTCAAACCTTACTCCTGAAATTAAAACTTCTATTCTGCTCTTTCCGTCCAACTACTTGATGGAGACCTTTTTGTTTTTGTGATCTGTTTAACATCTTTTTTACAACAGCCGTGGTTATTAATATGGCTCAGATGGCTCACCATCTTCAGGGCCATTGCCTGGTGGGTGACTCAAGCACAAACAAATACAGCACAGCAAACAAGTCTTCTTTTCCTGATTTGCAGGAATACATTTCAGTCAATGGAGAATGAGCATTCCCATGTGTTGAAAGAAAATATGGTTTGTGGTTTAAATCTGAAGTTAGCAAGTGAACTGCAGCTTTCTGTTTGGTGCTTAATAAAAATATGCAATGTCAAAGTTTTATTCAAGTAATCTGGCCTGCATTTGATCATCCCTAGTTCAAAATCTCAACCATTTAGACTCATTAAACATGAAAAGATTATTTTACACTAAAGTGATTCTTTAAAGCACAATTTGCTATTTGTGAAACCAAAATCTGCACTGCCATTTGGTAAAGGGTGACAACCCCAGTTCATAGACCTGCTAAGCTGATCCAAAAGGCAATTCTTAATTTTCTTTCAAAAATATTGTTAATATATATATTTCTATGAATGTTTCTGTTTTTATTAAAAATAAATAAATTATTGTATATGTTGTGTGTAAAGTTTTTTGCATAAATATTATAAAACTGTGATATCTTTCCTTAAATGATTCCATGGTACTCTCATACCTCATGCCTAATTGCAACACTTTAGGCTTTGCAAATAAGAACAGGTCTTTTTTTTCATTTATATTGTATTACTTCAGTGACACGGCACAATATAATACTTTACAAGAAAACCTTAGCAGTGTGTGTGCAAGCAAGGATCTAAATCCTTCAAATCACCTTATTACTGAGATGGAGTCATGAGTGACCCATGCCAGGTTAGGCAGTAAGCTTTAAAATTTTCTGAATGTACTTATAACTTTAACATTATTATCAGAAGTGGCCTGCTCTTTTGATCCTAACAGAAGATCATAAACTGAATCCATATAAGGTGATTAGAACAGTGTCAGGTCTGAGCTCCAGATCAGCAAAAGATAGAAGCAAAAGATAAGGCTATATTTTATATAGCCTTATCTGGGGGTGAGTTTTCTTCAATGCACAATTAGCAAAAAATTGTTTTTATTTAATCCATCATATAATAAAAACATGATGTAAGCTGGTGGACCTTTGAGTCAACAAATCTATGACTAAGGGTTCCTCACAGCATGTTGCTCAAAAACGTAATTCTCCAACAGCTGCATGTTGTAGCCTTTAAACAGAACACAACACCCTAGGCTTTTGTTCCATCTGAGTCTGATGCTCCATATTGAGAGGAAGTGCATTTGGCACTTGCCTAACACCAGATTAAACTAATCTGATTTGAGCTTTTGACAAATATCATTGGATCTGTGACCCCCTATTTTTCCAACAAAGCTTCAACAGAGAGAGGTGGAGATGTACCATAGAGGAAAAAAGGCATGGAGGTGAGGAACATGATGAGAACAGGCAAATAACACTTCCCTAAATGCCTATCTTGAATTGCACTTTGACTGAAATGTGAGCTAAATCTGCAAATACCCACAAGACAAAATGTGGAATGAAGAATGATTTTGTATGTTCTGCAAAATCCTTTGAATTCCAATGATAGCAAGTAAAACATGTTAACCACCTCCTAATATGTTGGTAGCACATTCGCTCTTATCAAAACACACAATTATCCAGCCCCTGGAAACCAATAGTCATAGTATAGTATGGTCGGTTATGTTACAAAGATGATTGCTGCTTTTGCTTCAAGGGTCCTGTTATTTTCAAATGTCATATTTGGTTAGACTGAGACCAGGGAAGAAAGGTCTATAGCCAGAGTGTCTTTAATCCATTGCCTGACATTTTTTTTATTGCTCAGCAGCAAAATGATTTATACCATCCCAGTAGAGCAGCCTGAGGAATAATGCCATTGTTTTGCTATAATTTAGTTTCAGTGACAAACCTCTCACACTGTGTAAACTGATTCTGTCTGATCACCTCAGAGTGCAAGTTTTTACAGCAGCACAGTTCCTGTCCCAAATATTACTCTCCAAACTGTTAATATTCCTAAACCCCACTTTATGGATCTCTACAGACCAGCGGCGGATGCTGGTCTTTCAAGTTGGGGAAGCTCAATTTCAAGATCGCTGATTCGCTCATTTCGCTGTCAATCAAAAAGGGATTCAGACAGACCATCCAATCATCACGCAGAAGCTGAGCATCCGGGCCAGCCGAGGCCAGCCCACTGCCCCATAGACCCCCAGAGACGCTGAGCGTCCAATGGGCGGGACAAAGCCCAGCATTTTTGCTTCGCTATTGAACTCACTGTTTAAAGCACTGTGAAGCTGCGGGAATGAGTGAGAGGAAAGCCGTGTCGTTACCAGTGATAAGAAGCTGATTCTGAACAAAAGTTGAGTGCGTTGTAGTGCACAACGACATATACACACAACATTTGATCACTTATGTTATGACATTTTAGGGGAAGCTGCGCTTCCTTGAAGTCTTAGAGCAATTGTCACTGCTACAGACCTTTTGATGAAGAAAACACCCTATAGATCTATGTATATAAAGACATGAGCTGACACTGTTCGCTACTATCCATATAATCCCTCTCCTTGAGTCAGCCCTGTGTAATATTGGCTGCCCTGGCCTCTTAATAGCCTCAATACACCAATGCCACTCAGACTGTGTTTTGCTTTACCAATGGTCTGTAGGCTGTCCCACAGAAAGGGGCAGTATTTTTATAAATGACAGGGCAGGGAAGTGACTTGGAAAAAGTAAAGACACAGTCATGGTGGTCTTCATGCTCTGTTTCTCAAGTGGAAGTGGGACGCTTGTATTTCCCACCCGCTATATGCTATATATATATATCACAAACTCTACTAAATAAATCAGCGTCTCTGGGAATACAGCTATACTTCATGTAAGTTTTATTTTATTTCCAAGTTGCAATAACAAGTGGCCAGTGGAGCTGATGTTACATTGTTAGAAGGGTTCATATTCGTCAAACTAACATAACTGGATCAGGCTATTAAGAGACCCATCTGCCCGGGCTGACTCTGCTGTGAGCATTCAGCCTCCAGCTCCAAGCCTATGTGCATTACACTCCCTCTTTTATGTTTCCTCCCAAACACCACTGTTGCCATTTGTTGCAACAACTATTTTCTGCTTACATGTAGGAAATGCGGGCATCAAATGCATGACTTGGGAAAATGGAACACAGCATTTCTTTTTCTTGCTTCTGTCAGAGCTACTGACCAATCAATTAGAGCCCACTTTTCTCTGTGGTACAGTTTCTACTTCAAGTTATGCCTAGTGTATGCCTCTTTTCTGACAGTGTTGTGCTTGTTTCCATAGAGATGACTCCAGTGTTCCCACACACTGTACTTCCAGGTAGGCACTGACGGGGTGACGGTACTTCACTGAGGAATTTCTCATCATTACATCTCCTCCGCTTGACTAAAGAGAGATATTCAAGCAGCAGGTCAATTGTCCTTGAATGTGCTCCAGTAAATTTCCATTGATACTGGATGTCAGCGATGTCTCAGGCATTAACATTTAACAGACAAGAGTGGTTTTACTCTTAATGGTGTTTGCAAAATTGATTTATTAAAGTCAAAAACTACCTAGATTACCTTTCTTACCAATCTATACAACATAAATGTCAGAGGGAAAGGCTGACAACCTTATTATTGTGCTTTGGTGCACAATTTGTTTATATATTTGTTTCAAAATAAAATATCACTGAATGACTGGGTATTCGATCACCCTCTGTGCTTAACCAGAATTTAGCACCCACCTCCAACACAAAGTGAGCAATTGTTCAAGGTCAGTTCCTTTCATTTCACATGACTGCACCCCCACCCCTCCATGTCAACCCGTTGTGCTGATGTTGCTCAACCTATGATTTATCCAGCTCTTTTTGTATGATTCAACAAAATTACAACAGTGACACAGCAGCACAAGGCGGAGAACAGGCGCTCTGCAATTTGTAACAGTCTCTCCAGTCATATACTATATTAGATAAAAAGTCCCTTTGGTATTATCTGTGTCTTCTAGCAGGCTCTTACTTTGATCTGATTTTTTCGTGGTCATTTTTATTTGTTTGGAAACATTTTCAATCCAGAATGACATAGATAAGGGTCTTGCAGCCAATTAGCAAATCGAGCTTGATTTATCATTTCCTCCACCATGTAATCATGCAAAAACTTGTGCATTGTGGTGATTTATCATGTGCCAAACTTTTCCACTTTAAGGTAGGACTGGGAAGGAATTTGATATTTAGTCGTTTAATTTCGTCCCTTATTTTATATACGATGTGTGTGGTTACTCCTAAATTTTTAATTATTTAAAACTAAACATTTTTCTTATGAGCGCATGACAATTAAATTGCCTAGTTGTTTCTTTTATGCATCCACTCTAACAGTTATTTGAGAATGGCTGCACCCATGTTCTCAGTGTCCTTTTGTTTTAAAAAAATGATATATTTTGGCTTCATGCATCATGATGGAAAAGTGTTATTAGTTTTTGAAGGTGATAAGGATAACCTACAAAATGTTTCTACTGGGAATGTTTTTCCTTTCGATAGCAGCTTTTATCGTGTCCATAGACACATCTCTGAATCTAGCGGAATGTGGGATGGTAGCTATCATGTCTTCATTCCAGATAATCTAGCTACAGTTTAAGTCTACTCTATATTATGATGCTGTGGTGAATGTATGTTTTAAAGCCTGATGCAGTAATGAATGTAGTGGTAACTACCACCATCAAAGTGTATAGGAACTGGTTACCATGGAGACTGAATATGCGCTGGTGGACAGACATCATTCATGACCAATTTACTAATTAGCTAAGACCTCAATATACTTGTGCATATTTGGTTACGAGGGATTGTCCTGAGATCAAGATGAATAGTGTTGTCTTTTATGCTTCAGGCGAAGCAGCAGCAGCATAAAGGATGCTAAATTAGGCAGTTGTTCAAGTTGGTCATAATTTGCATACATCATCTTTCTCTAGTCATATTAAACCATGCATATGTTTGTATTAATTAACACACTTTTATACTCCGCTGCTTTTCTTGTCTGGTTTGTGCTGCTTGCACTGTGAATAGCAACCTTACAACCTTACACATGACCAGCCAAAACAATAGAAAAAAACCCCTCTCCCAACAAGATTTGTGCTGTTGTTTTTGTCCTGAGATGCCATACTTGAAGACAACAACGGGCACCTTCCCTGCTGCTCGTGCAGGCAGGAGACAGGTGATCCTCAATGCAAATGCAGGTTGATCTCCTGAAATCTGAAAGATGCGTCCCTCTTCATCAACATCTTTCAGACAAGAACAATGGATTTCATTTTAATGTATATTTTGAACATATTGCAATTTCAAAACACAGCATGTGCAGTGACATCCAAAGAGTTCAGTGTTAATTTTATTTGACCAAACCACATTCTCGCAGCATTTCATTAGTTTTCCAAATATTCTGCAGCAATCCTTAAATTAGCTTCAACTTTCTTTGCTGAGTTACATGCTTGCGTGGGTTTCATCAACGGGATCATAAAAATCATATTAACAGAAAAAAAATATTGATGTGTCCAATACTAATTTTACCTGCTGAATAGGAAATGACAATTAAATACCTATTCCTTTTTGAAAAGGTCTTAATTCTGAGAAACCATAAAGCTTGAATTTAGCTTGCAGAGCGAAAGTTATCAGCATCAGCTTTTCAAGATGTGAGACATCTTTGTGACATTACTGCAGCCGTGTGAAAACAAAAGGAAACATCAGTTTCTACCAGAATATTTTGTTTTGATGAAGTAGGTACCAGTTGTTCCAGACAGAGATGTCCGGTTTTCTTTTCTGCATCCCCTAGATTTTATCTGTTGATTAAATAGAATCCTTCTCTCTTTTAATAACTTGCAGTGAATTATCTGCTACACAATGTGAACACGAGAACCATTTCTTTCCACTCTGAATGCAGAGGATGAGCTGCAATGTCATGAAAGGAGAAAATCTGTGTTTTTGTCTCTGAATTAAGAAGATATGACATTTGCCCCGAAAATAGCTGAGTAGCCCCAGGCGCTGGCTCACATGAATGGCAGTGTTTTTTGTGTTTGTGTGTGTGTAGGGGTCTGCATTTAATAAGAAACAGAAGAAGACTCACTGTCCAGCTTGACACTAGAGTCTTGGTGTGGAGTGTTGAGTATCACAGCCCTGGGTGGCAGGATATCAGTGGAGATGGCTCATCTGCACACTCAGACAGCCACTCTGCTCGCGCTTACTCATGCCTTTATCTCCTCACTTTCAGACCCTGCTCGCAAGAAGTCCCTCCTATAATGTCAAGCAAATTAAATCAGCTTAGACAAAGACAGCTGAGGAGAAAGTTTGAAAAGGTCTTCAATAATATTTTAAAATAAGTTTAAAAAAAGGTCTAGTTTTCTACTTTGAATTTATTCTAATATTTGGATCTCAACCTTTTCTTAATGCACCACAAATCGATTGCCTTGGGGTTTAGATTAAGGTTCAGGTGGACATTTTTATTTAATACTGAAAGTTGGTTTGTGTTACACATCCTGAAAATTCTCTTTGAAAAAATCCAGTTTTGATCCAGTTGTCCAACACAATGTTTCAGTGTCATTTGATTGCACAGGGACCCAGCTGTAAAACTAATCTCGTGTGCAGCATGTGCGTAGAAGCATAAACTCATCGAGCAAATATCCCTGCTTCTGGGTTGATGGTGTATGTTGTGTAACCTGTGTAGTGTTTGAGCTATTTCAATTTATCATATCAGTGTTGTTGCTTGCTGATCATCCCACTCTTTGTCCTAATATTGACTCCCCATTATAACCTAAATAAGCCCAGTGAGTAAAAGAGGCTTTTACGTAACTGGAAACTCAGTCAGGAGAGCTTGCCTCTGGTTCAAACATTAGCTACTGGCATGAAATAAGCCCTGAATGGCACTGCTGTAGCTAACTGTTCATTAGCCTATTTAATGAAGCAAAAGAAGTATAACAATAACAGCACCTCAAGGCTATATAACTGAAATTCTCTTTAAGGCTCTGTTACATATCCACATCGATGGTGGAGGGGCTTAACATTTGAGGTGGAGTAAGGCTACTCAGCATGGTTGATCTACACTGTGAAATCTAATGGCTCAGATTTGCATTGATGTTTACAAAATAACTTGAATCCTAAAATGTGCCCTTCATCTGTAGTCTTTGTTTTAAACTTAAAGATGACTTAAATGTGCTGACACATTCTCTTATCTTGCCATTTATTTTGGCATTTCTAAGAATGAGTTTTATGTGGGTATAAATGTGGAAAAACTTGGAAGATCAAATCATGCAATGTCTATGGATTATTATGGGAGTCTCTTTAAATGCACCCCAATTTGGTATAGTGCGTGTTATTGGGATTTAGATTGAAAAATCTACAGAGGTCAGCTGCATCAAGACATTGTTGCTTTTTTGACATCACTGTCTTGTTTTATTTTATTGAGGGCTTGGTGGGCCAGATTGTATGGCAGCCTCACTTCTGTCAGTCTGCCCCATGGCAGCTGTAGCTACAATGAATGTGTGTATGAATAGGTGGATGACTAATTGTAGTGTAAAGTGCTTTGGGGTCCTCGGAGTTGATAAAGTGCTATACAAGTTCAGGCCATTTACCATTTATTGCATATATAAAGATTGCCTTACCACATTAGGTAGGAAATTCAATGCCATACACAGCAATGCAACAAAATTATCAAACAATTATTAACTGAATTAATTAAAATATATGTGGCAGGTAAAAAATTCCTTTCCAGTGGCACAGTTGTATGGAGTATCAAAGACTTAAAACCTATGCTATCGTTTATCTTCATTTCTTTTCATCTCCTGTCAATCGATTTGTTTATTTAAAAGAGGAAAAAATAAGTGTTTAATACGATTGCGCTTACAAAAGGAGGAGGAGGCGTGGTAAGGCGTATTCGTCACTTCCTGTTTTGCACTTGGTGGATTGTTTGGTGTGTGAAGGCTCTCTTGTTTGATCTGATTTCTCTCTACTGTGATATCTCTTACTTGTTATAATACATAAGCACGTTAAAACACATACTTTCTGTTGCTGTATTTAACGTTTGGGGACTCTCCGTGTTTTACACGGTTTTTTCTAGAAGTGGTAAGGGGTCGCTAGCTTAGCATTAGCTCCACCATGGCTACCCGTTCTGCTGTTTCTCTCTCTGAGTCTCCTCTCTCCTGCTCTCTGTGTCAGATGTTCAGTTACTCCTCTGCCTCCTTTAGTGATAATGGTACGTGTAATAAATGTAGCATTTTTGTAGTTTTGGAGGCGAGGGTGTTGGATTTGGAGGCCCGGCTCCGCGCTGTTGAAAACCCAGCAGATAGCCGAGGCCCCTTAGCCAGCGCGGAGCCACCGAGGGTAGCTCCCCGTAGCAGTCCTCCAGCAGAGCCCGTGCAGCCGGGTTCTCAGGCGGCTGGGTGACGGAACGTAGGAAGCATAGTCCTAGATCTCAGCCCACAGGTCACCACCAACCCGTCTGCGTTTCTAATAGATTTTCCCTGCTCAGCGACACACCCACTGAGAAGCCAGCTCTGGTAATTGGCAGCTCCATAGTCAGAAACGTGGCACTAGAGACACCAGCGACCATAGTCAAATGTCTGCCAGGGGCCAGAACGGGCGACATCAAATCCTACCTGAAACTGCTGGCTAAGGATAAGCGTAAATACAGTAAGATTGTAATTCATGCTGGCGGCAATGACACCCGGTTACGTCAATCGGAGGTCACTAAAGTTAGTGTTGCTTCGGTGTGTAAGTTTGCCAAAACAATGTCGGACTCCATAATTTTCTCTGGTCCCCTCCCCGATTTAACCAGTGATGACATGTTTAGCTGCATGCCGTCATTCAACCGCTGGCTGTCTAGGTGGTGTCCAGAAAACGATGTGGGCTACATTGATAATTGGCAAAACCTGGTCTGATCCGGAGAGACGGCATCCATCCCACTTTGGATGGAGCAGCTCTTCTTTCAAGGTATCTGGCCGAATTTATTAGTTCTCCAAAACTCTGACAACCCAGGGTTCAGACCAGGAAGCAGGGTCGTAGTTTAATACTCCTCTCTGCAGCTTCTGTACTGCTACCCACCCATTACCCTATTAAGACAGTGTCTCGCCCACGGACAAAATTGAATAGATAAAAAAATTTGATAGATTAAAAAAGATTAAAAAAGAGGAAATCAGGAAAATCTAATAAAAATAAACACAACTCAGACTAAAAATAAAACAATTGAATGTGGCCTACTGAACATAAGATCTCTCTCTTCAAAGACTTTGCTAGTTGGTGACCTGATTTGTGACAATCAGATTGATTTATTTTGCCTCACAGAAACCTGGCTGCAGCAAGAGGATTATGTTACTATAAATGAGTCAACTCCTACTAATTATTTAAATTTTCACATTCCTCGAAATAGGAGGAGGAGTAGCAACCATCTTTCAGTCCGATTTATTGACTAGTCCCAGACCAATCAGTAGCTACAACTCTTTTGAATATTTAATCCTTAGTTTTCCCTCATCCAAATTGCAAAGCACTAAAACCACTTCTGTTTGTTGTTTTGTACCATCCACCAGGCCCTTACTCTCAATTTTTAGATCCGTTTTCAGACCTTTTATCTGATTTAGTGTTAAATACAGATAAAGTTATTATAGTGGAGGATTTTAACATTCATGTTGACACTGAAAGTGATAGCTTAAATATAGCCTTTAATGGTATCTTAGACTCAATTGGCTTTACTCAAAACATTAACAAAGCTACCCACGTTTGTCTTCATTCTGCTGACCTTGTGCTGACATATGGCATTGAGTGTAAAGACATAACAATATTTTCTCACAACCCTGTGCTGTCTGACCATTTTTTAATAACCTTTGAGTTTAATTTAACCGAGTACTCCACACCTGAAAGAAAATTTCATTATAGTAGATCATTATCAGACGATGCTGTAACAACCTTTAAAGAATCTGTTCCACTTTTAATTTGCTCATTATCACAGAAAAACACAGTGGAGGGCAATAATTTTGTTTCTTCCCCTTCACAAATTGATTCTCTTGTTCAGAGTGTTACTTCATCATTGCGTGGTGCATTAGACAATGCAGCCCCTTGAAAAAGAAGGTAATTTTCATAGGAGGCTAGCTCCCTGGTTTTAATTCAGAGCTGCGTAGTTTAAAGCACAATGTTAGAAACATTGGAGCGAAAATGGTGCTCTACACACCTAGAGGATTCCTACTTAATCTGGAAAAATAGCCTACTGTTGTATAAAAAGACACTTCACCAAGCTAGAACACGCTTATTTCTCATCCTTAATAGAAGAGAACAAGAATAATCCTAGGTCTTCTCTTTAGTACAGTTGCTAAACTTACACAGAGTCATAGCTCTGTTGAGCCATCCATTCCTTGGCTCTCAGCAGTCATGATTTTATGGGATTCTTCCAAAATAAAATTGATTCTATTAGAAAGAAATCTTTGACACACTCCCAGAGATGATTACTTCATCCTCAACAAGTGAAACAACATTGGAAATAACTGTAGAACCTGATCTGTGTTTGGACTGTTTTGATCCTGTGGAGCTTCCTGAGTTATCAGAAATATTAGCTTCATCTAAACCTTCAACTTGTATGTTAGACCCAATCCCAACCAAATTATTTAAGGAATGTTTCCCTCTGATTACCAGCCCCATTTTAGATATGATTAATTTATCTTTAGTAAATGGGTATGTACCACAGGCTTTTAAGGTAGCTGTAATTAAACCTTTGCTTAAGAAACCTTCGCTTGATCGAGATGACTTAATAAATTACAGACCGATATCCAATCTTCCATTCTTATCTAAAATTCTTGAGAAAATAGTTGCTAATCAAATGTGTGAGCATTTACACAGCAATGACCTGTTTGAAGAGTTTCTTTTGTACATAGCCTCCTCTTCGGAGGTGGATGGGGGTTGGTGGGGACGGGGTTCTGGGCGGGGGCCGGGCCGAGACCACCCGGGTCTGGGCCTGTCTGCCTGTCTCTGCCCCGGGAGGGAAGGGGACCACCTCCTTGGTCCGGGGGCTGGTTGCCCCTAGGGGCTGCCGGCCCCTTGGAGTATAGAGTATGCATGAGGAGTGTGAGTGAGTGTAGGACGTCCATTGTTGTTTGTCTTTACGTTGGGAGCGAGTGATTTTATGTGTGTGGATGAGGGTGGGAGTGGGTGACTGTGAGTGCCTGTTTTTTTTGTGACAGGATGGGTCTTGGACTGCTCCCTCTTCTGGATCAGCTTAGGCCCCCCCATATTATGGGGGGCCTATTTCCTCCCCGCCACCCTGCCTGCCGGTGGTTGGAGTCTCTGCCCGCTGGTGTACTTGTGGTTCTCGGTGTCCGGGGCTGGATGCTTGGGTGTGTGCTGGCTCACTCCCGGTGGCTGCCTGCCGGGGCCTGGACCCCTGGGCTCTGTCGGGCCTCTGTCTTGGGGGTGGCATGTCCCGGGGTCTTGGGTCTCTGGGTCCATGGCTGGATCTGCTCGGGAGTGGACGGCTGCCGGCGGGGCCTGTGGGCTCGTCGCTGCGGTTCCCTGGGGCTTCTGCACTGTCGCTGCTGGGTGGCTCCCCTGGGACTCTCCACTGCTCTTCTCTGGGGGGGTTGCGGTAGTCCCGGCGGTGGTTTCCTGGGGTTCCTGTGCTTTGGGGGGCCTTTGGATGTCTGTTGCTCGGGGATCTCCTCAGTGCCCGCCCGGGACCACGGGGCGGTCGGGGGGTCCTCACACTCGCTATTGCATATTTCTGTGGAGAAACCTAGTATACAAAGCGCATCCACACAGGTGTTGATAGATACACAGATGATCTATATTGGGCTGCACTTCTCACTAAGTACATTTTACATTCATAAATACCGTGTGTTATTTTGTGTATAAGCAAGCAGGGTGTAATCTTTTATTCTATTCATCCTTTTTTCTCTCCTCCACTCGCTCCTCCTTTTTTTCCCCTTTTTCCTTTTGCCCCATCTCTCTCTTTGTGAAGCTTCTGTTTTCCTTTTCATTTCAGTCTCCGTGTCCGTAAAAATTGAAATATTCCCAAAGAAGTTTTATAATAAAGTTTTTTTTTATAAATATCAAGCAGAGCCTTAAAGCAATAGCTGTGATGCTCCGCTTGTGAAAGTAAATCTGTTGGGCAATTTCTTGGCACTCAGACAACAATTCTGAGCGCTACTCTGCCGGACAAGACACAGTAAAAAAAAAAAAAAAAAAAAAAAAAAAGAAGAGTTTCAGTCAGGTTTCAGAGCTCATAGCACTGAAACAGCTCTGCTGAAAGTCACTAATGATATTCTTATGGCCTCAGATAATGGACTTGTGTCTGTACTGGTTCTGTTAGATCTCAGTGCTGCATTTGATACAGTCGATCATAATATTCTCTTAGAAAAGGCTGGAATATGCTGTAGGGATCAGGGGACAGCACTAGGCTGGTTTAAATCTTATTTGTCTGACAGATTCCAGTTTGTTCATGTAAATGATAAATCATCTTTAAACTCCAGGTTAATTGTGGAGTACCACAGGGTTCAGTACTGGCCCAATTCTCTTTACTATATATATGCTTCCCAATAGGTAAAATTATCAGGCAGCATAGAAAAAATTTTCACTGTTACGCTGATGACGCTCAGCTTTACTTATCCATAAATCCTGATGAGCCCAACCAGTTAGATAGACACCAAGCATGTCTTGAAGACATAAAAACTTGGATGACTTTAAATTTTCTGCTTCTAAATTCAGACAAGACAGAAGTTGTCATCTTTGGACCGGAAGTCTTTAAAAAAAAAACTGCTTAGTCAATCACTTAACCTGGATGGCATTAAATTGACCTCCGATAAATAAAGTAAAAACCTTGGTGTTATTTTTGACCAGGAAATGTCATTTAAATCCCATATTAAAAAGGTTTCCAGGATTTCCTTTCTTTCATCTCCGGAAATTGCCAAAATTAGAAATATCCTGTCCAGGAGTGACGCTGAAAAAACTAGTCCATGCATTTGTAACTTCAAGGCTGGACTATTGTAATTCTTTACTATCAGGATGTCCACAAAATTCAGTTAAAAGCCTTCAGCTGATTCAAAATGCTGCAGCAAGAGTTCTGATGAAAATTAAAAAGAGAGATCATATTTCTCCTACTTTAGCTTCCCTTCATTGGCTTCCCTGTTAAAACCAAATAGAATTTAAAAATTTCTCCTCCTCACATATAAAAGCCCTTAATGATTTAGCTCCATCATAAAATCAGAGATCTGATTGTTCCATATGTTCCTAACAGAGCACTTCGTTCTCAGAGTGCAGGTTTACTGGTGGTTCCTAGAGTCTCTAGAAGTAGAATGGGAGGCAGATCCTTTAGTTATCAGGCTCCTCTCCTGTGGAACCAGCTCCCAGTTTTAGTCCATGAGGCGGACACCCTGTCTACTTTTAAGGCTAGGCTTAAAACTTTCCTTTTTGATAAAACGTATAGTTAGCTCAGGATAACCTAAGCCATCTCTGTAGTTATGCTGCTATAGGCTTAGGCTGCTGGAGGATATAATGACCACTTTCACCCTCTTCGCTACATTCTCACACTACTCTTCAATTTCGCATTATTTGCTGTTATTTCAGCTTTTAACTTTGTTCTCTCTTTTCTCTTCCTAGAAGCTACACCTGGCCTGACTCTGTGTCTACCTGTAACACCTTTCTGGAGAGGGGCACCGTCCGAGCTTCTGCTGGCAACAACTTAATGCTCACCCTCTACCGATGATCCACATTGCCCTGTCTTTTAGTGTTTAACCCTTTTTCTCTCCTAGACATAGCTACTGACTGAGCTTTTACTGTAACTAACTCTATGTGCTCTCTTCAGACTCTAACATTGAAAACTGGTTCAGAGTTTATCTGTTCTTTCTTTCTAGGTGAAACGACTAAAGGAGCTACGTCCATTAACATTTACCTTTTCCTTCCCATAGAAAGTACTCCTGGATCAGTGCTTCTTTGTTCTCTTTGTGTCTCTGCTCTGTTCTCTCTAACCCCCAGTCGGTCGTGGCAGATGGCCGCTCACACTGAGCCTGGTTCTACTGGAGGTTTCTTCCTGTTAAAAGGGAGTTTTTCCTCTCCACTGTCGCTACATGCATGCTCAGTATGAGGGATTGCTGCAAAGTCAACGCCAGTGACTGTCCACTGTCTCTACATGCTCATCCGGGAGGAGTGAATGCTGCAAGTCACTGACTGGATGCAATCTGCTGGGTTTCCTTAGATAGACAAACTTTTTATCCAATTTGAATAAATAACAGAATCTGACCGCACTGTTCAATGATTCGGATTAATTGTAATGCATGTACCTGACTTTTGTGAAGTGCCTTGAGACGACATGTGTCGTGAATTGGCGCTATATAAATAAACTAAACTGAATTGAAAACAGACTCTACCTTTTTCCTGACTTTAACTGAACATACTGCAACGACAATACTTGTTTCATATCCAAACAGATATCGTTAGCCTGTTTATTGAGGGCCTGCTCATACAGCTCTTGCTAGGTGGATGGGATCTTGGTAGTCATTATCTTGTTTGGTGTCTTTACCAGATTGTGAATCTGGACCTTTTTCTTAACAGTCAGGAAACTGAACAAGCAAGTGATCACATACCAAATGATGGACTCAGTTACTGCCCTGTAGTCCTTTAATATAATATTTTTACAGACACCAAACAGTCGTAGTCATCATAAAAAAAATCGAGGTGCTGATGGACTTTAGCACAAACATTTGTCACCTGCTTGTGCCAGCTAAAAATCGTTATCTTTGTGTATACCTAAATAACTCAGAGAAGTGACCTGCTTGATAATTTTACAATATATAGACATACTAGTAGACTGCCTCTTACATATGTGATGATAGAATAGGTCACAAAGGGTTTTAGCTTCATACCTAGGCAAGAACTTCACTGTGCGAGCACTGTACTGGCAGGTAATATAAACTTTTTGGTGGTGGGGCTGTGGAATGCACTGCATCCTGCCACTGTTACTGCCTCAACAAGATGGGTCGAGTCTCCATCTTATCATGCTGCAGAAGTGATCATGCTCTCTACATACTAGTAGATAATGCTCCCACTCAGCTGTCTTTTGTTTGCCTTCTGGATGCAAAGCAAGAAGTTTACTCACAATCGTCAGTTGTCTGACATGATCTGGGAGAGTCATAACAGGGAAGGATTGTCGACATACATTGTAAGATCATTGTACAAATGTGCTGATGTGCAACAGAGCATTGTGAGAGCTCTCTCTCTCTCTCCTCTCTCTCTCCATCTCTCCTCTCTCTCTCTCTCTCTTCTCTCTCTCTCTCTCCCCTCTCTCTCTCTCTCTCTCTCTCTCTCTCTCTCTCTCTCTCTCTCTCTCTCTCTCTCTCTTCTCTCTCTCTCCCCTCTCTCCTCTCTCTCTCTCTCTCCCCCTCTCTCTCTCTCTCTCTCTCTCTCTCCTCTCTCTCTCTCTCTCCTCTCCTCTCTCTCTCTCTCTCTCTCTTCTCTTCTCCTCTCTCTCATCTCTTCTCTCTCTCTCTCTTTTCTCTCTCTCTCCCCTCTCTCTCTCTCTCTCTTATATATATATATATATTCTAATATAATATATGATGATGATCTCTGA
Source organism: Crenichthys baileyi (assembly GCA_036173005.1). Taxonomy (NCBI): domain Eukaryota; kingdom Metazoa; phylum Chordata; class Actinopteri; order Cyprinodontiformes; family Goodeidae; genus Crenichthys; species Crenichthys baileyi. The sequence goes on along the minus strand of JAHHUM010001536.1, from coordinate 293,668 downwards.
GATCATCAGCAAAAATGCTCGTGCAGGTTAACAAACTCTCCGGTAACTGTAGCATCTGAGCTCCACTCTACCAGGGTCTGCAATGAATTTGGTAATTTCTATACTGAAAAAACCCAAAAGATCAGAGCAGGGCAGTAAACACATCCAAATCAACTCCAGTACCAATGTTGTCTCCAACTAGAACAGATTACGACAAAATTTCCCAATTTCACCAAATAAACTACAAATACTTAGAAGAAATCGTACACCAACTAAGCTCTTCTTCCTGCTGTCTCGATGTTTTACCCACAGATTCCCTAAGAAAGCTTTGCCTGTAATAACATCTGATGTAACTCAAATAATAAACACGTCCCTTTTGTCAGGTGTTTTCCCCCAGGCCCTGAAAACAGCAATTATCAAACCTCTATTGAAAAAGAGCAACTTGGACAAGCTGCTACTGCAGAACTGCAGGCCTATTTCAAACCTCCCCTTCATCAGTAAGATTATTGAAAAAGCTGTGTTTCAACAGTTAAACAACTTCCTAACAATGACCAACCGCTTCGATGTCTTCCCGTCATTCCAGCCAGGCTTCCGTGCTCACCACAGTACAGAGACTGCTCTTGTCAAGGTGTTCAATGACATCCGTATAAATGCAGACTGTGGAAGAACCACAGTGCTGGTATTATTGGACCTTAGTGCAGCATTCGACACTGTTGATCACTCCATTTTATTAGAGTGCCTGGAAAACTGGGTCGGCCTTTCTGGTACAGCACTCAATTGGTTTAAATCCTATTTGAAGGACAGGGACTTTTTTGTCTCAGTAGGTAACTTTACATCAGAGACCACAAAAATCACATGTGGTGTTCCCCAAGGGTCCATCTTAGGGCCCCTTCTATTCAATATCTACATGCTCCCCCTAACTCAGATTTTAATAAACAACAACGTAAGTTATCATAACTATGCAGACGACACACAGCTATACGTTACGATGTCACCAGGTGACTATGAACCCATTCAAGCGCTGGGTAAATGCTTAGAAGAAATCAATGCATGGATGGGCCAAAATTTTCTTCAGCTGAATCAAAACAAAACTGAAGTAATAATCTTTCAACCAAAGGAAGAGCGTTTAAAGATTAGCACACAGCTTCAGTTAATACAGCTATAAACCACCAGTCAGGCTTGAAACTTGGATGTAGTGATGGACTCAGACCTGAACCTTCAGAGGAACATAAAGACACTAACAAGGTCGGCCTTCTATCACCTAAAGAACATCTCCAGGATTAATAGACTAATGTCTCAGCAGGACCTTGAAAAACTAATTCATGCGTTCATCTTTAGTAGAATTGATTACTGCAACAGTGTCTTCACAGGTCTGCCTAAAAAGTTGATCAGACAGCTGCAGCTGATCCAGAATGCTGCTGCCCGCGTCCTCACTAGAACTAAGAAAGTGGAGCACATCACCCCGGTTCTAAAGTCCCTACACTGGCTCCCTGTAGCTCAGAGAATAGACTTCTGTTAGTCTATAAATCACTGAATGGCTTAGCACCAAAATACATTACAGACTTGTTGTCAGTGTATCAACCCACCAGACCTCTCAGGTCTTCTGGCTCAAATCTACTCTGCATACTCAGAACCAGAACCAAACATGGAGAAGCAGCTTTTAGTTCTTATGCTCCTCTAATCTGGAATAAACTCCCAGAAAACTATAAAAGTGCCGAAACCCTAAATTGCTTTAAATCAAGATTAAAAACTTATTAAAGTGGCCTTTGACTGTGCCATCTAAACATTATTAATTATGTTTTCAGTTCAATTTTCCTCTCATTTTCTTATCGATCATTCTATTCTCTTTATTTTGTTTTTATTTTTATTTTTTTAAATTACCTCTGTTGTTTGATTTTCTGTATCACTGTAATGTTTTTCCTTATGTACAGCGCCTTGAGTGCCTTGTTGCTGAAAAGCGCTATATAAATAAACTTGACTTGACTTGACTAGAATAAAATTATCTGCCCAGAACTATTCTCCCTGCTTGGACTGAGTGGGCATCACTTGAATTCTCATACAGACCTGTGAGTGGGAGCTAGAAAATGTAAGTAATGCCTTCTGCATGTTTGAACTAAAATCCTGTCCTCCTAAGCTAAAAGCGACTTCAGTATTAAAATAAGGAACATGGTTTTTTTTTTCCTTTTTCTTTTTTGGGCTTTTTGCAAACCAAATAATTACTGGAATGTAAATATAAAGAGGAAACACCCCAAATTCACTTAGTTGAATTTAGTACTAGTACTCATTCTTTGGGTAACTGACACCAATAATTTCCTATTAGGCGTTAAGTTCCTCATTTATTTATACTGTCACCTATTATTTTAAGATTATTTTACTTACTTTACATTAACTTAAGTGTTTTTTTTCTGTAAAAAGATGTCATATCCACGGGGATGTGTACAGGTTTGTGTGTGTGTGTGCATGCCTACCTTCTGTGATTGGAGGTTGTGTCTGGCAGGTCTGTCCTTGCAGCTGGTGCTCGTTCAGGCCAATCAGAAGGAGCATGAAGAGTAGTGCATCCCTTGAGGCAGGCCAGATTGTTATATTTAACAGAGTGGTAATCAGGCCTCCTAGTTATTTTGTTGTGTTCTACTTAATGTTTCTTCGCTTACCTTTCTGTGTCCCCCTTCCAGGAAAGATCCCAAATCTCCAATCCTGAAGTCCTCACTCTATCTCTCAGCCCTCTGCCTCCACATTTTCTAGAGTTCACTGGCGAACTCAACCCTGGATCATCTTCAGAAGAGTCTTCTCACTGCCTCTCTGGTTGCTCCTCCTCGGATCTGCACTGCTCCGTTGTCATCCCCATCTTCCCTCTGGATCAAGGAAACAAACACTATCAACAATCCGCACCACACACCACAACTTGCCCGTCTCGGTCCTAGTGGATGTATTCACCTTTCTCTCTGGACCATCTGCTACCCCGATAACAGTAAGACTCAACTCAACTTCTTGTCATTGCATATTATCTAGCACCACTTTATGTAATAACCACTAACCTCTCCTTCTTAATGTCATCCTGGAACCCACTCCCAAATCTTGAAGAAACATTCACTTTTCTCTATATCAACAAACTGTTTAAACTATTGGTGTGAATGATGGGTAGCTCACCTTCGAACTGCCGATGTGTGAATCCCCAGAAAAGACTTAAAGAAGGATTTTATGTCAACTAGGTCTGTATCACAAATTACAGATCGGTGCCCCCATCTGGAGGAATCTTGTGGAAAATGTTGAAGAATTCCTGATTATCTTTAAACACAACCTCTTTTTTTAAACTTCCAGAGTGCCCATATACAACACCATATTCGCAATATTTCCCCAACCTATAGGTTCAATTATTTTTGGGCACGTTCAGGCATTCATGCCATGCTATTTCTTGTCCCTCTCTGCATATGGCTTTGGCTAAGAAACATGCTCCCAGCCCAACCTTAACCTCACGACCTGTTATATTAACAGACACTATCTCCTGTGGTTCATGGTTGTTGCCAGCACAGTTTTCGCACAAATGAACATCATGACAGAAAAAATCTTTTAAAGGAGAAAACTGCAATCCCTGATGAGTTGTCAATTTCTGGTGCCACTAAAATGTCCATCCCGTTGCTACACGGATACACCTGCTTCACATAAGCCTGCCTAAAGCTTCTTTTTCTGATGCATGAGAACTAATAATTTGCAAATTTCCATGAAAGGCAGAATAGATTGGGAAAACTGTGCCTGAGATAAACTCTCAATGACCTCTTTATTAAATATACTTCTTTAGTTGTTTATCGCCACAATATCAAATCACCCAATCACATGGCAGCAGCTCAATGCATTTAGTCATCTGGACATGGTAAAGATGGCTTGCTGAAGTTTAAACCGAGCTTCATAATGTGGACTTTGAGCTTGACCTGATTATAGGTGCCATGCAGGCTTGTGTGAGTATTTTTGAACATACTGTGATTGTCATGAACCACCATCTTTTGGGTTTACAGAGAATAGTCTGAAAAACAGAAAAACTTTGTATGGTTATATCCCCCAAAGTATGGTTTGGGGGATATTTTCTTGGCACACTTTGGGCCTCGGGCTGCGCGGTGGCGCAGTTGGTAGCACTGTTGCCTCCTGGGTTCGATTCCCGGCTGGGGGTCTTTCTGCATGGAGTTTGCATGTTCTCGACCTGTCCAGGGTGTACCCCACCTCTCGCCCATGGACTGCTGGAGATAGGCACCAGCTTCCCTGCGACCCAGTATGGAATAAGCTATAGAAAATGACTGACTGACTTTGGGCCTCTTAGTGCCAGCTGAGCATCGTTTAAACACTACAGCCTACCTGTGTATTGTTGCTGACTTGATCCTTGATTACTTCTTTCCAAGAGAAGATGAAGTTAATAGTGCAGCGCTGGAGGATGGAAAGGCAGGTGATTGCTGGAGCTGAGGAGTCGTCCAGACGGTGAGTCCAGAAGAGCAACTAGATGAGCGGTGATGAGATTAATGAAGGGAATCTCGGAATAAGTTCTCAATGAGCTCTGATGAAGCAGAAGCATCAGACTGAGATCCAGGAAGAAACCGTGGACTTTAGTGAAGGTTTCTGGGAGGAGCACAACAAGGAGGTCAGCTGGGAAACGTAAGAAAAGCACGAGCAACGATAGGAGGCCTGATTACCGCTCAGTATGTAAGATCAATCTGGCATCTGCCTCAGGGAACACGCTCTTCTTTAAACTCCTTTTGATTGGACCCAACCTGCAATCAAAAGAGGTGAAGCACACACAAACACACACACACACACACATGCAAAGAAACAAACATGCACACAACCCTGTGGATATGACAATGAATTGCAGCTTGTGTGCAACTTGGATCATGTCTGTGCAAACATGCCAAGGCCCCTGTCTATAGGTTAGGATGTGCTTGGGGAGAGATCAGAGCATTTGTTCTGTTCCTCAGGCAAGCTTTTTCAATCCACCAATAGGATAGCTAAATGTCAGACATTTTATCTGCTGATGACACATTCAGTGGAAGGACCTGGTCATTCACAAAATTCTCTTTGTTCTCTCTCTGGTGCATTGATGAAGTCTAATCTTTAATAAATTGTATATACTTTCTTAATGTTAATGTAGGATATTTAGCATACTTATGTGAATAAATATAATTTAAATATAAATATAATTTTATATAAGATATCTATGAATATGTATTTTGTGTATTTTGTGTCTGTTTATTATCTGCTTATTTGGCCATATTCTAATAACAGTGACAAGATGTTCAGCCTGTCCTTCTACTTTCAAATATGTTTGAGTTTATGACTTCTGTGTAAACACAGCAGTAACAAAAGACTCAGCACAGCATTGGTCAGCACTGTCAGAATAAATAACAGTGGCACAAATATCTGCTGGAAAGCATATGAGGCCCCCAGTACAATAGAGTAAAATCAGTGAAATCATTTTCTTTTAATAATAAAAGCCCAGAAAGGAGCACTGCCTGCTGTGAATAGATGCCTATCTCTAACGGTGGAGACTGTCTCTGTTGTGGATGTTCTATGATATATTTTGTTAGTCAGCAAAATAATTACTATTGTAATTACTTCAGGCTCCTCTTCTTTACAATGCAGCATTAAAAGCAAGTGAAATAAAAAGTTATTTTTAACAGGTGATTCTTAAAAATGCAGACTAATATATTCTTATTGACAGATAAACAACTGCATGACTACTTTTAAAGTGAAATCACTGGAAATAATTTTCCCCAAGCATTATAAACATTAAGTCAGTAGATTCAGTTTCCTTGTCCCTCTTGTACGTAAATCATACAGTATGTTGTTTGAACAAAGCAGGGCTTGAATTTCTTGAGTGTTGTAAAAGATCTCTTCATTTCTCTTCACAACTCAAAAGGTTTCATCAGGCTTTTCAAACAAAAGCGCCGATGCCTTCAAGAAAGTGAAACAAGTTCAACCGTTTCTCCTCCCGCCTCTCTCACTCTCAGCCGACTGCACAGAAAATCCTACTGGGTTAAACAAAACATTTAACAAGTGTACCTTTGACTGAGTGAGATGGCACCGAAAGAATAAACATCCAGTTACAGTGGACTGTTTAGTAAGCCAAAATGTTACAAAGAACCAATCTAGCTCCTCGAATCCAATGCAGGAAGTTTTCCTCTACGCCCAGGTCACTTGACACATTAATATATATCTAGATTAGTATATTAAACTCCAAGAAAACTGACTATTTGGACTTTATACCTTGTCTCATGGCTGTCTAATCCCACACGACAAAAAATGTTGTTTTTTTTGTGCAGTATTGCCCTCTATGTTACTATTGATTACCGTTTCTAATTTTGTTTCTTAAAGAGGAGCCTTAGTGTTACAATGATCCATGTGTGATTTAAGAGAGTGACAAAACCATTAATTTATATATGGAAGAAACAGAAGGTCAATACTGACAGCAAAGGATAAGAATATGTAAGGGCAAACTGTAAATTAAGTATTATGGGGAAAGATTATGTCTGAGTCTGGTGGACCCAGTATTGTCACAATATTACTAAGATCCTGCCTTTACCAAGCATCTTTAAGTATCATAACTTATACAACTTCTCCTTTTCAATTGTGTTTATAGCCTTAAGCCTATGGTAGTCCTTTTAATTGAATGTCCATTTATGAAAGAAAGAACTCAAACTCAAGGCAGCCTAAAACTCAGACAAACATTGCCGAAGAGTGATGGTCTTACATACAGAACTCTGTTAATGCATAACAAGTGGTCATCTAAAAAGAAAGTAGTTAAAGCAAGGTCTCCAGCTAAAATGTGAGCTCATAGAATAAAGATTTATCTGGTAATTTGTCCAGTGTGATGAAGGAAATCAAGAGAGATGTTATCTGAGAGCAGCAGCTTGGAGACCTACCAAACCAGCAACCAACACAGGCTGCATGTATTTTACCACAGTGGTGAAAAACAGGTGGAGACAAAATCTTTGATTTAAAAAACAACTTTTGCAGCATTCACGTAAAATCTAATTTGTGATCAGATTCTAATCAGCATTGTTGCTCTGATTTGCATGAGCATGCATCAGTAATTAATTTTCTGTGAATAACGGGGTCACTTGCATGATTAATTTGCTACTTAAGAAACCGTGTAGTGGTTGTGTACAAAATTAGCAGCAGTGAATGGAAGCAGCTCAAAGTATGCTATACATGGGGTAGTGGGAGGTTAGTATACTACTATACACCGAGGAAGAAACGAGCCACAGCTGCAACTAATTATCATGGGAAAATATTTAGGAGGAACGTTTGGAGAGGGCGGTTAACACTTTAATTCAATGACAAAATCTATGCAACAGATATTTTTATTGACAACAGACATATAAAAAGTTAAAATCACAGTAAAACAACAGATTTTCTTACTTTAAAAGCTTAATGCTCCCCCACAACTAGCACCCACATACACCTTGAGGATCCAGCAGCTGACTCTGCTAAAGTTGTCCATTATTGCTGTGATCTGAACTTTGTCGTGTCCTCATCCCTTACCCTTGAATTGCTCCTTTACTTAAAGCCAACATTCGAACTGTATGTTAATCTGCGGCAGAGTTTTGCATTAGAAACTATTTTAGGGGGTCAATGAGTAATCCTTTTTCTTGACCTGTTCGTTTTTACAAAACTCACTCACTTCTGCATAGAGGATCTCCAGGCAAACTGAGATAGTTCCCCCCATCGTTTTCTGTGTTGTCAATGGGTGGCCACTGATCCATTCAATATATACTCTCTTCCTGTCAGAAAACTGCCTTTAAAAATTCTTATTTCTTTTGATGAACAGTGGACAAGTCTATTGTAACTTACAAACTTTTCTTTCTATTAATATTTTCTTGGTCTTTTGGCTCTACAATATGATGCTATGTATTTGCTCTTTTAATTTTCTCTATAAATGCTTATGTCTATCTTTCTGAAGTCTTGAATTTTGTATTTTAGCTTAAAACATTTTTTAAAATACTGACAAGTTCAATATTCAATTTCTTCACAGCCTATAAATTCTTTCAAAATGAAAGGCATTTGAAATGACTGGGTCGTTTGTCTGTAAAACCACAGCCACAAACCAGAGTACGAATAACCCTGCACAGAAAACTCAGCCCACAACCGCTGGTGCTCAGAATGACTCAGTCCAGTTTAGCACATACACAGCAGTGCTCTGATCCCTCTTCCTTTTAATGCGCACTCTCATGGCAGGGTGTTAATGGCTTACACAACAGATGTTTATTATGCTGCGTTTAGAACCATGTGAGATGAAAACACCTGCAGCCCTAAACATACATGACAACCTGCAACTCACTCTCTTTTTCTCAAAGGCTAAATAAGGCTGATCACACATACGCCGGTTCATTTCATGAGCAAAGGCGAATGTGTGAGGACGAGGATGCACACAAACATGAAACCAAAGGAAGACAACATGCAAAACAGTGAGTGTGGGAGATGGAGTGTGAATAAGAAGGGAGGAGAGAGATGGAGGAAGTGAAATAGAGAAATGGAGCGATGACAGCTTCCATCTGCTGGAGAGCTGCTGATGGTTTTCTCAGACAGTCACGTCCACTTGGATCAGGATGTATGCATACACAGTAATGAAGTAATGAGGGTGTTTAACAGAAGTGTGTTTTATAGCAACAATTAGCGGGGGAGGAATGCTGCCTCATCATGTATGGAGTAGTCAGTTTTATAAACAGCTGCAATTCATCTCACTGGGAGAATAGTAACTCCTTTCATAACCACAGTGCCTTGCAAAAATACTTGTACCTTTTCAACTTTTTCATGTTAGAGCCCAAATGTATTTTATTTTGTGTAATAGAACACCACAAGTAGTGTTTGATGGTGAAGTGAAATAAAAATAACGTTTTTAAGATATTTTTTCAAATACAAATGAGAAAATCTACATTTATAGTGAGCCCCTACATAAAGTCTAGAGCAAGCTATTCCTTTCAGAAGTCACCTAATTAATGAACATACAAAAATATAGCTGTTCTATGAAGGCTTTCAGAGGTTTTAGAGAACGTAAGTTAACAAACAGCATCACAAAGACCAAGGAGTACCCCAGACAGGTCAGGAATAAAGATGTATAGAAGTTTTAAGCAGGGTTAGGTTATTAAAACTAGAGCTTTAAACATCTCACCAAGTGCTGTCGTGCTGTCCACAAATCTGACCTTTAAGGAAGAAAGCCAATTGTTTTTTTTGTAATCACTTTGGCAATAATTGTCTTTATTGTGAAAAATAATGAATTAAACTAAAATATTTAATAAATAAACAGAGCATGTATAATTTCCCAATTTTTAAGCCACAGACGTGGAAAACGTTTTGACATTTCGGTTTACATGTAAAATTAGATGCAACAGAAAACTAAAACTGCACATCACCCTGAACACACAATCCCCACATTAAAACATGACCTTAAACCTACTGAAAACAAAAATACCAACACAAAACATGTGGCAAAAAAGTAAAAACAAGCTCCTGAACATAGAAAAGGCAAAGATAACAGACTGCAAACAACAAAGCATCTATAAATGAATGAAAAGAAGTGAGGTACATACATACATACATACATACTGTCACATTAGTATTTGTTGGACCGCATGTTGAATGATCTTCAGCTTTATTCAGAGGTATCCAAAACGTAACATAAATCACTGCAGGAGTTAACCAGAGTCATAATCCAAAACTTACATCTCTAAGCTCTGCAGGAACATGGAACACATGGCAGTCAAGGGTAGAGACCCGAGTTGAGAGACGAGGAACCAGCCATGAACACATAAACCAGTCTAACTAATATACTAAGGGAATACAAAGGGCAGGTAATCAAAGGAACAGGGAACAGGTGAGACAAGGAGGCAGAGAGACAGAAGGAACAGGTGAAACTAATGCATAGACTAAACATGGGCGAAGGGATTAATTAACAATAAAAAGACACAAACCAAAAACCACAAAGAAAGTCCAAAATGTCACACCGTGACACATACTAGCAGAAAAAAGAAACATGTATACTGATCCACAGAGTGAACGCAGCTGAAAAAAAACAGGGAATCTGGAGAGAGGGAATGGCTAAACAGAAACTAACACAAAGAAACTAGAAAACTGTGCATAAAAGAAATAGAATATAATCTATCATTAGTATGACTCAATACCAAACCAAGGTATGACAAAGAACATTAGTAACAGGGAAGTAAAATGGACCACTCTAAAATGGACTTTGAGCAAAGACAAATGGCCAGAGATTTTTGTTTTGTTTTAATGTTTATAATTTTGTGCTCAAAAAACAATTTTATATGAATTATCTTATCTTTGCAATTTGGAAATTCAGAAAAGCATTTTTTGATGATTCTTGATTAATCAACCTTACATCATTATTACTGTTATATTCTGAATGCAAGCTGACTATTTATTCACTATAAGGATCACATGAATGTGAAAACACATCTGCCAGCTGATATTTATTTAAAAAGGTATCCATATTCTGGGTCTCTGTAGTCTGAAGAATGTAGTTAGACATTATTTCATAGTGTTTAACATGAAGTGGCTTGCATATTCCCCACGTTGTCTTCCTGTTGGTTGATTAACACTTCATGATGACTCCTTCCCTGGAAATTCCAGCTGCCAGTAGCTGAAGCAGCTGAGTTCAGAGAAGACACCCACACAAAGAGAGAGAACCATAGAACCATAGAACCAGTAAGAGGTTGGCCCAAGTGGAGCCAGACCAAGCCTGTTCAATTTACCTGGTTGAGTTACAATAAGTATTTGGGTTGCATCATACACTTATGTTTGTATAATTTTTGTAAAGTTCCTAAAATGTTTTATTATTATTTTCCTCCACCACTCACTGGTATGATCTGTCTCTCAGTGACTTTCTAGAGTGACTTTTTCTTTACTTCCAGATTAGTTCTGGAAGTGGTCCCAAGTAGGAGAGCATTCAGACATCCAGTAACATGGAACAACCAAACCAGCTGCTCCTTCCTGCCACAAAGCGATCTCCAGATCAGTTTAAATAACTGTTGCGCTGATTTTTTCTCTCTCTCAGCCAGGCTGGGAAATGGGAGTGTGAAAACGACATGTCCAGATACTTCCGTACCACAGTAAGGCTTTCTGCTTCTTTTGCTTAGGCAGGTTTCTGGTACTGGCACAACTGAACCATTAAGGTGGTTTCAAATATTTTTTTTTACCTTCTTCTAGGCAAGTTTATTTATATAGCACATTTCAGTAGCAAGACAATTCAAAGTAATGTACGTGAAAAAAAGAAAAAGAGACATAATAGGAATAGTACATTACAGCAACATAAAGGTCAGTCAGTCATTTTCTACCGCTTATTCCATAGTGGGTTGCGGGGGAGCTGGTGCCTATCTCCAACAGTCTATGGGCGAGAGGCAGGGTACACCCTGGACAGGTCGCCAGTCCATCGCAGGGCAACACACAAACAACCAAGCACACACTCATTCATACACCTAAGGGCAATTTAGAGAGACCAATTAACCTAACAGGCATGTCTTTGGACTCTGGGAGGAAGCCAGAGTACCCGGTGAGAACCCATGCATGCACGGGGAGAACATGCAAACTCCATGCAGAAAGACCCCCGGCCGGGAATCGAACCCAGGACCTTCTTGCTGCAAGGCAACAGTGCTACCAACTGCGCCACCGTGCAGCCCTGCAACATAAAGGTAATTAAATTAAATTCATGATAAAATGATTGATAAGAAAATGAAAGGAAAGTTGGAATGAAGTTTTTAATCTTGATTTAAAGCAACTTAGGGTTTCAGCGCTATTACAGTTTCCTGGGAGTTTATTCCAGATTAGCGGAGCATAAGAACTAAAAGCTGCTTCTCCATATTTGGTTCTGGTTCTGGGGATGCAGAGTAGATTTGAGCAAGGAGACCTGAGAGGTCTGGGTGGTTGATACACTGTGGAGGAGTAGTAGAGATGCCCAGACTTCCCTCTCCCCAGACACCACCTCCAGCTCCTCAGGGGTTAACCAAAGGCGTTCCCAGGCCAGCCGAGAGACATAGTTCCTCCAGCGTGTCCTGTGCCGTCCCCTGGGGCTCCTGGCAGTGGGATGTGCCTGGAACATGGGGGAGGCGTCCGGGAGGCATTCGTTACAGATGCCCGAAACACCTCAACTGACTCCTCTCGATGTGGAGAAGCAACGGCTCCACTCCAAGCTCTTCCCGGAAGGCCGAGCTCCTCACTTTATCTCTAAGGGAGTACCCGTCCACCCTGCTGAGGAAGCTCGTTTCAGCCGATTGTATTCGGGATCTCGTTCTTTCGGTCATGACCCAAAGTTCATGCCCATAGGTGAGGGTAGGAACGTAGACTGACCGGTAAATCGACAGCTTCGCTTTCCGGCTTAATTCGCTTATCACCACAATGGATCGGAAAGGCATCCCCGTTGTTGCGGCAGCAGCACCGATCCGTCTGTCGAACTCCAGTTCTATTCTCTCCCTTGTGAACAACTTGAACTCCTCCACTTGAGGCAGGAGCTCCCCTCCAACCTAAAGAGTGCAAGCAACCCTTTTCCAGTTGAGAATCCTGGCCTCAGACTTAGAGGAGCTGATTCTCATCCCAGCGTCTTCACATTTGGCTGCGAACTGCCCCAGTGCATGCTGTAAGTCTTGGTTAGACGGGACCAGCAGGAAAAACGAAATTTGTGAAAAGAAGAGACAAAATCCACTGGTCCCCAATCCAGACCTCCTCTGGCCCTTGGCTGCACCTAGAAATCCTGTCCATGAAAATTATGAACAGTACTGATGACAAAGGGTAGCCCTGCTGGAGTCCAACATGCAATGGGAACAGATCCGACTTAATGCCGGCAATGCAGACCAAACTCCTGCTCTGCTTTTAAAGAGACCGGATGGCCCATAATAAAGGGCCCCCAATTCTATACTCCTGGAGTGCCCCCTACAGGACAAAATGAGGCACGCAGTCAAATGCCTTCTCCAGGTCCACAAAACACATATGGACCTTTGAGTACCCTGTAGGTGTAGAGCTGGTCCAGTGTTCCACTGCCAGGTGGAAAACAACACTGCTCCTCCTGAACCCGAGGTTCGACTATCAGCCGGACTCTCGTCTCCAATACCCTGGCATAGGCCTTACCAGGGAGGCTGAGGAGTGTGATTTCCCCCTTTAGTTGGAACACACCATCTGGTCCCCCGCTCCTAAACTCTTTCTCTTCAAATTTATGTTATTAGCACTGAATTCTTGTCAGAGATTAGTAAACTTTTGATCAAAGGTAAACTTTTAATCAGCTTAGATATTTGAAGGTTAAATTTCTTTCTATAGCCTATTTGTTTTTTTATATCTGTAGATTTGTTTTCCTTTTTCATTAATTAAATTATTTGCAAGCAGACATTAGCTTTATCAATAATATAAACTTTGATCACATCAAAAATTAGCTCCTTGTCATGTGGTGTGAGTTTGGAGTAGGAACCAAGTGCAGACGAGAACGGGGGATGAGCATAATGAAGATTTTAACAATTGGTAAACTTCCTTAGTGCACAGGAGAAGAGGACATGACACAGAGACAGAGTAACGACAATGTAACAGGGGCAAAACAGGCAGTCAAACGGATAGTAACAGGAGAATCCAGCAAAGAAAATGAAAATCAATGAGCTTAAATACTGAGGGAAGACTGCAGAATGGCATTGGATGCAGCTGAGTAAATCAGATGATAATGTGGAGCGGAAGTGAAACTGAGGGAGGGAGACTAATTAACGCAGACTGTGCTGAACTAAGATGCAAAGAACCTACTAAATACGAGGAAAATCTTAATACTGACCAAAGGGAATGAACTAGAATACAAAGAGAACGCAACACAAAAAAAGAGTAAGAAACTGAACTTAAAATAATGAACCTACATGGCAAGACCTTTTAGAACATAATAAACAATAGGGTGATGATGAAAACAGACACAGAAGAAAATCAAAACAAAAACATTTAAGTAATATAGCAATCCTGGTGTTATTTTTTTTGTCTAACCCTTGACTTAAATTGAATTTCAAAAGTGAGAAATGAATCTAAATTTTGGGAAATATACAGAATCTCCTTGTTCTTTAAATTTGTGATAGATTGCACACTGACAAGGAATATAATTTATCCTGCATTGATTTTGAAACTGATTGAGATTATTTAAGTACATTAATATACTTAAGGGCATCCTATCTCTGCTACATACAGTGAGATACCTAATAGCATTTTATAAAAAATAAAAAAAAAAGGAAGCAAGAATTTGCACTCAAAATACACCATTGGAGATGTTATTTTCCAGGAAAGGCTAGAATAGTTGCAAAGGCTGAAACAGGTGTGATGTGTTCATTGGTTAGACACTTTGACCCTGAGGTGAACAAGGAAGGCTGCCTTTTTCTCTCTTTTTCTCACGCAAGACCTGATCTTGTCATGGATAATATTTTCACCTATCCCGCAGTGCGGTCACATCAGCGCATTGATTCTAATGAAAAGAGAATTTTGCCTACCGCTAAGTTCTTGTAGGTGTGTAAAAAGTGTGTAAAAGCCTCCAAGGTGACAGTTTAATTCTGCATTCATGTCCAATAGGAAAGATGGTAGAAATACAACCTGCAATATAAAAGCTGCTTTCACATTGGATTCAGCATTAAGGCTGCAATTTCTTCCAGAAAATATGTTTTGCCTCATCGTAGCTGAGCCCTGAAATCGGAGTGATGTGATTGATTCTGATGTTCAGTTCTTACGTCATGCATCTATTGTACTGTACAGTACATTATATATGGCTTTACTCTAAGTAACTGGATTCACATACTATACAGGTGGAAATAAATGGAAATAAATGGAATCTGAGGGTTTATCTCTTCATATCTATTCTGAAGTTTCTTCAGGTTAAAAATCATCCTGTTCTTCACAAGGGATTACTGTAATTAGTGTGTACAATTATAATAGGTTATTTTCGTACTGTTTAGAACTTTGGTTATGTAAAAGCAGTACAGATTCTATGGCAAGTCACAGAAGCATGGTGGCATAAAAAAATCAGCATTATATGACCAGTGTATGAAAAGCCAACATGTTTTAGAAATGAGCTCACCAAATAGATAATACATGATTCTCAGTAGAGAGATTATGAAACATGTTATTAATCCAACATTAATTTCAGAATTTCCAGGATAAGTTTGTTTTTATGTTGTCACATTTGACACATGAACACCTGCAGCTAGTAATGTTTCCAAGAGTCATCAAGAGGCCAAACACTGGTGGTGTATTTCTTGCCCATTTTCTGCCTTTGCCCAAGCTTGTAAACCAAGCTTGTTTTGTCAGGATGGGTGAAATCATAAACATTTCTAAATACCAGAGAGTTTTGCCCCAAAACCTTTAGGTGTCTGATAGATGAAGATGAAGACGATAGATGATGTTCTCAAGATGAAGAGTGATTTTATTATTTAGCTTCACAGTGAGTCCAGATAGACATCCATATTACCAAAGAATGGCTTCACCAGGAGAAAAGTAGAGTGTTGGAGTGGCCGAACAAGATTTCAAAACTAAATCTGACAGAAATTCTGTGGGATCAGCTAAAAAGGAATGTCATCACAACGTGACAGATTTATAGAACTTTTGTTAGAGTGGGTAAAAATTATAAGATAAATAAATAAAGGTGGTTCAGCCCATGACAAGTGTTCTTATTCTCCAGCTAGTGAATTTTGTTTTACAAGTGGAAAGCTGATGTATCGATCCTTATGAGCAATGACCACACGCCGCTGACGTAGCCAGGGCCAATCTGCTATAGTCCCAGGCCAGTGGCATTACAGTATACTTTCAACTCAGATGCACATTTATTGGATGACTGACATTCAGTCCTCTGACAAAGTTTTTCTTTTCTTTTTTTACTAAGGCCAGCCACAAGCAGAGCAATGACTCTGTTCCTTTGAGGTTCGGTCAGCTGTGACATTGAGCAGACATTTCAGGCAGATTTCTGTCAGCAGCCATTTTGATGTGCCAAATCATACAATTTTTAGATATACTCACAGGCTTTTTCAACAAATGATTAAAAACTGCTTCACTTGGATCAAACTTTATAATTTTCACATTTTTTTCCATTCAACCCTTTTTTGATACTTCTTGTTTAGAAAATTTACAGGCCATTGGAAAAGTATGCATATCCCCTTAAAATTTTCCGATTTGTCCGGTTACAACCATAAACCTTAATGTAATTTATTTGGGATTTTATGTGAAATCCCAGCACAAAGTAGTTTATCACTTTAAAACTACATTGTCCGTGAGGCGGAAACCCTCTACTTTTTAGGCTAGGCTTAAAACTTTCTTTTTTGATAAAGCTTATAGTTAGAGTGGCTTAGTTTATGAGGGAGGGAACCTTGCTCCCTCCATGTTGGATGGAGTAAGGGGGAGTCAGGTTTAGCCTAAACCGGCTCAGTTATGGTTGAGGTGCAAACACACCCTCCATTTCTGCTACCTGTATGACCCCTTCTCTTTTCTAATGGTTATAATCAGTCTGATAGAGAGAGGTATCCCAATCCTTGTGGTTTTTAGTATAACAATGACCATCAGTGGGACCCTTTGTGGGGTGCCTTGAAATGACATTGTTGTAAATAAGCCCCGTCTAACTAAATAATCTGAACTGAAACTATGTGTGTAGTTATGCTGCTATAGGCTTAGGCTGCTGGAGGACATAATGACCACTTTCACCCTCTTCGCTACATTCTCACACTACTCTCCAATTTTGCATTATTTGCTGTTATTTCAGCTTTTAACTTTGTTCTCTCTTTTCTCGTCCTAAAAGCTACACCTGGCCTGGCTCTGTGTCTACCTGTGACACCTTTCTGGAGAGGGGCATCGTCCAAGCTTCTGCTGGCAACAACTTAATGCTCCCCCTCTACAGATGATCAACATGGCCCTGTCTTTTAGTGTTTAACCCTTTCTATCTCCTAGACATGGCTACTGGCTGAGCTTTTATTGTGACTAACTCTATGTGCTCTCCTCAGACTCTAACCTTGAAAACTGGCTCAGAGTTTATCTGTTCTTTCTTTCTAGATGAAACGACTAAAGGAGCCACATCCATTAACATTTACTTTTCCTTCCCATAGAAAGTACTCCTGGATCAGTGCTTCTTTGTTCTCTTTGTGTCTCTGCTCTGTTCTCGCTAACCCCAGTCGGTCGTGGCAGATGGCCCGCTCACACTGAGCCTGGTTCTGCTAGAGGTTTCTTCCTGTTAAAAGGGAGTTTTTCCTCTCCACTGTCGCTACATGCATGCTCAGTATGAGGGATTGCTGCAAAGTCAACGCCAGTGACTGTCCACTGTCTCTACATGTTCATCCGGGAGGAGTGAATGCTGCAAGTCACTTACTGGAATAAGTGACTTGCAATCTGCTGGATTTCCTTTCCTTAGACAGAAAAACTTTTTATCCAATTTGAATAAATAACTGAATCTTACTGCACTGTTCAACGATTAGGATTAATTGTAATGTATGTACCTGACTTTTGTGAAGTGCCTTGAGACGACATGTGTTGTGAATTGGCGCTATATAAATAAACTAAACTGAATTGAAAACAGACTCTACCTTTTTCCTGACTTTAACTGAACATACTGAATTGAATTGAAAATGGTAGGAACATGATCCATGATTTTTTTTTTTTCACAAATAAGTCTGAAAACTGTGGTATGCAAGTATATTTGGCCTCCGTTACTTTGATAACACTAAGTAAAGTCCAGTGCAACCAAGTGGCTTCAGAAGTCCCCCAGCAAGTAGCAGAGTTCAGCTGTGTGGGCTCAGACAGACCAGGGAAAAAAAATGTGTAGAAGTTTAAAGCAGGGTTAGATCATAAAACAATACTCCAAGCTGTGAAAATCTCCATCTAAATTGAGAGGGCAGGCATGAAGAGCATTAATCAGACAAGCAGTCAAGAAATCCAATGGTTACTTTGGAGGAGCTACAGAGATTCACAGCTCTGGTGGGACAACCTGTTGACAGGAGAACCGCAGCTGTGGACACCACAAATTTGACTTTAAATGTCAAGAATAAAGCCATTGTTGAAGGAGAATCATAAGAGTTCCTATTTGTAGTTTGCGGTAAGTTGTGTAGAGAACATAATATGTTAAAGAAAGTGCTGTGGTCCAATGAGACTGAGACTGAACTTTCTGGTCTACATGCAAAATTCTTCAAGAGAAAGGAAAATAATAGTGTACACCCCCCTTAACACACCAACCCCAATATGAAACATGGTGGTGAGAGCATCTTGCTGTGGGAACAGGGAAGCTGGTCTGATATGATGAGACAATGGATGGAGCTAGGTACAGAGCAATCCCAGAACATAACCTGTTAGAAGCTGTAAAAAACTTGAAAGAGGTTCTCCTTGCAGTACCACCCGAATAAACCTACAGACAGAGCTACAATGGACTGGTTTATATCCAAATATACTCACGTCTAAGAATGGCCCAGTCAAAGAACTAAATCCAATTGAGAATCTGAAGAGTTGATGTTGACACATGCAATCCATCCAGTCAGTCCCAAAACCTGCAAAGTTATGACATATCCAAATTTCATTAATAAAAAAAAAATATTGCTGCCACTCCACCATTACGCAGTGCTTCTGGTTGGTTTGTCACATCAAATCTCAATAAACTACTTCAAAATTGAATTTCAATACTTTTGCAATTAACACTGCAAATTCGTATCCCAAACAAATAACCCTTCAATCACGCTGCCACCTGTACAGGTAAGTCAAGTTCTGTGTTCTCCATCAACATAGTAAGCCCGACGATAGTGTGCGTGTGCGCGCTCCCACATGACGCGAGGCGCTACAGCACATGACATATTTGGCTTTACGGTGACGTCACGGCAACGTGGGGCTCGGCAGGCAGGTCGTTCGTCAGTCTGAGAGAAGAGGAGCAGCAGGAGGAGACGAACCATCCTCTTCTCTGTAATGACAAGCACTCATCCTCCCTCTCTCTCCAACTCCTCTGAAACAACACTGATCCTCCCGGATTTTCTTTCATAGCGCTCCTTCTTCCTTCCTTCACTTGCGCCTATTTTCCATTATTTTTTCATCCTTTTTTACTTTATCTAAACCCCTCCTCAACCATTAACATCTCCAGAGATGTGAGGAGATAATGAGGACCCCCTACTAGCGCTGCTGACTTGGATCATCCGTGCATCCTCTGCCGCTCTCTGTGTTTTTTCTCTCTCTTTCTCTCGGACGTTCATCTGCCTCTCAACAATGTAAGCGACGTGCTGTCAATTCAGTGATGAAGAAGCCAACTACTCGCCCCGTTTTCCCCGCATTTTATGTGCTTGCACTTTCAGTCGGAGGGAGGGAATGAATGATTTTGCGCGGAGGCAAAGTTTGAGGGCATCTGCTCACCTGCCCGCATCTGCTTTTAACTGATGACCAGGAAGAGAACAGAACATCAGATGAAGAACTTCTGAGCGAACTGACTATTGTTCAGGCATTTTTGTTTAATCTTATGTGGAATTTGCCCATCTTCTCGGAGGAATTCGATGTGCGCCACGTTGGAGGATATGGCTTAAAACAACGATGCTGGCGTTGAGAGCTGGAGTAAGGTCCGTCACTTGAGTGCTTTTCTCTCCTCAAACCAGAATTTGCCCCAGACTTTGGTGGACAGCCGTCCAAATGGGAGGGTACCTGGAGGACTGAGGCGGATTCGGCAGCCAAGATAAGATGTGGATAAAAAGGAGCGCTGCGCGCAGGTGAGGCATATTTGTTACGCATTCAGTATTATCAATAAATGCTTGAATAAACTAATTTTTCCATTCGAAAATTTGACACCCAGCTCAGTTTTAAAACCTACGCCAAGGCAACTTATAAGTCTTTTGGCATTAAAGACATATTTGGTGTTACGTCTATTAAAAAAGAAAACAGAAAGGTGGAGAACATATTTCGCACGGTGTACAGTTTTGCAACCAAGTACTGACAACGGAAAATTTAGGCGAAAACAATGTTTTTGAGAAGAAATTTTCACGTCAGGGACGCTAGGGGTCGCCAACAGTACAGCTCACACGCGGTCAGAGACGCAAGCGCACGCGCGCAGAGCCTCAAGGTTAGCCCTGGCAGCTCCGCCACACTTGTGAGAGCAAACATATGGAAGACGCAATTATAATGTAATTAGAGGGTAAATTTATAAAGGTTAAATTAAAGGTAATTAAACGTTCCTATGAAAGAACAGAGATTAATTTAGGACTAAATACCCATGATATATTATGATATTTCTGAGTTTTGTGGTTTGAAAGTTTCTGTTTGCTGGTGGGGGCATGCAGTTACTGATCTGAGCTTATCTGGGGTTGAAAAGCTATTCTATGGAAGCTAATAGAAGAGACGCTCTAACTTGACCTGATTGAATTGATATTATTTTATATTTTTTTTGCTGTTTTGTGGGAAATATTCCTGTCTTTTTAAACAAGATGGAAAGTATGGTATTTCCTTTCCTAGTTAGTCTTCAATCAATAGCCAATTTTGGGCACCTTCATTTTTCATTAAAATAGCTGTAAATGTAAGTACGTGCTCCTAAATGAGCAACAATCTAAGATTATTCAGGTTCTTTTACCACCTGCTGCATCTCTTTCCTGCCTGGCATATCTAATTCCTGCCCAAATGCATCCATATATTTATTATGCATGACACACTCTCCACATCCTAGGCTGACCTCACAGGGTAATGGCAGTGCCTGGCGTCGGCAGAGCAGTAGATGCACAAGATGATGAAATTAATTGGTTTCAGATCTGGCACGGTCTAAAGTTCAAATAGATTAGTTTCCCATTTGAGGAATTTTCTTGGCACTTGTGGGAGGGATTTGGAACATCAGAATGGGAATGCCTGAAGAAACAACAACTGGTGTTATAGACTGCAGCAGCTTGTTACAAGTTGTAAGCCACTTTGTCTCAAACGGGGGTTGAAAGCTTGCATCGTTTGTTCTTGTCAGGTGTTAGCAGTTAGCAGTGAATGGATCCTCCCAGGGAAAGTCCTTTTTTTCTTTATTTTCTTTAGTCTTTTTTTATATTTGGAGGGAGAAGTCTCGCTGTCCATAATGTGTGTGTTTATGTGGAGTAAAAAGAGGGACCTTTGAACTCTGAGGATGTGAGGAAACAGTTACTGTACCTGTTGGAACAGATAAAACCTGCCCACAGAATGGAGATATGTAGGCGTATATGCTACTGCACTAATGATGCAAACTCAGAAAAAGGAGCTGATGGAAAGATAAAAAAAAACTCCACACCTCAGCTTTTACTGATCCTCAGGATTGTTATTCATTATGTATTTTGGGCAAGTAATCTCATTAAGAGTTTCTGGAAAAAAAGGATCTTGATAACCACGCTTTATCTTAATTATATAATTACAGGCCCTGACTAGAATGATGCTGTTATTATTGTAATAAACATAGTCTTGTTTTCCACTCAAAGCCTTTAAGGGACGAATAGGTCACATACATATTTTAATATGTGAGTCTTGGGTCTCCAGTGTCACTCTCATTGGAACCCCTGTGGAATATATGTAAAAAACCTTGAAGAAAATTATTTACTATTTTTGCAGCATCTTTATCTCAAAGTATAAATTTTACAAAGAAAATCACCTTTTAATTTGAGCGCATTTATGTGTGTGAGGGGTGGCCTCATTGCCTGAACAGTCTGAACAGTTGCCATCATACAGAGCGAGCGGGGCAGTAAGGGTTGTAAAAACTAAAAGTCCAAGCTTATTGTTAAAGAACTGCAGCAGAGTGGCATCAATTCTGCATACCAACCATTTGATGCTATCAATATGCCAAACTGTTGTTTTGGAGGCATAGCACGTGAAAGTCTTTTCTGTCCTAACATGTACACTTTCTTGGTGGGTTTGATGTAAAACAAATAAGAGGATGGAAAACCACTTCGTTAAAAACAGTGGGGGATCTGTGATGCTGTGGGCCCGTTTCTTCCCCAAAGGCCATATGAACCTTGTTCGAGTGCATAACATCATTAATTATTTCAGGTAATTTTACATAGAAATCTGTTGGCCTCTACCTATAGGATATAAGTAGGTAATTATTTGAAATTACAGTGACATAATGATCCAAGACAAATGGCAAAAAAATGAAATTGTGGACCAGACACAAAACCAACTTTATTCCATGGGCATGCCAGTCCCTGTACCTAAATGATATGCCAATCCTGTGGGGTAAGCGAAGACTGTGGATGATCTAGAGAAAATGGTCAAAGATCCCATATCCTGTTTGTTCCAACTCTGGGAAATGTTATGGGAGAAAACTAAGGGCTGGCCTATTGTTAAAAAGGGGTAGTTCAAAAATGATTAACAGCAGCGGTACCAATAACTGTTATTTGTGGTTTTGTAAAAAACAGTTACTTCTTAATGATTTTTCCCAACTGAAGAGTATAGTAGGATTTTATTTGAAGGCCTTACTAAATCTATTGACTGAAAAAATATATTTATAACAGAATACAAATAATGATGTAATATGTGTTTGTGTATGTGGAAGTGTAGTTTTTTTTAAAGTTGTGTGGCTCTAGTGGCCTTTATTTTGAAAGTTGGCCAACAGCAATTGGGGCGGAGACAGAGAGGGAGGAAGGCATGCAGCAAAGGTCAACGGGCCGGGACTCGAACCACTGACGGCTGCCTCGAAGACTGTAGCCTCCTTACATCAGTCGTGCGCTTTACCCTTGTGTCACTGCCTCGCCCCCATGTAGTTCCATTTGACTATGGGATAAGTTTGCAAATAGTTTCACAGAAGGGACATCTCTGTAGCACATATGGTAGGCTTCGTTGGCTGGTGATTAACAGCTATTAATGTATTCTTTCAGCACTATTCATACTACATTCTAAATAAAGTAGTCGTTTTAAATTATTTTAAGAAAAAAATGGCTGCATGCAGTAAATTGTCAAAATTGGTTGTTTGTGAGCAAAGTTTGTCTCTATTTGGGCTATACAAATGGAGGACAATGTCAAAATAAGTTAGATTCTGAAAATGCCCTCTCATTGTAAATGAAATACTATGTACATGATAGATTTTCCCAATGGAAGATAAATTTAAGTGTGATCCAAGATGAAAGCGGCTGTAATTGTGTATAATTTGAGCTTAGAGGGCGACCATTCATCTATGCCAGGCTCTGCACCTCGCCGGTGAATCTTTCATGGACGTCACACAGTTTTTGCTTTCCCACAGAGAGCCCACATCCCACCAACACGCAGGAGATGCAGGAGATCAGGCTTCAGATTACCGTGGCTGCATAATATAACTGGCAGAGACACCAGTTACCTTTCCCAAGGACTTTTCTTTCAGGACAGTACTTTCCCAGAGGTTACTGATTCTTGGGGTGTCTAAATAATTCTAGTCAGGATAAATATTACATTTACTCAAATGTTGGGAACATGAAAGAAAAAGGAGGAAATTGTTATAATAATCTGTGAGCTGAGAAGGCTCAGTTGTTATATCCTCATATCAGTATTCATGGGAAGCATGTGCTGCATACGCTGTGTTATTGCTGCATTAAATTGTGGTTTGTATCTGACTAATGGTCTAATTCGGAATAATATAACTGGCTTAATGAACAAGGGCTCCTAATACACAAAACAATTGCGTAACATCAGCGGTCTGCAGCTGATGGACATTATGTGACCCCACCTCTTCATTCTCAAAATTAGCTTTCACCACAACTCCATGGCCAAACATGACACTTTTGTATGAGGGGGCATCAGATATTCAGATAGTCCTATGATTTAGGTGCCATCTTAATAGTCTCTATGAGGGTTATTAACTGGGCCTCTCTAGAGCATGATTAACCTAATTTGCAGTGAAATAGGCTGTGTTGCTTCTCTGAGATCATATCCTCTGGAGGCGTGTGTTTCTATATGTGAGTGTGTGTCTGTAGGAGTGTGTTGTTAACACCCTGTGCTCAGCAGTCTGTCAAATCCAGGCAGACCAGGACAGTTGTCCCTGTCTAATGGTGAAAGACACAAAACAGACGTGTCCAACTGAGGTTCATTTGACCATCCCTGAGATTCCAATTGGAGAGAAGAAATGAAAACAAGATCTGTTGTTGAGGCTACTGATGGCAACAGCAGGGAAGCATAAATTACACAACACTAACTTGGATTGTGGCTAAAGATAGATTAAGATCATGGCTGCTGTTATGGTTCCCTTTCCTGCCTGCAACACAAACATGTATATTGGACGCTTTAGTTGAGAAGACTGGAGTTTGATTTTATAGCCTTGGGAAAACTAATAACACACTAGCTGTTAAAGTTAGGTGCTGTGACCAAAGAACAGTAAACAGTAGCATGAATAATTTTCATTTGTTTTTATATGACTAGAAACTTTAAAGTTCTTTAGACCATGGAACAGAGCTGTAAACCTGGAGATGGTGATATGATCTGCAAACTGCTGATGATGTCTTGGAGCAGAAAACTACAGTAGCATCTCTCACCCATTTAAATTTGCAGTAGTGCATCAAGGTGGAAAGCTAAAGGTCCAACAAATAGCTCCAAGATTGAGTAACCAGTAGGTGACGGGAATCAGACTAGCCCTGACTGGTCACTGGATGGTCGGAAACTAAAAATCCAATCTTACTACGATGAGCACTACCAAATCGCACAGACGGAAGGCTGAACAGAGTAAAGCTCAAATTTAACACCTAACGGCCTAAATTAATTTACATTTATATTTAAGATGAGTTTTTTTTTTAGTTAGAACATACAATAGATATACATTTAGGTATTCCCTATGCAAATGACCCAAAGTAGGCATAAATAAACGAGCACTAGATGGGGGCAAAGTGCTTCAAATATTATTCCTGGTAGGTGTTGAATATACATTAATCAGGCGTTTATGCTGCTTATGAACATGTTCATTCGAAGGCGGTCCAGTGCACATCACTGCTACCACATATTTTTTTACATTACTGCTCTACATTGTTCAGCCTTAATGAACCCCAAATACTAAAACAATGACAGTCTTAGCAAGAGAGGGAGCCTTTTATTGCTCTTATCATAGCAGCTCTATCACATGCCTTTAGTTTAATATCAATTTGATTAGTTCAGACTGTTGGTAGATTGATATATATTTTTTTACTTGAAACTGTTTATGTGAATTTATATGTGTTTGCGTCAGTTTGGATAAGACCATGTGCCTAAATCTCTCCTTTTATCCTAAGTGCTTCACACACTTAAATTTGCTCAAAGACCCGAATCTGCAGCTTGACTGCATCAGCAAACAGCTAAAAATGTGCTGCTGATGTTAGATAAATCTTGTGCCTGATTGGCAACCCTGACAGTTCCCACCCTGCAAGTTGTCAGGATCAGATCCTTTGGTGTGCTGCACATAAAACCTGGTCATGGGTTACTTTTAACTTTTACTGCCCTCATAAACAACTTCTCATTCAGATTCATGGTGTTTTCATCTTGCTAGATAAGTTACACCTGAAAAGCATGCACACACTGTCTGTTCAGTAAACTGTCATCCTTTGAGTATTGACAAAAGGAAAATTGACTCCGATCCAAATGAAAATTTTCCAAAACTTATCAACTAGCCTCCTCTTACAAACAAACAGGTCCTAGCTGCAACTGGTCCCAGCCACCTTTTGACAAAACTGTAACTACCATCTTGTCTAGTTTGTGCAAAATGAGAAGCTGTGTCTTGCTGCCGTTACATTGAATCACATCCATCCTACAGAGTAACAGAATTACTAGCACAGAGCTCATACTGTACCTGATTAATGTAGTGAGCTTTCGCTGGATCAATAGTGCTTCTATAAAGGATCAGATTTATCCATCATAGGCTTTTTCCATTAACTGGCCCAGCACAGAGAATCTCACAGCTCAGGTGAAATACTTCATATAAATGCTTTACTTTGTTTTTAACATCTAAGTGGTAATTGATGTGGACTGTGACATGGGGCACAGTAAAAATTAATACATCAAAAGGCTTTTATAATTGGAGCAATTTTCCAGTTTTTCTGTTTTCTTTTTCACCCTGTTTCTCCTAAGCCTCTTCTTACTGAGCATGTGGGTCATATACACAGAGCTGGAGGACATTGTGCAGTGGGAGTAATTAATGGGATGATGCAAAACCCTTGGCTGTTGCGTCTTGGACCCCTATTTAACCAAATGCAACAATATTTTCTAACCTCCCCATTTTCTGTTGTTTTCACAGTTTTTATTTATTTTGTATTTATTTTTTTATTTGTTTTATCTTTGAACTGTTTTCTGGTCTCAACCATGGTTTTTACTCTGCGGCCATAGTAGCAGCTGTTGCAGCTTAGACAGTTATGGGATAAATAAAGTCTGAGTATGTTTATGTGTGTGTGTGTGTGTGTGTGTGCGTGGGTTAAACACCACTGGCACATTTGGAAGACTTCATACAATATTTGCCTCCCAGTGGCCTGCTCCACGAAAGAAATCCATAAATCTCTGAAACTCCACAGAAAGCCAACCGTGGTGTTTATTTGGGTAATACAGGATATCCACCTAGACCAGATCAGCTTCTGCCCCCTGGAGTCAGTTGCTGCTGCACGGCTACATGCAGATGATGTTTATCAATGTAAAGAGATGAAATTTGTCCTGTCTAAAACAGGTGCCTCACTGCACAACAGCCATTTCCTTCAGAGTTTGCAAACACAGCATATTTATTTGCAAAGATTATTCTGGTTCACAACAAAACCTACAAATCTCCCTGACCTTTGTAGAACTCTCTCACGGTTTACTTACACAGATAAATTACTTTTGAAGATATCACACTTGCAGAATCATTGATCTTGAAGGCACAACATGGTACTTACTATACATACTGTACATAGTACTAGGGAACAAAAGCAAATATTCTTCTTTTTCAGACAAAAAGACAGTTATAAATCAATCATTATAAAACGGCAAACTATTCTAGACAGAATACTTTAATGATGTCCTGTATATTTAAATTCTGTGCTGTTGGTGGGAAATCTCAGCAAAGATAATTGGCCAGTTGTTATTTGTGTTACAGGTATTTAGAAATGTTCAGCTCCGTATCTGAGGAGCAACATGGGAGAGTGAAAATGTCTACTAATTTTGTTTCAGACTTCTTGGTCAAATCTTCTATTTTCTTCCTAAGGTCTTACTAGCTTAACAGCGTGTATGTTTACGTACCAGCTATAGCCCAGTTACCAGTAACAATGCAGACCAAGGTTTTTAAACTGCTGAAATTTAACTTATCCTACTGTTTAAAACCCTTTAGATTAGAAGTCAGAGAAAGGGCTGTACTAACCAGAGATGTATCTGGCTGTATGGAGCACAGAGTAATGTCTGCTAGAATGGTTAAGGTCTCTGACTGGTTATGCAACTCATGTCTTAATGTTCTGATCTGGTAGTAGAGCTCCAGAGTCTTCCACAGTGGCGATGACTACCTCTTTTACAAGATTATAAATATCTAGGCTTAGTGAAATAGACACAACCTAATTTTAAAACACGTTATAAACATTTGAAAGAGAATTCAATTTAATTTGATGAATTTTAGACACATAAAGAACAATTTACCTTCTCAGGCTTTGCAGATGTACATAAATGCAATGATTCTGTCAGATACAAATTATTGGATGACTAGAAAGACTAGACAAGCTTTAAAAAATATTGGATCAGCAGTCTAGTTTATAACATCACTGCACGACACGATAATTCCAGGCACTTCTTGATATTTGCCGTCCCTTGAGAGAGCTAAATGGACTGTCAGCCAGTCTGTCACACCCGAGCAACCTCAGAAACAGATTCAAGTTGACGACCAGAGACTTTCTTAAAATTCTCTGACATTGAACAATTTTGTCTGAGATAGCCAACAATCATACAGTATGAAACTGGTTTTGACTATTAATTTACGCGTTCCAAAAGCACCACAGGTATTTTGATATACTAAATACTCAGCCAACTTCCTGGCCAAATGTAGAAGGTATGCATTCTTCACTGCTCCTTTTGTTTCCAATAATGATATAATTATGTGACATATATTAAAATTATGATTATATTGCGTTTATAGGGCCATGTCTAAAGGGCTGTAAAAGTAAAGACGGGTTCTAAAAACTATAAACAAAAAAGTACTGTGTCCAGATTTATTCTAATAGTTTGCTACCTTTGTCATCTTTCCTTGGAATTACATTGGATGCATAATCTTGTAAATCTATTTCAAAGTAGAAAAAGCTGCAAAAACATTTACAAGACTAAAATGCATAATAATAATAATAATGCAATAACAATAAAGCACAGCTGTATTAAAATGAGTGTGGTCTGAGTTTTGATGATCCCACAGCTTTAGGCTGTGTGTAGGTATATTGGTGGATAAGAAAAGTGCTGAAGAGTCTGAAGAGGTTCTAATTGTTTGCATATGTAGCATAACAGATGTCCTATTTCAAAGGGGTTACATTACCATGATACTTTAAGGCTTTCAGAAATTTCTACTGAATGGAGATCTAATTTCCTTGAGTGAACCATTTGACTTTTGAGGCAGATTAAATCTAAAGCACCACTTCAAGAATGTACTTAAGCTGTCCTTCAGTGACACCAAAGGGAGTATATTTTTGTCTTGCGCTGTGGGTAAGGTGCCAGTTAAACTGAGTTTTGAATTGAACAGCTGAATAAGTGATGCAGCCTCGTAATTCATAAATATCCAGTATGCAGCATACATCAATGCTGAGGAGAATTACTTTTAGCATTTTGCATACTCTAAAGTTTTCTATTTACTTTGTCATTAACAGTCGGTTAAATTGATTTAGTTAGGACCGACCTGGGGTTAGGTCTAACCCCTAACCCTAACAATAAAAAGTGCAGTTTTCCAGAGACACATCATTTAAAAATGTTATTTTGGGTTGGGATGTTATAAATGGTAACATAGTACTTTAATCCCTGCCGTGGAATTTTTGCTATTTCAATCAGTTTTGACTTTTCCCCTTTTTTGATGCTGAAAAAAATAAGGTGATATAATACATTTAAGATATGTTTATTTAAAAATACATTGTAATATTTTTTGCCAGCACATACTTCTTCTCCTTATTTATGGTATGGGTTTTCCCCGCATATAGCATTAAATAAAGAGCTTAATAATCAGCATTTTTATATTATTATTACTGTACAACCTAATTTCTGTGTTAAAAAAATATAAAAATGCAGGGATTCCATACCTACTTGTTGCTCTTTCCCCATTGAATGCAAAGAAATGTAAATGGAGTGACACCCAAGACGTGATGGAAAAAAGGAGAAAACTACTAATTGTGTAATTGAGTGATGTCATGTTTATTGAGTTGAAGCTTGCATTTGATTTGCCACTCTCTTTAAGATATTTCAGCTGTGCAAGCACTACGTAAAATGCAATCATGGTCTAATCTGAATGCCACAAAGGTTTACAACACCATCTATTGAGGCTTTGAGTGGAGCGAGACAATGGCTTCATTTATAATAACACAACATTTAGCTATCTAACTACTCTCTGGTTGAATGCAGATGGTGGCTGACAGATGGTGAAGCTGTTACTGTCATTTTCAAAACTCATTGCGGGTCTCTGATAGCTGGAGCCCAGGTTTTCTGCAATATATTTGAAAATGTTTTGTTTGCATAGTTACTCCAGGCTATAAACTGTATCTCCTACAGCAGTCAATATACTGTATCACTTTCACAATTTTAACTTTTACTCAAAGCTTATCTAATGTTACATTGCCAAATGCCCTGGCTTACAATGTGGCTTTGAATCTAGAGTACAGTCAGCTGTATCACTTATTTAGGGCTTGTTTTTCCACAAATACTATTACACCCTAAGAGATTGAGACTTATTATAAATTATTATTAATCTAGTGTATCTCTACTTGTTGCTCTTTCCCCAATCTATATTAAATTATTTCCATTC
Source organism: Crenichthys baileyi (assembly GCA_036173005.1). Lineage (NCBI taxonomy): Eukaryota > Metazoa > Chordata > Actinopteri > Cyprinodontiformes > Goodeidae > Crenichthys > Crenichthys baileyi. The sequence goes on along the minus strand of JAHHUM010001536.1, from coordinate 263,835 downwards.
AACCAAGATGCATGTTTCTGAAAAGACATGAAACAGGGATTTCTCAAAACATAATAAAACATCTAAAAAAGGAGCCTTTTTACATGTTTTCAGTTTTGATGTCAAAAAGTATTTATGTCTTTCTTTATAGCAAATGGATAATCTTTATTGGCATTACAGCTTTTAAATCCTTTTTATAATCACTGAACAGCTTTCTGCATCTTTCCACTCGTGTTTTGATGATTTATAAATTTGTCATTTTTCCCCAGAAAATTTCTTTTTAAAATTTGTAATCTTTTTGCAAAAACCTGGGGCCTTTCGCAAAAGGGATAAAAAATAAAGCAAAAAACCAAAAAAAAAACATACAAAAAGTACTGAAACCCAATTTTAATCAGATTTTTGTTTTTTGGTTGTGCACCCAAAAAAACACTGGAAAACTTTTGAAACCCCCGGGTTATCCCACTTTTTTTTTACTTAAAATTTTTCAAAAAAAAGCCTTAAATTGTTTTTGTGGGGGAAAATGTAAAGGGAATTAAAAAAAAATCTTTAAGTAAATAATGGAAAAAGGTTTGAAATGATTTCTAAAGCTGGGGGGGGCGCTGCTGAAAGCCGTTTTTCCAAAACCCAAATTCGCCTGCAAAAATTCACGAGCACACAAAAAAAGATTCAGTTTGGGCCAAACCCCAAATAAAAGGCCCTAAACATAAATTTAATTTTATTTAAATCTATTTAATTTTCCCCCATTTCCCCAAAATTGGGTTTCCCCTGAAACCTGTTCTCCCCCTTAATCCCCTGGGGGCCCTTTAAAAAGATTTCCCCCTTTTGGGCTTCCCCTCTCCCCCGGACCTCGGGTTTTTGTTGTGAAAGGGCCAGTTTTAAAAAAAGGGAGCCCCCCCCCTACTTTTAAGTTCTTTTCCCCTGTTTAAAAATACCCCAGTTAAAAAGCAAAAGAAAGAGAAACTAGTTGGGGTTGGGTTCATGTTATTTAGCCTGAATTACAACAAAACAAAACAGTACAGCTCGAAAAAAACCCGCTTATGACCCAGAGATTTCACATACACTACACCGAGGAGCGCATGCCCCGTTCCCCCAAAAAAAGAACGGTTGCCAAGGAGATCAATGCGTTCGTTTTAATGGACTGGGAAAATTTTACACAGGTGGGTGCCACAGACAAAAAAAAACCGCCGCTTGCGTTAGGACAGGACGAAAAAATAAATCGATTATCATCTACAGGCTTTTTTAAAAAAAAAAAAATCCGCGAAAAAAAACCCGGTTTTTTTATTTAAAATGAAATCAAAACTTGACCACAATGCAGAGAACAATAACTTCTTTGTTCAAAAGAAAAGACGGAAACTGAAGATGAAAAGTTTTGCATCAGAAAATGTTTTATCATTGTTTCATACATGGCAGTTCTTTAACAATATACACTGCTCAAAAAAATAAAGGGAACACTTAAACAACACAATATAACTCCAGGTAAATCAAACTTCTTTGAAATCAAACTCTCCACTTAGGAAGCAACACTGATTGACAATTAATTTCACATGCTGTTGTGCAAATGGAAAAGACAACAGGGGGAAATCTTTGCCGATTAGCAAGACACACTCAATAAAGGTGTGGTTCTGCAGGTGGGGACCACAGACCACTTGTTGGTACCTATGCTTTCTGGCTGATGTTTTGGTCCTTTTGTTGGTGACGCTTTCACACTGGTGGTAGCATGAGATGAACTCTACAACCCACATAAGTGGCTCAGGTAGTGCAGCTCATTCAGGATGGCACATCAATGCGAGCTGTGGCAAGAAGGTTTGCTGTGTCTGTCAGCGTAGTGTCCAGAGCCAGGAGGCGCTATCAGGAGACAGGCCAGTACACCAGGAGACGTGGAGGAGGCCATAGGAGGGTAACAATCCAGCAACAGGACCACTACCTCCGCCTTTGTGCAAGGAGGAACAGGAGGAGCACTGCCAGAGCCCTGCAAAATTACCTCCAATAGGCCACAAATGTGCATGTGTCTGCACAAACTGTTAGAAACCGACTCCATGAGGATGTTATGAGGGTCCGACGTCCACAAATGGGGGTTGTGCTCACAGCCCAACACCGTGCAGGACGCTTGGCATTTGCCAGAGAACACCAGGATTGGCAAATTCGCCACTGGCGTCCTGTACTCTTCACAGATGAAAGCAGGTTCACACTGATCACATGTGACAGACGTGACAGAGTCTGGAGACACCGTGGAGAGCGATCTGCTGCCTGCAACATCCTTCAGCATGACCGGTTTGGCAGTGGGTCAGTAATGGTGTGGGGTGGCATTTCTTTGGAGGGCCACATGGACCTCCATGTGCTCGCCGGAGGTAGCCTGACTGCCATTAGGTACCAAGATGAGATCCTCAGACCCCTTGTGAGACCATATGCTGATGCGGTTGGCCCTGGGTTCCTCCGAATGCAGGACAATGCTAGACCTCATGTGGCTGAAGTGTGTCAGCAGTTCCTGCAAGATGAAAACATTGAAGCTATGGACTGGGCCGCACGTTCCCAGGATCTGAATCCAACGCACGTTCCCAGGATCTGAATCCAATTGAGGACATCTGGGACATCATGTCTCGCTCCATCCACCAGCGTCACGTTGCACCACAAACTGTCCAGGAGTTGGGAGGACATCCCTCAGGAGACCTTCTGCTGTCTCATCAGGAGCATGCCCAGGCGTTGTAGGGAGGTCATACAGGCACGTGGAGGCCACACACAATACTGAGCCTCATTTTGACTTGTTTTAAGGACATTACATCAAAGTTGGATCAGCCTGTAGTGTGTTTTTCCACTTTAATTTTGTGTGTGACTCCAAATCCAGGCCTCCATTGGTTAATAAATTTGATTTCCATTGATGATTTTTGTGTGATTTTGTTGTCAGCACATTCAACTCTGTACAGAACAAAGTATTCAATAAGAATATTTCATTCATTCAGATCTAGGATGTGTTATTTAAGTGTTCCCTTTATTTCTGGAGCAGTGTATATATATATATATATATATATATATATATATATAATATATATATATATATATATATATATATATATATATATATATATATATTCTACAAGGGTTGGACAATGAAAACTGAAACACTTGTCATTTTAGTGTGGGAGGTTTCATGGCTAAATTGGACCAGCCTGGTAGCCAGTCTTCATTGATTGCACATTGCACCAGTAAGAGCAGAGTGTGAAGGTTCAATTAGCAGGGTAAGAGCACAGTTTTGCTCAAAAATATTGAAATGCACACAACATTATGGGTGACAATACCAGAGTTCAAAAGAGGACAAATTGTTGGTGCACGTCTTGCTGGCGCATCTGTGACCAAGACAGCAAGTCTTTGTGATGTATCAAGAGCCACGGTATCCAGGGTAATGTCAGCATACCACCAAGAAGGACGAACCACATCCAACAGGATTAACTGTGGACGCAAGAGGAAGCTGTCTGAAAGGGATGTTCGGGTGCTAACCCGGATTGTATCCAAAAAACATAAAACCACAGCTGCCCAAATCACGGCAGAATTAAATGTGCACCTCAACTCTCCTGTTTCCACCAGAACTGTCCGTCGGGAGCTCCACAGGGTCAATATACACGGCCGGGGTGCTATAGCCAAACCTTTGGTCACTCATGCCAATGCCAAACGTTGGTTTCAATGGTGCAAGGAGCGCAAATCGTAGGCTGTGGACAATGTGAAACATTTATTGTTCTCTGATGGGTCCACCTTTACTGTTTTCCCCACATCCGGGAGCCCCAAAGAAGCGTACCACCCAGACTGTTGCATGCCCAGTGTGAAGCATGGGGGTGGATCAGTGATGGTTTGGTCTGCCATATCATGGCATTCCCTTGGCCCAATACTTGTGCTAGTTGGGCGCGTCACTGCCAAGGACTACCGAACCATTTTTGAGGACCATGTGCATCCAATGGTTCAAACATTGTATCCTGAAGGCGGTGCCGTGTATCAGGATGACAATGCACCAATACACACAGCAAGACTGGTGAAAGATTGGTTTGATGAACATGAAAGTGAAGTTGAACATCTCCCATGTCCTGCACAGTCACTAGATCTAAATATTATTGAGCCACTTTGGGGTGTTTTGGAGGAGCGAGTCAGGAAACGTTTTCCTCCACCAGTATCACGTAGTGACCTGGCCAATATCCTGCAAGAAGAATGGCTTAAAATCCCTCTGACCACTGTGCAGGACTTATATATGTCATTCCCAAGACGAATTGACGCTGTAGTGGCCGCAAAAGGAGGCCCTACACCATACTAATAAATTATTGTGGTCTAAAACCAGGTGTTTCAGTTTCATTGTCCAATCCCTGTATATATCTGCCCCCGGTGCCTCCCCAGTCCCCCTCTAGCTCCGCCCCTAAGTACCGGCAAGAATTTAAAACTACTTTCACCCCTGAATATAAGTGTTAATATCCTTCATGGAAGTATGTACCTTTCATTCCATTGTTCAATCGTTTTATTTTATTATAATTTTTATTATAATTGCTTCCAGTTGTCTGTCAGTTTGTTGTTGAGACTGTTGTGCATGATGGGTTGGTCACCTTCAAACTGCTGATGTGAAAATGCTTCAGGAGAAGATTCTGTTGACACCGATGCCACTGAACATGTAGAAGGATCTTATTTGAGCCAGGCCAATATTACAAATTTCAGATCGGTGCACCAATGTTAAAGAAACTCATGCTGAATGCTGAAGAATTCCTCCTGATCTTAAAGCAGAGGCTTGTCTACACACTTCCAGACAGCACACATACAGTACCATATTTGGCATTCCCCAATTGTGGTGCCTCACCCCCTCCTCCCTTATATATGCAACACCACACACAGGCTCTTGGGGTGTGGGGTGATGGGCCTTGTGGGCATGGAGGAGCACCATACAGTGCCCCATCTCTGCTATATTTGGCCTTGTCCTGCACCTCAATTTTAATGCAGAGACACTTAGGGCTTTGGGGTTCGGGTGAGGGAGACTCTGCAAGCAGTGGAGTCTCGTACAACCCAGCCACAGCCCCAATTTTAATGCACTTTAGACAAACAAATCTGCATTCTTCACAACACTTAACATCACCACAGACACACTCACAAACACCACAGAGGGGGGCTGTGCTTGGGGGTATTCCGCTGGCTCCCGTCACAGAGCCTGTGCCAATTTAGTGGGAACTGTAGGGATTTGTCACCAAAAATGTAGAAAATTGGTACGATCAATTATGAAGCCTAAAATGTCCGCGGAGAGTTTGTTCAGAGCCAGTGCGGGGTCTGCGCTGCTCAAAGTACACCTGTCTAAGTGGGAGCCACGAGCCTCGAGATATATGTTTTATTACTTTAAAGGTTTACCTTTTTGTCCACTAATCGTGGTCATGGTAGCATCTTCAAGTTAATCTCTGTGTCCTAGGATGGTCACTGAGATATCAAAACAGAGCAGATAGTATTAAGCCTATATAGTATTTATTTAAGAATAGAGTTATGAGAGAGAGGTGATGGATCAGAACATCAGCTTGTTAACTGGTGGTCTTGCTGTTCCAATTGCAAGTTGGCTTGTAGTATTAAATAATAACAATGCCTATGATATATTTCAAGCTTAGCAAAGTAAGTTTAATTGATCAGCAGCATGATCCTTCACCTGGCATTGTAACCTAAAGCAGTAGTTGGAAAGACGCTAATAAAAGTTCAATGGAAATAAAATTAGAAAATAGCATGCTACCAGCTTTTTCAGCCCGGTTTAGTTAGATGGATTTTGGCCCACTGTTTCTGTTCTCTTTGTCACATGTACACACATGCATCAAAAACTTGTATCTGGCTTCTGTCCTGCTCATATCTACCACCAAAAGACATCATAAACAATTTATCAAATGCCTGCTGAAAAAGTAGACCACAGGCTGCCAGAACTAGAACCTGCTTTTCAAACCACATGCTATAATTGGTAAAATGTTGAAGCAGAAAGTTCATTTGCTAAAATATTTATAAAATTATAGTGTCAAAGGAATGTGCTGTATGGTAATGTAACTCTAGCTGTATTTCCTTTACTAGATTTTAATTTTTGTGTCATCTTATCTGTGAAGTTAACTCTCTATTTAATATAGAGCTGAGTTAATTTTGATAATGCAATGCACAGCCTCAGTTTTACAGAGAACTCTTGTTAAATTCACTGGTGTAGTGCTGCCTTACTAGAGGCTTGCTTTTCAGGACATGTTTGCTGACCCTGGCTTGAAAACAGTGATTATTCTGGGTCAGACTCTTTAGAAGCTACATGCTGGAATTAATAGGACTGAGAAGGGCAAAAACAGGGCTGGTATCATGTCCTGGTTTTTTCAATCTGCTGCAGTTCTAGGAAGGAGAAAAGTGTTACATCTCACTAAACCCAGTGAGTCAGAGTAAATTCCTTAAGATGCAAAGTCATGTTTTCTGTGAGATAGCAACGTAATTACCAAAATGTTGGAAGGGCAAATAAATTGTGTGAATTAGGTTTAATTGTGCATCAGCACTGTTGTTTGTTTTCTTTAAGGAAATTAGGATTTTAGCTCCATAAGGCTTCATGCATTTGTTTTTTTTAAAATGATTCTATTATACCATGAACTTGTTCAATTAATAAGAGCTTTAACTTGTTATTTTAATAAAGCAGCACGGTTATATACTGGAACGTCATCGTTCTCAGCTAAACAGTGCTTTGTTGAGTGGTAAATTGAGTTTTATACAATGATTCGGTGCACGGTGGCGCAGTTGGTAGCCCTGTTGCCTTGCAGCGAGAAGGTCCTGGGTTCGATTCCCGGCCGGGGGTCTTTCTGCATGGAGTTTGCATGTTCTCCCCGTGCATGCGTGGGTTCTCACCGGGTACTCCGGCTTCCTCCCACAGTCCAAAGACATGCCTGGTAGGTTAATTGGTCACTCTAAATTGCCTTCAGGTGTATGAATGAGTGTGTGCATGGTTGTTTGTGTGTTGCCCTGCGATGGATTAGCGACCTGTCCAGGGTGTACCCCGCCTCCTGCCCATAGACTGCTGGAGATAGGCACCAGCTCCCCCGTGACCCACTATGGAATAAGCGGTAGAAAATGACTGACAATGATTCGGTATAGAAGATATGAAGGAATAAAAATTTTATAGCATCATTTTAGGTTCAAAATAACTATTTATTTTATGAAACTCAGAAATAGCTTAATTAACTAGATGAATAAATGTGGTTTTAAGGTATATTTGCTTATATTTTACGTACAATGTCATATCAGTCCAATCACACCATAATAACATATCTTTTTCAAATTTTGTTGGGGAGATTTAAGGTATGGGTCAATTTCCAGCATTAAACTATACCAACAGTTTTCAAAACTTATGGTGTTAATACCACTTCAAATTTTAAGTGGTACCATTCCTATGCTTTAAAATACTTTTTATAAGATAATAGAAAAAATGCGGGGGGAACCTGAGTTTCTGTTTAGTCCAAAGAGTACCACAATGTCGTCCGTTGCTTGAATTTTGATCCACACTGCCAGTCAGCTGGCTGAAAGAAGCTACTAGACTTTTCCCTCCCTCACAGCAAATACAAATTTAGTTCTTGGAAAGAAAAAGTAATGGTGGAGTAATTCAAAGACTTTGAACAAGATATTGTTTAAAATTAAAGCAATTTGATAATCTTACAAAGTGTGTTTTTGTATTTTTGTGTAAACAATGTGGCATCATGACATTTATACTCAAGGTTATTAAAATTTCAGCAATTCCCAATAAATTGCACAGGCTGGTACTTCCTATTATTTATGGACTACCCACGGGGTGCTTCCTGATTATCAAAAGGTGCGTTTCCTCTCCAGAGACCATTTCTGGGGACCAGGGTAGTTTTCTGGGGTAGTTTTTTTCCCCTTCTGTATTGCCACTCTAGGAACCAGGGCCAAATCAGACAAGGCAAATAGAAATCTACCCCAACAAATTTTCTTCACTAGGAGATAATACTTTTTGGATGGGCCCTGAACCAAAGGGAGAGTTGTGTGATGGGACCTAAACATTGAATGTTTGCTGTTTCAGTCACCAGCCAGTTCAAACTCCCTCACAGTTTATATTATCTTTTAACTTTAAATTATATGGCAGAAATAATGGGTATTTCTGTTTGCTAACACAACATTGCAATGCAGATATTACTGTTGAATCAGTATTGTACACTATTAACTTTTGAATATAATACAAAAATTAATTTGTATTTGTGGAAATATTAGTTAAATTAATTAAAGACTGAGTGTGTGCCTCCCTTGTCAGTAAATTTTTAAAACTGACATTAAGGTAGTAAGTTTAGCCCTTTTTTTCTACAGTATTTCTAGTCCAAGACACAAATTAAAGCAATCACAACCCCTCAGGATTGTGGACAATTAACTGATTTTAGGTTTAGTAGACACTCTGAAGCAGCTGTTTCTTTTTATTAGGGTTTCCAAGGCCAAAGGTCTGTGACAGAATCATTGATTATAGCTTTTTTTCTCATACATTTTTACATTGGAACTCTTTTCACACTTTATCCATCACGTTGTGATTAATGCAGCTCACTGAAAACCCATTCTAGGTAAACTTTTCCACAAAGTTTGGAGTGACAGTACTTGGCCTTTAAACCATAACCACCATGTAACAGTCTGGATAAAATGTGCCATTGTTATCTCTCACTGATTTTAAATACATTCTGGACTCTGCTGTTGCGGTAGGCGACAACCTGTGTCCCCAGATTAAAGCAGCACTCCAGCAGGAGGAGAACTCGCTCAGCTTTAGTGGATGCAATCTACATGAATGGCCCTCTTTTAGACTCCACAGTGAAAACACACACAAGAAACAGATTTGGTAGTGAAAAGGATTACAGGAAACGAAGTTCCAGACAAAAACAACATTGCACACATCTTACCATAAACTTTTCTCAGTAAGTCCTCTGCTGAGGTTGTCATATTGGGTGTCATGTAAGTACCCAGTATACACAAAGATAAACCCTTATTTGCACCTTAAATATCAAACTGTAACATGTATGCTATCTTATTTTTTGCATTTTTTAAATACATTTTTCTTACCCAGTAATTTCTTAGTATTGGATTACTTTTCTTAACAGTGTGAAATGTACTTTTGAGCAATATGCAACTTTTTCACTATTTTTTAAATGCTTTTTCTTGGAATCAAACCTCAAAAACAGTTTTGTTTTTTCAGGAGACAATTTCCCAGTCTTTTCCCAGCCTTTCCCAACTGTATTTATTTATACAGTATGTACAGATAAAGGCAGAATTGAGCCAGTGGGAGAATTTATGGGAAATTAGGTTTAGTTGTTCATGTATGGAGTAAACAGGTTTGCAAATTAGATTTTCAATTATTTTTTCCACAATGTGTGACATACATAGGGAATTCGGATTGAAAGAGAAGTAGAAAAAAGTGAGTGAAGCATTGCATCTTAGTAAATGCAATGCTTAGGGTACAGCTGCTCAATAAAGTTATTGATAAAACCATTTCTAATTTACTTTGAACCTTTTCTGCATTATGATCCGTAAAAAGTCCTAACATATCCGGCTGTAAATGCTAAATTATCTGAAAATCGTGTCATTCTGGCCATTTCAGCTTCTTTTTGCATGTGAAGTCTGTCTATAAATATTGATGTATGTAAAATACTGTCTCCTGCCTCTATTGCATTCAGCTAAAGCAGTCAGATGCATCTTTGCCTTGCCTCTTGGGTCCAATCTGCACTGCTGTTTGCACTGTACTCACAGTGAGACATCTGTAAGGAGAAGTGTCCTTGCTCCTCGACCTGAATGTTATCAGAGAGTTTTTACGCCCCAGAGGGGTGAGACTACCACACAGCTTTTTCACTGTTCACTCTTTTTCCATCTCTGTCACTCTCTTAGGATAATGCAAATGCATACTCCATGTCCTTCCATCTCTATTTTAGGAATCTCCTCCCTAGCGTTGACTTGTTATGCTGGGAGCTGGCAGAATCAAGGAAGGTGGGATGAATGAAAGCACAATATAGGAGCTCTCACACCCTAATGTCTTGGGTTTTTCTCTATACACAATCCTTAAAAGGTGAACAAAATAGCCTGAGCTACTTCATAGTGGTCTGAATATGTTTCACTTAAATCCTCAAAACCCCTGGAGGCTTTTGAGGGAAGCCGTGACATCGCTGAGCTTTTAAAACAACTTGGCTATAAATAACATCTAACACAATAAGGCACTGAATACCAGAAATGGCTTTTTCATCTGGAAACATGTCTGATTAACCAGACAAGGTCTAACTCCTATAGATGTTCCACATACAGTACGTCAACTTTTCATGAAATTTCACTCACATACTGTTAGAGAGAAGGATGTGAAGCCACTGGATTGTTAAATTGCCGTTTCAAAACTTCTCATTTGCCGTTTGTGCATCACGATGCAAGATTTTATGAAACAAGAAAAAGTCCATATATCATTGAGACAGAGCAGAGCTAAGTTTAGGGGGTTTTCAAAGTTTTGATGGATGACTACCACTTTATGGAGGCAGCACATGATTGAGGGCAGCACAGAAACACACACACACAAATTCCTAGTCCCTAAATTGAACTCCTGCACACAATTTCCATGAATAACTGCATAGCTTATAAGTATAAGAGTGTTTTAAATGTTTGTGGTGGTTGGTTTATGTCACCTCTTAATAGGAGTGTCTCAGCTTCATGTTCTCCTGGGTGGGGTTTTATCATGGTCTTTTGCCTTATTATCTTGTTTAAAGTGACTTTATGAATGGGTTTTAGGGTGCACAGTTTGTCTCAGTTTTGGTCCTGACGTAGATTGCTGATCTGTTAAGGGTGTACCTTGCCTCTTGCTTGTGATTGCTGGGATGTGCTCCTGCCCCCTCTGACCTACATTACTGTGCAAATGTTTTAAACCGTCCCCATTTACCTTCCCACTAAGGAGCCAGCCTTTGGTGTATTCTTTTAAGGTACCCTTGATCAATATTTCTTAAGGGTTTCTGAAAGTCTTTTTTTCCTGCTTATTTACCTATTTTCAGCCCAGTCCTTCTACCTGACCATCAAAACATGAAAGCACTGATGTTTCAAGCCTAAACAATTATCAGCAGGGGTGGAGAAAAACAACACCAACAAAAGAGCAGAAGAACAGTATCTGAAAGTCATTTCTTTAAGAAATCCAGCAAAGACTTGAGAGATGCATCGTCCTGCAGTTGATCACCCTCTGCACATATTAATAAATTACAATGTCATTGAATGGTAAACTTACTTCAGTAATTTAATTCAAAGTGAGAGTCATATATTATATTGATTCAGTACAAAGAGAATAATATATTGAAAGCATGTATTTATTTTTGTTCATTTTGTTGAATTTTGCTTACAACTAAACAAACCCTAAAACAAACCTTCTTATCAACTTGGAACATTACACAAGACAAATAAAACGAACTTTTAATGCAGAAATGTTATGATATGACCATGTTATGCCTTACCCAATCATTGGGAAGATTCCTAACAGTTGTCCAGCAGACAGTCACTGACACCCTCCATGCAGAGGGTATGAGACAAAGAGTCATTGCCATTGTTGCAGCTTTTTCCTTTCTTATGTTAAATCTCTTCTGGACCACAGACAACGTCAGAAGTGCCTAAGCCGGGCTAAGGATAAAAAAATACTATACTGTTGCTTAGTGGCCCAAAGTTCTCTTTTCAGATGAAATTAAGTTTTACATTTTATCTATAAATCAAGGTCCCAGTGTCTGGAGAAAACGTGGAAAGGCACAGAATCCAAAACGCTTGGGGTCCAGTGCAAATTTTCCAAAGTGATTTAGGGTGTCATGTCAAAAAAAAAAAAAGCACTTCATGCTTCCCTCCGCTGACAAGGTATATGGAGATTTCATTTACCAGTCGGACAACTTTCCATATATATTCTAACCTGCCTGTCTGCCAAGTTCTTGCTAATAGCTCAGCAAGAATGACATATTTTTGCATATCCTAAAATACTTTCCTTTACTTGTCTTACCTTTCGTATTTTTCATAAACTCAACCAAAGAAATGGGAACTAATTGTATTTTAGTGACATGCTCCTGTTAACAACATGCCTGAAGATACATGTTTTTTCTATGACATCTGTTGTAAAGGCAACACTGGTTCATCCCTTGAGTTTTACATCCATGATTAATAGGTCAGAGTCAGGTGACCAAAACTAATAATCTTAAAATAAATGGGAAAGCAGCCAAAGTTTACAAAAAATGCAATGAAAACCTAAAGAAATACTGATTAAAGACGTCTAAGAAAATCTGATTCATTTATAGGAACAAAACAAAACTTCAGTCTATTTTTACTTCGCCAAACAAATTTATTTTTAGTATGCTTGATGTCTCGCGACAATCATGGCTATTTACCTTTACAGTTTGATCACCAACCCCTGGTTGTATGTGACATTTGCACTTGCCGCATTGACAGCAAAAACGTGCTCCGACTTCTGGTGTTTCATTTACCTAGTAACTTTTTGAAACCAGATAGCCACCACTAACTTCAATTTTTGACTTGTTGCCAAGTCTATATTTTAAAAATTGCAGGGGTTTTACTGTGAAATGTTGCTTGCTGAAGATATATTTAGAACTGTTTATTTTACAAGAAACATTTTAAGTTCCCTGCTTCCAAACCTTAATTCTTTTATGTGCCAAAATCAGCAGAAGAGTCAGTTTTGCTCGGGTCAAGTGCATAGTTAAATGATGATGTTTAAGTGTATATAAGTGGTTATGATGCAAAGCTACAATTGCGGTATGAGAGGTTTCCATATAGTTATTTGATCTTTAAAGGGCTTTTCTAACAAGGCTGAGCACAAGGAAAAATCTTCTGTCCTCAAAGAGGGTATTAGCACAGTCACTGGAAACAGGTCTGTGTATTCTAATATACCCTTTTCTGGCTGTATGGGTGATGGTGATCTAAAGCAGATGTCAGTGGTAAATAGATTTTCAAACAATAAGGATGATTAGTTGGTTTTGTGTCTGCAGCACACCTCTACTTTGATATTTAATAGCGTGCTTCCCTTAAGTGATAATTAGATTGAGGCATTTTTTAAAAGTCCTTACTTTACACAAATATGCTTTAACAAGAAGTTGTGGATAGTTTTACAAAATGACTGCCAAGTCACTGAGATGTGGACCATTCATTGCAGGTGCAAATTCAGGTCTCAAATCCCCTCGATTTACACTGACCAGAGTTTGCCTGTGTCAAACTGAAGGGATCGACCCTGAGGATGCAGAATTCCACCATTTATAAAGCAGGTGGATTCAGTTAAATAGAAACCTCCCATTACACCCAGTGATGATCTGACAGAAAAATGTGACAACAAATATTCATGTTTTTACAGTATGTACAGCAGAGTACAGTAGGTAGAGTACTGAATGTATCATTCTCATACTTTGAGATAATTTTAGTTATGGACTTGCATTGGAAAATGCTCAAAGCAAGAATCCACTGGGTTTCAGCCACTGCTGTAGTCTGTCTGAAAGGTGCATGATCTCCCTGTGCATGCAAGCATTTTCAACTCCGGTGTCCTTCCACATTTCATATGTTTTCTAAATGTATAACAGCCTAATTTCTGTCTGCTAAGCATCCTAGTGCACCAAGAATTAAGATTGTTTCTATTGATTGTTTGGCAACTGCCCTTTATTTAATGATGATGTGGAGGAATTGCTTCTGCAGCCTGAGCACACAGTTTACTCTGCATTTAGACTCTTAACTGGTAATCTTTTTTATGAATGGAGAGAACATTGTTTGAAGTTCAGAGAGCATCATACTTTCTTTAATGATTTTGACAGTTAAGTCTTAATTAATCTGCTATAACAATGCTTGTCAGACCATTTCAGTCATAAGGTCTCATATCGTTAATTTGACTACCCTGATGAGTATGTTCAGACTTTTGCTTATTAATGTCGACAGAGAAAGAAAAACGACCAGGCTGTAACAGCTTAGACAAACCTGACTATTCTGTTGACCGCATACATCCAAGTAAAAATGACTTTATTGACAGGATTCCTATGTAGACCAAAGGTCTGGAAGGTCTGGAATTAAATTTTTAGCATTTCCAAGTCTGGATAAATATGGAAAAAATTAATAGGGAAAAATTAAGGGCTTTTTACATCCATTTGTATTTCTCTAAAATATAAGACATTACAACTACTATTTTTATTACTGATCCTTTTGATTTTGGAGTTACTGACACAAAAAGGTACATTTCACTGCTTTTTGGCTTCCTAGATCACATAGTTTAATTTAAATGATCTATGTTAATGTAGGATAATCCAGTCTAGATTTTAAAAGTCTGTGTGTTACAGATTTTAACCAGATAAGAAGTCCTTTACCAAACTTTCGAATGGAAAGGCAGCATCTTGTGTTTTTTATATTTTTTTTTAACATGCATCAAATAAAACCTCACAAGGTAATGATCTGTACTCGGAAGTTCCAAATGTTTTAAAAAGTTTTGTAAAAAACTGGAAAATTTGAGTCTACAAAAGGATAGGACTGTGAAAAGGAACCTTTGCAAGAAACCTGTACTTAGAATTAGTCTCTAGGCAGCTATCACCTGCTGGAGGCAGAGAGCTACTTTTCTTGTTTATTTCTGCGTGGGTGCGGGAGAAAGAAACATCTTCAAAAAGTCTTTGCCTTATTTGCAAAGTCCAAAATACACCAAAATTTACAAATGCATGCTCTTTGCTGCTTGAAATATTTCTGATTCCTGAAATATACATAATTCCTGCTTGTGTCTGCAGCACACTGTCTGAGACACTGCTTTTAATAGACAATCAAAAATCCCACAGTTAACCACAGTTTTTAAAAACTGAGGTTAATGAATATGGTTTTAATAGCAAAGCCATTTTGCTTTCTTAATGTCCTTAGATGCCGACAATAATAAGCCAAGAGTTTATTGTGTACGCTTTATTCAAACTCCATAAATACAATGCATTTGCATGTCTTGTGGAGTTCGCACCACAACAGATGAAATGTTACAGCAAAAAAGAAAAAGGAAATTCAATTCAAGCAAGAGTTTCTGAGATGTAGTCCTCCAGTATATACTCACAAAGTCTCATCTTAACCCCTGCCTGTGTCCGCTTGGACCCACGAGAGAAAAACACCCACTGCAGCCTGAAACTTTCTGACCTGTAGCTGGAATACCTTTTCCCCAGTGGCTCTCCTTTTTTCCATCCAAGTGCTTACTCTGGAAGCGAGTGGGAGAGAAATGGATGCCATAGTTCAGCCTGTAAATACTCCCAGCAATTGCAAGTGCTACCCAGAAAAAATTGTTACTTTTTGAACTCTGAAATTGTGAACACACAGACCTGAATAGAAGCACCTTTCTCAGGAAAGGAAAACCCCCAATGGGAGGTTAGAAATATGTCTACCACTGAATCAGTCTAAATCCCGACTGTTGGCGTCTGCCACCGCATCAAGCTCTTCAGCAGAAGTGGAGTCATCTCAAAACAAAGCCAGTCAGTCAGTCAGTCATTTCCTACCGCTTATTCCATAGTGGGTCGCGGGGAAGCTGGTGCCTATCTCCAGCAGTCTATGGGAGAGAAGTGGGGTACACCCTGGATAGGTCGCCAGTCCATCGCAGGGCCTCAAAACAAAGCATTTTGGCTAAAAAAATATGCGTATTCAGTGGCTGAGCTGTTGAGGCCTCGTTGATGAAATTTCTATTGATGGCAGTCTAGGGACAGAAGATGCCTTTTTCACCTCCCTCAGGTGAAGAACCCATCTGCTGAGACCTTGCTTCTGCAAAATTCCCAACTAATTCTAATTAAGACCTACTTTGCACAGGAGATTGCAGTATGATGATGAAACAGGAAGAGGGCCAGGAATACAGTGCAGAAACAATAATTAGGTAAAATGGCTGATTATCTGCAGAGATAATAGTTTTGTTTCACCAGGTCCAACGTGGTGCAAAAGATGAGTTATAAAGATGAGTCATAAAATCCTTTATTACGGTCTTGTGCTGTCATTAAAATTATATAATAACACTTTCATGAGAGACATGGGTTCCTTTTGTATTCGACTCCACATGCTTTTCTAGTTAAAGTTCATATTTTTTGTTGTATAATTTTTGAATGTGTCAGGGGTGTGTAAGGCTTTATTAAATAAGGCTTCATACACTTTAATCACAATCAGAATACTTTATAAGGAAATTACGTTGTAACATTTGCTCAGTTTAAGTATAGACCATTAAAAAACAGAAAGATATGACACAAAGAATAAGAAAAGAACGGAAAAAAATCTTTAAGGAAAAGTAGAAATAACTGAAAAAAGCTGTAAAAAACAGGTGAATCAAAGTAGAGCCATCTGTAAAAAAATGCTATCCTGATTTCACCCTTCACCTTTTATATTTTGTGACTAAAATAGATTCATTGTAGAAACATATAAACTAAATAAAACGATGTATAGGTTAGCAGTGGCCTCTAAAACATGGCCTCTTTTACAGAGAATATGGATATTTTGATTGTTCACGGTTTCATACAGCTGGAGTTTTGGGTGGCTGACTTTTCTGGTTATGGAAAAGGAGCCATCTGACATGGTACATCTATCACTGAGCAAATATCTGTTTGTTTTATAAAAACTTTAAAGAATGATTATTTAAAGTAATTTTCTCTAATCTGACCATGGTCAATGGTAAACAAATATGGCTATGTGAGTTCAATAAAAAATCCCTCCGGAGGAGGTCGATCAGAGTTCGGAGGTCATAACCTCTCATAATCAATAAGAATCCACTGGCCCAAACAGAGATTAGAATTACAGTCAGGAAAACTGAGATGTTACTTAAAATCTTCAGAAAAAAAATGCTGTGTTGACATTCTGTGCCCCCTTTGGCAGCCAACATTTGAAATGATTTGAACTTATTATATTCCA
Organism: Crenichthys baileyi; assembly: GCA_036173005.1. Taxonomy (NCBI): domain Eukaryota; kingdom Metazoa; phylum Chordata; class Actinopteri; order Cyprinodontiformes; family Goodeidae; genus Crenichthys; species Crenichthys baileyi. The sequence goes on along the minus strand of JAHHUM010001536.1, from coordinate 246,978 downwards.
AATATATCTGCTGTAAGGAAATGTGGCTATGTAACTCCTTTAAATGAAAATAATAGAAGAACATCACTCATAGTTATTTTAGTTTCTCCCTTTTTTTATAAATCAGCTATCTCAATAGGGAAAAGAACCATAGTCAGTGGAATTAGGGTGTAATGTAAATATCTTTAGAAACAATATACAGTTCAATTTAATTATATAATTTTTCAAACTGTGCACAACTACCAGAATAATTCTGGATGAACAGCAGCAGTTCCTAGAAATGGGTGTTGCTTGTCCTTTTTCAGACTGTAAGATAAGATGTCAGTCTTTTGGAGTAATGTGTTTTCTCTCTACAAATGTAAAAATCTTTTTTTTTTAAACTCACTGTTTAAAGTAAGGCTGTATAGTAATAATATGCTTTTTGTCTTAATTAAATGTTAAAATGCATTATGACATGGGGTTTAAACAAATGTTAATACTGTTTAAGAAAATGATAACCAAATGTGGGACAAAACAGTTACAGTTACTAAAACTGTATTTTGGAGAGGAGTAAATCATATTAGCTAAAAAGTTACAATGATTCATCAAATTATGAGCCAATAATCAAAGAATTTGGAGATAAACATATAATCAATGCTTATGTCTTTTGAAAAGCAGGTATGGCCTGATGTATAATCATGTACTTTTATTGACCAAATAATTACTGCAGTTAATTCACAGAATGCTGTTGTGACTGCACACTATTAGTAGGATTTAGGTCACCATGAGATTTTCATCGTAGCATGCTTGTCTTTTTTGACCAAGCTGCAACCAGTTTATGTTCTTGTAAGCATGTACAGCACTCATGATGTCAGTGCTGAAAGTGCAGAGGAGTTTGATACACCATGACAAATCTTAACAGCTAAATAACATCACTTTGGACAGACCCAGAATTTTACTGTCAAAAAAAAACATTTTAGCATCTTCACTTAAAACCCCTCAAGCTGTGGTTACATAAGTATAACAGGGAGGAAAATGTAATTACTCCACCCAGAGGGCCTGGGTCATTGGGGCTGCTAAGCACAAGAAATCTGCTACTCGGTGGGAATTCACACATGAGGGTGTAAAAAACAACAGGGTAGAAACTCTGCTATTTATGAAAAAGGGCAAAACACAGAGGACCACTTCGCATGTCAAAAATCCGTCATGTGGGCAGACATTTACTTATGCAGAGTGACCCGTATCTTCAGGGCATAACACACTGCAAGAATGGATTTTTGTTAATAAACACTGTTACTTTTCACTCAAGCAGTCCAAACAGGATAATACTGAGGATCTCATTCACACACTTTAATTGTTTGTGTTAGCAAATTGTAGTCCTTTAATTTTCTTATAGTGGTAATGTTAAGTTTCCACCTTCAAAGCCTGGTAACAGTTATACATTTGAACTGTTTTCAGAAGTGTATTGTGGGATTTGATGAGAAATTTGTTTAGAGAATTTAAAAGATGAATTAGCTACCTTTCTTATTCCAGATGCAGATTTTGCTGGCAAACCTTCACTTAAAATGTCCATATCAATCAATTTGGTTGAATGTAGAATATAACTATACAAATCAGATTTTAAATCATATTCCAGTAATGTTTTGATATGTAAGGGAAATCCTGATCGTACTTTTCAGGTTGAGATTCCTGCACATGGACATCATATGTTGATTTTGGCCTGGCTGTGAGTGACTTATACAAACTCCCCACTGACAGTAAAATCTGTAAGAAGGAGCAGAATAAGTTGCCAGTAGATTTACTGAGCATAGCACAGCTTATCTAAAAAAAAAACAATCATGTTCAGCAAAGCCTGCTGTAGCGCTCTTTCATAATTGGACTTGAAAAGCATAATCCCAGTCCACTGCTCTGACATTTTACATGTCACAAGCTTTCTGTTGAAAGCCCTCACTGAGTTTGATGAAGGACTGCAGGAGGTGGATCTGACTATGGCATGATTGAACATAAGGCAAGGCAGGTTTCTTTATATAGCACATTTCAGTAGCAAGACAATTCAAAGTGCTTCACATGAAGGTAAAAAACCCCATAAAAAATAAAAAAACATAATAGGCAAAGTACATTACAGTGACATAAAGGTAATTAAAAAATAACGAGAATAGAATGATGGATCAGAAAATGAAAGCTCAACTAATAAAGTTTAGATGGCACAGTCAAAGGCCACTCTAAACAAATACGTTTTTAAGCTTGATTTGAAGCAACTTAGGGTTTCGGCGCTTTTTTTTATATGGCAAATATCATAATTCTGAATCCAAAAACACAAGCGAGATCGGCTGATATAATACACGTGAATATGCGGTCTATTTGTTTCGATAGTTAAAAGTGGTGAGCCTACGTGCCGTGCACAGAGATTTTGTTTTGCCTGATGTGTGTCGAAGCCCATTGTGCCTCTTTTGTCTGCTGTCTGTCAAGTCCTGGGTAAAATCATCAATCCAATCTTTTGCTGACCTTCAAATCAGAGTCCTCCAGGCAAACAGACACACTAATTAAAGGTTCACCTTCCGTCTTCACTTGGTAATTCAGTTCCAGTACATCTAGCTCAAGTATGGGCTTTATACGCTGAGATATAACCAGGAGAGATGAGAGATGCTAAATCATGCCCAAATATATTTTCTGCTTCTACTAGTCCTTTGCAAAAGAAAACTTCTATGGCACCCTTTTTTAAAGAGCCCTAAACACACAGCCCAAGCTACATGGTTCAGATCAAAGAAGATTCCTGTTTTGGAATGACACAGTCAAAGTTCAGAGCCAAATCAAATTGAGGATCTGTAGCAAGACTTAAGCACATGTGAAAATTGATTTTTACATATATATTCACATATCAATTCTTCATGTGCAATGCTGGGACAGACATAAGTCAAGGTAATTGCAAGGTAATGTGCCTTGCAATTACAGTATAAATGGTAGAAAAGGTGATTTCACAAAGTATTGACTAGGGGGTGTTGAATAGAAATGTACACCACACTTTTGAGACTCCACACATTTTACTTATAAAAAAAATGAAAACCATGCATCATGTATTTGGATTTCACAAAAAGGCACCGTTTTGTGTTGGGCTGTCACATGACATGCTGTCGAAGTACTTTGAAGTTTGTAGCTGTAATGTGACAAGTCGTGAAAAAGTTCCAGGGCTGTGAATACTTTTCCAAGGCTCTGTATATTTTAAACTAGAAAGGTTGTATGTTTTAACACAGTTTGAAGATAAAAATGAGGCAGTAGAAGCTGAGGATAAGACCATGTCAGAAGCTCCCCATTCCTAGGGCTTACCTAAACTTTGAAGTCAGCCATGACAGTATGATGTAGCTCATAAAATAGGACGCCATGAACACTGTGCCATCAGAAAGCAATCTGGTTTGTTCACGCCGAGAATGTCGCACTAGTTCTGCCATCTGTGCAGTGTACTTCCAAATTATATTTTCATAATGCAGGATGTCAGAGTGTGTTAGCGTCTCTTAAATTATCAATGTGCAGTTCCTAGAAAATATTACTTGCAGCTAGGATATTATATCTCTAGCAAGCTCTGTTTTGGTTGGTGGTTTTCTAAGTAGTAGGCAATCGGAATACAATGATTCAGGCAGCACATCAGCTTGTAAAATTGTGTGTATAAAGAATGAGGGAAAGAACTGTGTGTCCTACAAATAAAAATAATTCACGCAGTATTTAATGCTATTCTTTTAATTTATTTAAAGTAAAGTTAGTTCTGAAGTACACTAATTTATTCATGTTTCTTATTTGTAAATGCAAAAGCAAAAAATAAATAAATGGGACAAAAATGGCAAATGATGATTTGAAAATAAATAACTTAGCTAGCACTAAATTGCTTGAATAATGAGGAATTTCTCTCTGGTCAGTTTATAACATTATTAGTTAAGCTATACTTTGATAGTTTTTATTTTTGTTTATATGCCATATAAACTTAGCACAAAAAGTATGGACATTTGTATTTGTTGTTTTTTTTTTCTTTTTTGTTACTAAGGTTCTTAGCATTAAATCTTATACTGTTGGAAAGCCTGATAATTTCCCCTCAAGTCAGTGTTGTCCAAATATTTTGTACTGTGGGCCAAAATCACGTAGTTGAAAGTACTTGGGGGCTATTTTTTATTTATTATTAGAAATGCTAAATACCTTTATTGGGGATTACATCCTTTTTACCTGCTCAGCATTAGATTAAACATGCAAAATTTAAATAAAACAAAGTAGAATAGAAGAATTTCTTGTAGGTCTCAGGCATTGGCATTATTAATAGAAAGGTAGAGAGTTTTCTAACTTTGTGAGTAGAATGTATTCTATTTAGTTGGTCTGGAAAATCTTTTAGTCTAATCCCAGCAAAAAAAAAATTAATGTTCTTCCAAAACCCTTGCTGTATTTAGCCAAATGTAATATATAGCTGTACCCAAGTCTGTTTTCCTAAGGCTGCAAAATCTCTCTTTGAATACCCCTGCCTTAAACGGTGACACATTTGTAAGGAAAATGCAATTTTGGGTTGAGCAGCAGAGTTGAGTATGTGGGTTGCACCAATCCTCTCTGCCAAGCTTTTGGTGGAGGCAGTCTGATGGTGTGGGGTCGCATCTCATTCACTGAAAAACTAGGTTTATCATCTGAGGCAATTTCAATACAGAGAGATAAAGTTAAGATTTTGCAACCAGTGGCAATCCCATATCTGGACCCAAACGTTGTCCTCTAATGTATTAATGCTTGCTCCTACAGAGTGGGGTTTATCAGAGACTACCCCCAGAATTTGAGAGAGGAGAGTACTGACCTCAACACCACTGAATACTTGTGGAATGAATTCCATTCAGTTACATTTCTATAGCACCAATTCACAACACATGTCGTCTCAAGGCACTTTACAAAGTCAATTCAATGAAATCATACAGATTTCAAATCAGGTACATACATTTCAATCCTAACTATCAAACAGTGCAGTCAAATTCAGTTTATTATTTAGATTGGTTAAAAAGTTGTTCTATCTAAGGAAACTCCGCAGATTGCATTGAGTCACTGACTTGTAGAATTCACTACTCCTGGATGAGCATGTAGAGACAGTGGACATTCGCTTGCATTGACTTTGCAGCAATCCGTTATACTTAGCATGCATGTAGTGACAGTGGAGGGAAAAACTCCCTTCTAACAGAAAGAAATCACCAGCAGAACCAGGCTCAGTGTGAGCGGCCATCTGCCACGACCGACTGGGGGTTAGAGAGAACAGAGCAGAGACACAAAGAGAACAAAGAAGCACTGATCCAGGGTACTTTCTATGGGAAGGAAAAGTAAATGTTAATGGATGTGGCTCCTTTAGTCGTTTCATCTAGAAAGAAAGAACAGATCAACTCTGAGCCAGTTTTCAAGGTCACAGTAAACGCTCAGCCAGTAGCTATGTCTAGGAGAGAGACAGGGTAAAAACACTGAAAGACAGGGCCAGGTTAATCAACTGTAGTAGCATTAAGCTGATGCCCCCCACCAGGAAGGTGCCACAGCTTAACACAGAGCCAAACCATATGTAGCTTCTAGGAAGAGAAAAAAACAGAGAACATAAAGTTAAAAGCTGAAAAAACAGCAAATAATGCAAATTTGGAGAGCAGTATGAGAATGTAGCAGAGACAGTGAAAGTGGTCATTATGTCCTCCAGCAGCCTAAGCCTAAAGCAATTTAAGTACAGAGATAGCTCAGGATAACCTAAACCAGCCTTAAAAGTAGGAAGGGTGTCTGCCTCAAGGACTAAAACTGGGAATTGGTTTCACAGTAGAGGAGCTGAATGACTAAAAGATCTGCCTCCCATTGTACTTCTAGAGACTATAGGAACCACCAGTAGACCTGCAGTCTGAGAACGAAGTCCCATGTTAGGAATGGGACAGTCAGATCTCTGATGTATGATGGAGCTTGATCATTAAAGTGGAACTAAACCCCATGTAAAAGAATAAATCCACCCCTAAACAAATTTTGAAAAATGCCACCAAAGTAGGCATGGCCAAGTGTGGCGATGGGCGGAGGGGGTTAAGCAGGGCTGTGGTCAGGAAGACAAGGAAGAGTGGCAGCTAGCTTAATTTCACATATTGAAACATGGAGAGTGAGCAGAGCAATACTGGTAGTTTCGCCACGGATAGATCTTTTGAGATGGAGGCTTTTTCACCCCCCTCGTTAAGAGACGTTAAGAGAGGCTTTGTGGAGCCCAGCGGGCCTGAGCCTTATCAGTTCGAGCTGCTGGCTTGAGGTGCTGATTTGAATACCAACGTGGGATGCTGTGATGTAAGCAGGCACAAAGCTGTACCGTTTGAGCCAATAGGAAAATTCAAAAACAGTAACCACCGTTCAACCCAGAGAGGGCAGCACTAAGACGGTTAAAGGACAAATATTGCAGAATTAAACAAGCTTACATGAAATTTAAAAAAATAGCACAGTAACATAAAGATAGCACCCTTAATGTTCAGTTTATACAGTTTATCTGCAAAAAAGTTGATTTGGGGTTTAGTTCCTTTTAAGGCTTTATATGTGAGAAGGAGAATTTTAAATTCTATTCTAGATTCAACTGGGAGAAATAAAGGAAAGCTAAAATAGGAGAAATATGATCTCTTTTTTAAAATTTTCTTCAGAACTCTTGCTGCATCATTTTAGATCAGCTGAAGGTTTTTAACAGCTTGTAATGCAAGTGACTAACACAACCAAATTGGCGGACCTGCAACAAATGTAGGTTGAGAAATAGGATGTTGTCCCACAGCAGTGTGTGACCAAGCTGCTGATAAGCATGAAGATGAGGTGCCAGGCAAATGTGGCTATGTTCTCCCAGACACTTACTGAGTCCCCTGTTTGTTAAATAATTGAATCTTTATATTGTCATTATGTCTTGTTTCTTCAAACTTCAATCATCCAGTCCATAAGACAACACTAAACAAGAGACATGAGCAGCATAAATTGTTTGGCTTTGGCAAAGAGATCTACCCAGTTGTTTTATGTGTCACCCACATACTCAACTCTGCTGCTTAACCCACATATGCATTTTGCTTTCAAATGTGGCACCATTTAAAGTGAAAAAATCTGGGATGTAAAGGATGTATTGCCAAGAAGCATTGTTCTTTATTAATTTCTTTACTTTTTGAGTATATAGTATATGTGAGGTAAGCAACATGGGCACTAGAGGTGCAACATTACATCCAGCTCCAGAGATGAGACAAAACCTGACAATGGGATTCATGACAGTGGCGCAAAATGTTAGCAACGCTTCTGGGAAAACTAAGGTTCCCCATTTTTGTTTTCACTAATAGTTAGCCAGTTGCGGTTGTCCCCTCAGTGCTTTCACATTTTCTGTATCATTTGTGTTGCTCTACCAAGGTTACTTTTTTAAATCCAATACGCAAAATGCTGCCACCAAAAGGAAAACAAAATTGTAGTTGAAGCTTCTTGAGTGCTTTTGTAGCAAAATATTGTAGGCAGTCTTTAGCAGTCATTTCCGTCAACACCACAAAGCAACTCAAGATCTGCTTCCTTTAAAATAGGAGTACCAAACATAATTAAAGGGTGCCAGCTCTAAAGTGCATACCTTATATAAATAGCTGAAGTAAGACTTACTTAGTCACATGCTGACAGACTTTGGGGAGAAATGTTGTGGCCAAGAGATCGCATTGCACCACCCACAGGCACCAAATTACACACAAATGATCAGTGGACTAACAAGTGACCCTGCATGTTCAAAAGCAAAGATGGGTGTTCAAGGTCTGCTAAGAGTCCAGTTTTAACTGTCTATAGTTTGACAATTCAGGGATTTTTTTAAAGCTTGTTTATGCACTATGTTAAACCAAACAGATAGGATATCTTTTTACCAGAGAGTTTGATTTCATATCTGCTGCTTTAAATCTTAATCTTCATTAAGAGCCATTTTATGTGATCTGACCTAATTCCCTTAGCCTGTAAAACTGGCGGTTGAGCTGACCCTTTTTATAGCCTATATTATGAGATCTGAACTATTGGCTCTTGGAGATCAAAAGTTTGTAATATCAGTTTCTTTCCTGCATAAATAATTTGGCTTTGTTTATGATGAGTCATCTCTCTTTTTTTAACCTGTTTTAAAAATATGCTAAGCGTATTTTTAAAAAGAAGAAAGTTTTTGCAGCTCTTTTAGTAAAATCGAAGAAATCTTTTATACATGTCTTTAATTTAAAACATCTTTGATTTGTTTTGATAAATGTTTTATTGTGCATCTCTGTTATAAATCAGAAATAGCAGTTTCTGAAAATGAGTCATGTATAGTTATAAATCAGCATTTGATTTATTAACAACATAAGCCTGTTAGAAGTTTAGGACTACTAAGCTTCCTCTATATCCATGTTAATTTCCATATCCACTCATCTGCCATGTAGAAATGAAAAATAACTTGTTGCATAAGTTCTGTATGTTATCTTTAATTGCAATCTTCCCTTAGAATCATGGTTAAATGCTAAATACTTTGCAATTATGCCCATTTAGTATGTACAATGTCACCTTTCCTGTTGCAAAGTCAGTTTATTAATGACAAGCAACATCCGCTTCCTCAATCGGATATTGCATTAATTTGGCCTGTAGAGTTAGAAGTGAATCGTTTCGAGTCTCCAGGTTGGGTGGGAGCCAGGATCAGTGCCAGAAAGTCTGAGGTCAGGGCCAAAGCTCGTACAAGACAAATTATCACCCATATTTTTAGCTGTCGATAGTACACTGACCTTGTCCCAGCTCTTTCAAAATCAAATCACTCACCTTTTATGGCTCAATTAAAATGCCATTTAAAATTATTCCTTTATCAGTAGCTTGTTGGTCCCTCACACCTCAGTTGAAAAGCAGGGAAAAATGAAAGCATGGCTTTTCTTATCATTGTCATTCCTACTCCTATGCACTGTAAAAAAAACTTAATATTGACAATCAATAATTTTTTTGTTCATCAAATACAACACATAAGATGACGCTTGACATTAAGTCCATTAAAGCTGTCAAATCACTGACTGACCAATTGTAATATATCTACTTTCCTAAGCAAACTACACTTAGACAGTATAGTAGGGATAGTGGTATGCCAGAGTTGCACAAACAAACTTCAATAATTATATGATGTCTTTTTGATGCCTCTAACCACTGATGAACCCGCCCAGCCTGTTTTCGTTTGTCATGAAACTATGTGATGCCTCCAAAAGGAGCCATCCTTGTGGGCTTAAATTGGGCAAGGACGGCAGAGATTAAAGATAGCCTATAATGAGGTTTCTCCCCCAGGAATCAATGTGTAGCTTTGTCCCAGGGGCCTCTGAAGGTTGAGTTTAAAAGCAGCCTACTACCGGGTCACAGACTGAAAATCAGCCCATCTATCACCTTGTGATCAGAAAGTGAAGTTTCTACAAAAGCCAAGACTTTCTAGTACTATTCAGTAAACTACTACAGTCTATATAGTAAAAACAATAAATCCAGCAATGTATTTAAATTGTATTTGTCATACTGTGTAATCTGCTGGCATAGCACAGGACCACCTTAAGCATTCTCTGCATAATCAGCTTGCTCCTTGGGAAGCAGATGACTTTGTGTCTAGGGGAGATAATGTGGAATATGATGATCACCTAAAGCACACCTGACCTTGTGTGTTGGTCTAATCATCTATGGGTTGATATGAATCTTGAAAGTCAAGGATAGCTCTATCTTGCCAATAACAGTTCAGAGTAAAGAGGTGAAAATCTAGCGCCTTTCACATGTTCTGCAACATTGACGTTACGATTGACCTTTTATGCAAGAGGCTCTTTGTAAAAGTAATTATTGCCAAAGCCTAATGGAGTGGTTGTTGCTGCAGTTGCAGAATCATACTCTGTGCAACATTTGGTGTAAAAATGGATAATGACTGTTGATGCAAATATTTTCCAATATCTAGGTGGTGGAGGACTGAGCAAGTGTGAATGTTATGTTTTGATTAGATTGTCTTTGCTAGGAAAATGACTTGTCTCATTTATGTTTTGTGTATTTTGTGTTGCAGTTTGTCTGCTTTGAGGCCAGGCAGCTGTGTGGGGCACCGGGTCTGGATCCTGCTGGCCATGACTCACCTCACCTTGGACTTCTCTGTGTGCAGCCCCCTCAGTCAGAGTGTGGGGATCAAGCTCACACCTAGATTGGTTGCTCGCTCCCGGCCTCGCTTGCAGCCTCTCTGGGATATGCCAAACAAGCTTCACTGGAGAACGACGAGCCCTTTGGCGCGGCGGCTCCTCCACCCCGTTCCTCCTCCTCAAGACAACAAGTCAGGGTTGGGGCTGAAATCCAAAGGTCAAACGCATCGGAAGTTAGCACATAAAGGACAAGCGGCATGTAAGGAGTGCTGGTTAAGATACTCTCAAACAGAGCCAAGTGACCCTTTGGCTGGAATAGTTGAAGCTCCAGTGGCATTATCAAGAGAGAGATTGTTAATTAGAGCCAGGAGGCAACTCAAGTGGGACAGCTATATCAAGTCTCAGGAGGGCCGGACTACTACGGTGCCTAGTTTCATTGACTGGGGACCCACAGGGACAGATAGCATAGATGATGACGGCAAAGCAGAACTCAATGCAACGCTGTCCACTAAGGCCTCAACTACCACAGTGGCGACAACCACTATCACTACTTCAAGGCTCTCCCAAAGGACGTTCACTGTGGTGACCTCAACAGAGTCCAAGAGCACCACCAAGTCCTCTATCAGCAAAGCAGAGACTGCCAAACCACCAAAGCCATATGGGGACACACCAGGTAAGACAAAGAGCTAAAAACTAGTGGTTTAGTGTCAATTGTATCATGTAGAATGTGAAAATAGTAATTTTTAATATAACTTTGTGTGTTTTATCAATTGTGCTATAAGTTTCTTCAGTACATTTACATGACTGTTTGGTAATTTCATGTCTATAATTCTAGGTTTAATAACAATTGAACAATTGTTCCTACAGTCATGATCAACATTTTGGCCAGGACAGGATGTGTCATGTGCCTTTAACAGTATGAAAGAACAGATTAAACCTTGTATGAGTTTCAACCTCTTCGATTAGGAAGTACAACAAATGTATGTGAATAATCTATATTACAGTGTCGACAATCAGTCTTTGTAAATTTTGCAATTCGCTTTGGTTTGCTAGATATAAACCAAATTCTAGTTAATTCGACTCATTCCTATTTTATTAATGCATGGATATTATAATAAGTTGTTGGCTTCTGTTTTTCCGCCTGCTCTTTGAGAATTGACCACATGTTTTTAATGTGGCTAGGATATGTGAAGTTTGCTGTGCATTTTTAAGAAATTATGGTGTTAAATCATACACAGATCAACATCCAACTGTTCCTTGATTGTTGAAAGAAGTTGCTTTTGAAGGATGTTTTGATCCCTGTATTTATTCCTGGCAGAGTGAATTGTGAGTAATCCTAATAATTTTCATAAAAAGCAACCTCACACTTGAATTGTATTAGGATACTTAAATGTATCTGTGTTCTCATTTATCTTTTCATCCTGACAAATGACGTTTTAGATTCTCTATTGAACTGATTCCCAAACTTCGGGACAGAATCATAATTGGACACATTGTAAGACACAACACTACTGCTGGCCACCACATTGTTAGCATTCCAGCATCCAAAAACAATCTCATCAAATAACAGTAATGCAATACTCTGTCTGATGTAAATGTGCTACCTCTAATATGAACCTCAATGGCAGTGGCACAATATTAACGTAACCTGGCAATGAGTGAGAAGTGGGGGACTGATAATGTAGCAGTCCAGGGTTAGCGCGGGGGAGGAGGGGGGGATTTTCTTCTGCAGGCCCGAATATACTCACCCTTCAAAGCTGACATGAGTTTAGAAAGCTTTACCGTTAGCGATCGCATAGGGTGTAATTAAGCGGGCACAGACACTTAGCGCATGCACTATAGCCGACATAAAAACCACATGGAGGGAGCTCAGATGTCAGTTAAAGGGCCGAAAAATTGCTTTTCGGCCTAAATTTCAGTGTAGCGGTGACAATTTTCAGCGTAGCGCCTGCGCTGCCGAGGACCCTGTAGACTAGGACACCCTCCTTTTCTGACTTTGAACCTCATTTTTATTTTGTCAGTTTTATGCTGATTAAAACAACAATTTCAAGAGTTCAGATGAATTTAGTTTGATAACTGTCCTTAGGATGGTGTTTCTACAAGTGGTGAGGAGCAACAGAACTATGTGGCAGTTTGCATGTTGCTGGCTGGTGGCTGTGTTACCCGTGATTTACACAGTGTCTGTCTCTGCTCCACTCCGTTATGCTTTGCCCCTTTCCGCTATTTGTTCCAGTCCAGATTTACAGTGGAAGCACTCGGCTCCACTACGCAGTGAAGCCCAGAGGTACTCTGAGAAACATGCGCAGATCACACAATAAAAGCCGGTGATAAATGCTGAAGTCAAACCAAAACAACTCATCCTGTGGAAGTTAACAGTTAAGTTTCGTTCTACAATGGGTAAGTACACAGAGTAGAGAAGAGATATTTTTTGCCTTTTTTGGTGCATTTAATGTTTAATCATTCGGTTTCTGATTACCTAAGTTAACATGTATTGTCCAGTAATTTATCTAATGTATTCCCCTTATATTTAATGCAATGGCGAAGCCTTTCAGAGAAGCTAGTCTGTCTTTAGGGGATTATTTTGAAAATATGGATGTTATGCCCTTTCAGTTTCCTGTTGATGCAGTGTGATCTGTGTAGATTGACTGTGACCTGACTCTGGCATCAGGTAAAAATTTAATCGGTTCAAATTTTGCCGGATGGCACTGCGGAGACAGTGTAGGTGCTTTAATTACTATAAAGGGTGTGTAATTACTGGGGAGTTCGTACCGTGCCGGAGTGGAGACAGACACTGTGTAAATTGGGGGTTACAGATTGGGTACAGGTCTGGGCCATCTACAATGCTGTGACGTTTGAAATTTTTTAATGTATTTCATTAAAATTATGCCGTGTTTACAAGCTGCAGCACAATTATAACACTTAAAAAGTTAATTGAGGTTTTACTGATTTTAACTTACCTCGCCTTGGTGTATACTGTCTGACTGGGGAGATCATGCTAAGCTGCAGTGACTTTTAAGCAGTAATTTGGATGGAACTGACAAGGAGAAGGGGAGTTTAGTTTAGATGTCTTTTTTGTTTTTGCTTGCCATAGAAAATGCACAATGAGAATTAACAGCGACTATGTGAATACGTCAAACTGCAGGGAGTGATCAGCTTTCTTTGGGTCTAAAAATAGGAAAACAGGAACAAAAGTTTGGATCCCCACTTTTAAAAATAGAGGAGAGTTTTTACAAAAACAGCAATATATTAGCTTTAGCTACAGTTTGTAGTGTCAATGCAATTGTGTTATGATGACTTTGTGAAATTGCTTACACATACCCAACCAATAATTGGAGCCACCAGTCTCATCCACTGTTATTTTATGGGTCAGAGGCTGAAGCTTTTGGGAACCACTGCAATTAACAAAATAAACAGGAGAGAAGTATTTTCCTGTCCACCAGTGTACTTCCTGTTGCGTTTATGTCCTTGCTGCTTCTTTGTTGCCCTTCCTGTCACAAGGCTGTTGTCCCGAGATCTCCATCTCACTGTCTGGGTAGATATACTCACACCCACATTGCGCCAGTGCCACCTAGCCTTTGTGCTGGTGTCAACATGACTCTGTTGTCCACTCCTTAGTAGAAGGCCATCTTGGCAGTTGGATGTCCTGGCGCCAAAAATCGAGTGAAAAGCATTTTTTTGTCATAATGCAAACTTTTCAAACTTTCTTTGCTGTAAATTATTTTTCATCTAATCTGCTCAGCAATCTAGTATAGCATTGAGTATTGAATGTTTAAAAAATCCAAGATGATTGGGGTGCTTTTGTGTGGGTGAGAAGGCAAGAAAATTAACTGACGGAAGGTACTTTTGAAGCTTCTTAGAGACAAGTGAAAAGACAGATTTATCCACATCTTATGCAGAATTTAAAAAATGCAATGTCATGAAAATGAAAAAAAAAACATCCAAGCACAAAGAAAAGACGGTAGAATTGGATCTCAGAAAAAAAGTTGTCTTGTCCTAATGTCAAAGCAGGTTGCAAGACAAATTCTTTGTATTTTCACCGTATTCATATTCAGCATTTGTTCCTCTCAGCCTGATGGGTTTTGAACTGAAAGAGGTCATTTTCAATAGACAAGTGTGAAAAGAGCAGTGCAATGTTCATTTTGAAAGGGAGCAGCTGTTGTAACATAAGAGATTCTTAGGATGAACCTTCTGTACTTAATAGGGAAGCGAGTTATCAATATTCTCCTGCAAAGCTGTGATCCAATTCTTTGCTTTGTTCATGTCTGAGATGCAATCAGGTATATGAGAAGTTCCACACGGGTCCATGTTAGCAGCAGTGCCAAAGTGGATGCACACTCATCGGTTTGGTGTGGGGGGCTAATATTGTCAACATCTATTCTCTGCCCTGATGATTTCAGTGTAAATATAAAAACTGAAAGCGGATGCCAAATTGGACCTACACATTGAAATCTGCATTCAACCTGCAGTATCACGCTCCAGCCACAGAGTCCAGCAAGTTCTCTTTGTCTGCGCTGTCAAAAGGTAAACGTGCTTGAAAATATTGCTGAAATCTAAAATGTTTGCCATCTAACCTGCATAAATAGGGATTTCGTCAGATTATAGTCTACTACTTCAAATTGTATTAGGTCAGAGCACCAACGTTACAGTGCTTTAAAAGTTTGAATTTTGGGGTTGTCTCTCTTTCTTCGAAAAGACACAGGTAAGAAATATGACCAGCAGCTTTAAAGCAATTGTATTACAATAAACATCTGGCTGAGAGCAGAATGCAAATTCACAAGGTGATGCAATGAATATGCACATTAATGTTTTCCATGATTTATTTTCCCTTAGCTACATGTTTGACACATTGAAATAAAATATACACAAGCGTTATGAAGTTTGTTTTTGGGACAGCAAATGTATTTTTTTATTATAAATTCTCAATATATAGAAATAAATTATTCATTTTAATATATTGTGAAGCATGAATGTTTACAACACTGGCAGCATTTCATGTTAAAGCTTAGCTTAGCTCCCTCACATACGGTGTCCTTGACTATAGTGAATGGTTCATGCCTGAAATACTGCACATGTGTGACATTAATGGGCAGCCCTCTGTGCAGAGACAATCGTTTCAGCCTGACGTTTCAGAATTAACGTTTCATTACATTAATGAGCTACATGACTTCCTCATAGGTGTAATGATACATAAGTTATGTTCAACATCTTATCACTCAAACTGGGCTAATTGAATATTTCCCACATGATTCAACAACAGACATGTCATAAAAGCGGACATTGAACAGTATAGGTGATTAAGGTCCATTACTACTTAACAGGTTTTGTCACTGTTATTGTCCTGAGGCTCAGATGCGGGAAAACACGTAAGGAATTTCCATGGAAATATGTGATTTGTTATAAAACCTAACTTTATAAAACAGCTTTAATACTAGAGGCATAAATATGTATTCCACAACTGAGATTGAGCTGTGTATAATGAATGCAAAATGGCATAGTTAATGGTCTTGTCAGCTCCGTTGTGATCTCTTGATTTTCCTCTGATTGGGAGGTTAGTGTGAGGCCACCTGTGATTCAAATGATGGCTTGATATTGTATCCAGGAGGAAATTAGTGAACACAGCTTTCTGAAAGCTGACAGAGAAAGAAAGTCATTTTCCCTTTCCAAATGGGTGCACATCATTGTTTCTGTAAGACTGCAGTTTCTCATCAGAGCTAAAAGACAGTCTGCAGAGGACAGTCTGCCTTCACAACACATTAACCCATGTTTGCCTCAAATTAGCCCCAAAACAAAAAAAGTATAATTACCAAACCAGCTGCACAGCTTTGAATTACTGATGAGACAGCTGCTAAAGGAAAAATCCTACTCATTACTTATTTCTTTTTTAGTCTCCTTTGACCACTGTTTCAAATCATTTGATGTTTTTGATTTAGTGGCTTCTACTTTAGTGATAATTGAAATTTATAATTTGAAAACTGAATTGATTTTTCTGAGCAAGATATCAGAATTCATAAAATTATTTTATTCATAGTCCTGTATTCACTTCATTGAGGCAACTTTGTTTGAGGTGGAGGATAAGTAGGAGGTTTTGCTGTCAAAATGTGTTAAATAAGTAAAATGTTATGTAGGTAGCTACTGTTCACAACTCTTTCCTTATGTATGACGTAAACAAAGTGCAATAGATATCATTCTAAGACCAGTCTGTTCTGATATGATATGACATGATATGATAGTATCATCATAATTATGAATTAATGTTTAAGTACAGCTCATACTTTCGAGCCCGAATGATGCAGGCCAATTCAGGTGTGTGCAAATATCTAAAAATGTACATTTGAGATTAATTTAAGGCCTGTCTACAAACCTACAGTGTCAGAATTAGTGAAGAATTGACAGAAAAAACCTTTGCAAAGAAGATGCATTTGACTGCATTGCAATATATGAGATTTCATTTTCTAATTTAAATCACATTTTCAGTCAAAGCTCACATCTTCCCCTGCTGGTCTGTGCTCAGTGTAGAGTGGCACTGCAGACATCAGTTGCATTCGCATGAAGTCTTACATCACCCTTCACATTATGACTGACGTAATAATTTTCACACATTGCGTTTTTAATTAATGTAGTAATTCCACACCTTTTAATTGTTTGTGTTGAGTAACTATGTATAGAAGCTGCTCAGACTGACAGAGGACAAAAACACCAAAACTCCTGACATCTGCGACATCAGCAGCTGCAATCTGAAAAGAATGTTTTAAATATTTTTGGACTTCTAACATTTCATTAATATACTGTATATGAAATACATGTGCAGCTGTTGTTTTCAGTTTTGTTCATCTGTCTTAATATTTAACCCAATGCCTGCTAATCACATATTCTGCTGGTTGTTTACTTCATCCTACCTCTTTTTTTAATGCCTCCTACTCCTGTTGTTTTACAGAAATACGTGCTGTTTCAGTTCGTGTTATGTAAGTTTTATTTTAATCTACCAGCTGCATAAATTTGATATGACTGCTTGTTTTTCACTTTTCCAAGCAGACAAGGAGTTTTTAGAACAGACATGTACTTTTTCATATTTATATTTTGCATAAATGCTTTGGAACTAAAAATCTGTTTAAATAAGGGCTATTTATTGGCCCCTGTGTCACAAAGGACGAACAAGGGATGCATGCCTCTGTCCAAATGGCTAATTAACTATGATTCTTAAAAGAATAAGGTTGTCATAGGTAATTAAAAAGCAGAAAACGGTAACAGTCAAATGTTACAAAAAATCATATATCTCTGATCGGTCTGTAAATTCAAACATGAAGGAGTCACAGATAAGTCAAAATGGCATGGGGAGCAAAGGCCTAAAATAATGGCAGCAGGAAATGGGCATTAAACATTATGACAGATTTTGATCTCTGCACATCTAAAATAAGAGGAGAAGACAATGGTTCCTGGAGTGCTTTTATTGCTGTTGTATTTATGAAATACATTTACAGTGCTATCTACAATACTGCTCCCTTTCCTAAAATGAGTAAAACACATTAAAACAAATTCATCTTTTGTCGAAGCAGCATCTTCTACACAGAAAAAAAGTTAGAAAATCCTACTTGTAATTTTTTTCAGTGACAAATGTAATCCTACATTATGATATAATTATTACAAATTAACAGTAATACAGTTACTGGCACCCTAATAATTTCTATAAAATCAATGTAACTGAATCATTTTTTTATATAAGTTACTTAAAATATGATGGGCTTATTTCTTTTAGCCACCCCTCAAAATAGGAAAGACAGGAAAACTTGCTATTCATATAAAGCAGATGTGTGCATATAGCTATTCACCAAATCTGACCAGTATTTAAAATCAGAGCAATATTTTTAAAAGTTTGATTTTACATTAAAATAAATGAAACAAAGCTCCAATATTTTAAAATGTTACATTATCCCTTATACTTTTGGACAATACTGCATGTTTTCCACTGACCCACTCAACAGTCCTGTGGGTCAGTGGAGTTGATGTCACTTATGAGTTTATCTTCACAGTCATAAGCTGAGAACCTGTAGTCAAATGATACAGGTGCAAATGTTTGTTAAACCACCTGGGAAAAGATCTCAAAGTTTCAGCTTTTGCAGCAAAATGATCATACTGTGGGCAGTGAAGGTGAATGGTTTGAAAGAGGAAGAGGTTGTCTTTGGGTATGTGTGGCAAGCTTAAATAACTCTTTCATTTAAGCTCCTGGGTGTTTCTTTATCAAGCCATAGTTAAATGAAACAATTGCAGTTAAAACGAGATCTAGTTTCAACTGTGCATTAAAAAGAATAGTAATAATATAATAATAATACTAACAAAGTATGCATGCAATTTTCTCTACATCTATGTACTTTAGATTTTGTAGAATGTGTATCTATTTTGTGTTGCAGCTCCATTTTCACAAGGAATTGAAAAAAAAAAAACTTTGGATCCCTGGAAAAATTATCAAAGTTTCTTTGTCTTGATAAATAATATGTCTTGAGGCATAAAACTAGATGTTTTTGTTTCAAAATAAACTGATTCTGGTCAAACAGCGTTAGCAGGCAGTGTTCTGCTGCAGACTTAATGTTTAGTATGCTGTCTGATAGAATATTAACAGATGAAGCCTCATTTTAAGTCAGATGAAAAGTGCATCTGACTTGATTATGAAGATTGTTTCAGGGTGAAGAAGTTAATAATGAACATTATCGCTGCCGTTGGATCAGATGATTACTGTGCTTGTTTTGGTAAGCATTCGTTGGGCTTTCACATTTCAGGAACTGATTTGTTTTTGTTTGAAATTCGGCCATGTAGTGACACAGAAAACAGTCCCTCTCACCACGCTCCATGTGTGAGTCATGTATGTTGGCTGTAGGCTAGCGCAATATTACTAAAGAACAGCCCTGACTCAACACCTGTTAGCTTAAACTGTTTTGTCTTTGCCTTTTCCATGTTCTCTTTGCTATGGTTGTCTGTTTGTACTTTTACTGTGATGAGCTGCTTTCACCTGAGTCTGTTAATTAACACAAAAAACTTTGTGTGTCGACAGAAAAGATTTGTATCAGTGATTCAGCTTTGAGCAGTTTGTGAAACTCTCATTACAGGAGAAAGCTGATAATTATATGTAAAACTCATCTGTCCCATCTGAAGCTATACCTCAGGTTACAACCACAAAACCACTGAGAATTTTGGCAGAATCTTTTTTTTTGGCAATACCTTTACCTGATTGGCCAGAGTCACCTGAAGGGAAAAAATTTGAATGGAAATTGTTGTATTGCATTTATAGAGTCCTCTGGAAGCTATAGGATTTAAAGCCTTTCACTGGATGGAGAAATTGGGTGCTCAAAGATGTAGGTTTCTTGAAATAGTACTAATATTTAGTAGCAGAATGTTGTGTTGTTGTGTCTACATCCCCTAGTAATACAGATGTCGAAAGGAACACTACAGACTACAGACCCATTCAATAAATTTGATTACTGAAAAGTTCATTTTTTTGAGTAACTCAATTCACAAAGTAAAACACATTATACAGATTAATTAAACACAGACTGATGTTCTCAAGCCATTTTTTGTGTTATGAAGATTTTCTGCTTACAGCTACTGAAAACACAACATTTAAGATTAGAATATTATATTAGACCATTGAGAAAACATTTTTAATACAAAAATGTGGGCTTAATGACAAGTATATTCAATACCTACTTAAATGTTGTTTTTTTAAAAGGTACTTTTGATCTGACAAACGAGCCTCATCAGAACACAAATTCTAATCTATTAAATATGACGTTCTCAAGAGTTACCTTTGAAAATTGCTCCAATGTTTTTTGGAGCAGCAGAGCAACACAGGCCAACAGCCCTAACCTAAGGAGTCCTAACCTCAGGAGTCAGTCTATAATTCCTTGCTTCAAGTTAGAGGGTTGAGGTGTTTTTCTAGGTGTTTGTGTTTTATCTTGGTGGCAGAATGTGAATATGTATACAATTTCATAGTTTATTTCAACGGATATAAGTTGAATTTGATGGGTTTTTTATTTTTGTTTTAGCTTACTATTTTTATTGGAAGTGCTACCCGTTAGCTATTTAGTAGTGTTTATACGTACCCTCCTCAGTATACAAATTTATTTCATTGTCATATTTAATTATTATAATTCGGGGCTAAAACTCATTCTTAGACAATATTATAATTATTAGTTTGACTTAGACCTTCAGTTTTTCTTTTAATTTGTAATTACTTAAAAAAATATATAAAATATAAAATAATAAAAAGTCCTTTAATCATATCAGTGTCCTTCAGAAAGCAGCCTTTGTGAGCGTTCTGCCTCATTTACCTAGTTTGAGCTATTCCCTTGCACATCATCAGTCAGTACAAGCATTGAAGTTTAATGACTTGCTGCCTTCAGTGGGTGTAATTCTTCAATTAGCTACTTTCTTGCCACAAGCCAAGCCCAAAACTGGGAAAGAAACACAAAATACAGTGTTGGTGATAATGCGTGTTGTCCTATTATAATGGCTTGCCACCAGAGTGCATAATAAGCATCTTGAATGTCTCAATTAGTTTGGATGGTGGGGTGTTGGGTTGTCTGGATGCTGCAGCTCTGAGTGGATGGCTCCTGTTGATCCTGCTCCCCCTGGTGCTCAGGTCATTATACAGGTGGTGAGGAAGGATGAAAAGGAGGAGAGAGGAGGGTTGAGGCGTTTAGTGTGGTGGTTCCAGATGCTCACTGATTGTATTCTGTGTTTGTGCTGCTTGTAACTCTGACTCCCTTCTACTCCACACAGATGGAGCTGTCAGCTCCATTATGGATATGAAATGATTAAAACTCGAGTCAGCAAACCACTACTGATAATGTAGGTGTTGTTAGATGGTCTGTGTGATGGGAGATAAAACATTACTGTTTTTTCAGAGTAACTAAAAATTGACATTTCTTCCTCAGAGTCTATGAAGCCTGAATGGATCTGTTGTCCAGAGTGACTGCTTTGGATCAAATGTAACCATACATTGATTGAAGGAGCCAGAAGGTGACTAGATCAACCAAAATGCTTAGTAATTTATCAGGATTGCAAGTGAGTAAGAGGGTTAAATGAATGGTGCAAATGAGTCAGCCTGCATGCAGTGTTGGGCAAAGTGAGCAGGCACTCTTAAACCTGTTGGGTCAGAAACAACCTAACTTTGGTTATTTTGCCAAACCATCCCTGGGTCGAATATGAACCAATTGAGGCCTGGGTTGATTTAACTCAACAATGTTAGGTTTTAGGTTTGACCCAACATACTGGGTTAGGTTTTCAACACAAAATAAGGGTTAAAGTGACTAATGTCTAGCATTAACTTTACCAAATCATGGGATTAAAAAATTAACCCAGAACCTGGATTATTTACCAAGAAATATTTGGTGACTTTTTCTGCTTTTAAAAAATGACTAGATTAAAGAAATGAAGACAACATCCGCATGATGTTGATCAAGACCTCAGTTGTGGATTTTTTCCTGGATTCTGGATGGCAAAATTCTTTCTTGATATAAGCCCAATGGCCACTTTATTTGATTGCTAGTAATGGGTTGGACTCTGTATTGTGTTCAAAACTTCCTTTAATATTCAAGGCATATTTTCAACAGGGTGTCGGAAATATTCTTCAGAAATTGTGCCTCATAACACAAAAGCATCACACAGCTGCTGTGGATTTGTCTGCTGCACATCCATGATATGAATCTTCTCTTTCACCACATCTCAAACATTCACTTAGATCTGGCAACTGAAGAGGCCATTGGCTTGCAGTGAGCTATTGCCATGTTCAACAAACCAGTTTGAGATGATTTGTTCTTGTAATGAATACACTATGTTCAAAAAGGGGATGAACATGGTCAACATTTGAATAATGCTTGGCTGGTACTGAGGGGCTCCAATTGAGGCCAAGTACATATCTATGGGCACCTGATTATGTTTTAAAATGGTAGACCAAATTAGCCAAGATATTATTTTAAGAATGACTGTGGGTGTAAAATCTGTCTTCACCATGTCTTTAGGATTAAATGCATTGAGTTGCTGCCATGTGATTGGCTGATTTACTATTTGTGCTGCTGAACAAGTGTACCACAAAGTCTACCCAGTAAAGTGGACAGTGATTGTGTAATATTATAAAAGTGACCACATTTTTGTTCTCCTCATTGCCTTTTTAATTAAAACTCAAAAATATAATTACAAATCATTTAAAACAGCTAAAAGAAAAACTAATGTTGAAACACAATTGCACCTTAGCCTGTTTTTGTTAACTTTATGATCAGTTATTTAGTTAGTTACTTAGCAGGTAAAAGGCTAATGATGTTCTAAGTAAATATACTTGGCCTTTTGGTTGAAATGATATGAATAACACAACCCACCGACATTTACATCTTACCATTTCTTAGTTCATTCTGTGGAGGTGGCTCAGCGAAGTCTAATCAGGTTGTTGTGTAGTTCAAAATGACGTCCTGCTAAGGAGGATGAGTCTCCTTCAATTCTCTAACTTATTAAATTGGGCCACACTCTGACCAAATGTTGAAACCGCCTAACTTCTGTCCCAGCACCATCCACCTGATATCCGGGTTAAAGAAAATACCCAGCAATTTTTTGTTTTTGTTTTGTGCATGTAAAATGTATGTTAAGTGTTTAATAAATACATTTTTAAGGAAGCTGGCTGTGTGAGCATTGTAAAGCTGCATTTTGACCTAAAGTAGGCCTGCAGGGGCGTACAGTACAGCCTCTTCAACAGCGAGAGACACGAAGAGACAGAGAGAAACCACTTTCCACAACAGTTACCATGGCAATCCAATAAAATTGCCATAGCTCTCTGTATTGACTCACGATAACGTGGGTAAAATGAATCTCTTTTTCTCAAGCATTAAATCTGGACTTAAATGCTGATGCCTGGTGACAGGTTGAACCCTCTGTCCCTGATTTACAGATGACTCCACAAAGAGGAGATGAACACTGAGCAGCTGTCGCCTCACTTTCTGTCTCTCTGACTCTTCCTTTGTTGCACATCTGCCTCAAAGACAAAAACTACAGATGTAAACAAAGAAGCTTTTGAGGCTGTAAATGTCTTTATGTCAATCAGAAAAGTTGCTGTAGAATATAAATAAAATTCTACCTTAATGTTATCAGGTTATTTTTTAGATTTAAAAAATACGTTTTTGGAAGGAGATAGAATCAGGAACTCTGCAGGTGCACAATTTGCTTCTCCTGCTGGTTCAAGTTTTTTTTCCCGATTTAAAAAACTTTTCCTTTCACCAGCATGCAGCTTTCAGAGTAGCTGTTGGAAGCAGCATTAGAAGCAATGGCACTTCTCATCCCCCTTAAAATTGCTGTTATTCTCATTTGTCTGCTGTGTGATGAGCTCTTGAGTGTTCCCCCGCTGTTTCTAATACAGACTCAAGATGAGTGTATCTCTCTTTATGGGGACTATCATTGAGGCAATATACCATGGCTGACTCTTTCTGCCATTTTACCATTTTGGAACTCAGACTGCCTGAATTATGCAGCAATGTCTTTGACACTGAATGAAAAGGCATTTAGAGTAATTGTATCTGATCTCTCCTATTTCTCTCCTGTGCCTCTCTCACTTCTGCTTTTGGCAATGAGTGTTTTAGATTGCTTGGTTACTCAGTGGAAATCAGCCTAGATTGACACTTTGACATCAATGTTAATTGGCAATTCGTGGCTATCAACCTTTGACAGAAGTCTTCCCCCACCGTTCGGTGAAGGTGTCAGGTTGCTGGGAGGGGGGTGGAGGGGTCAGGGTGCGGGGTTTGAGGCAATCTTGCTGGGGTGGCACAGCATATTAGCATTGACTGAATTTTCCTTTGCAAATGTGCTCTGTGGTAGTGAATAGGCTAATGCTCTTTGAGCTGCAACTCTCTTAATGATGAGGGGCCTTTCCCACATTTTTTAGGAGCCTTTTCAGCAAACACTGAGTGGGTGTGCGTACCATTAGCTGTAAATGGCTATTTGCAGAGAATGATTGATACTGCGGCAGTTCATCATTTACATGCAGACACAGTAACTCATATATTCATGCCCAGTGATTCAATAGCCACCTAATGGGGGCATCATTTGTCCAGCATTGTCCAGCAAACTCAATATAATTAATACTAGGCATGAGGTAGTTTGTGGTATCCACTTGTACCAAGCTTTTAATAGTTATGATTTCAAAACCACAAATCTTTTTGTAATTCTAGTCCTATGGTTGAAAGACCTTTCAATGCCTGAGTTTTCCAACACTGCTCCACTACCCACACAACTCCAAAACCTCCACCCCCGAATGGTTGCTGCACACTGACGATGATCTGGCTGCTGAAAGTCAAATATTACACTTTTCCATCATTTACAGGAAAGAAAAAATGTGTTTGTAAATATTTACTGTCAGTCATGGTTTCTAACTAATAAAAAAAAACCAAAGTGGTCACAGCATCATGCTGTAAGGATGCCACCCATTACCCTTATTAAACTAAGCGTCTAAAACTGGAACTGGGAAGGGATGACTATCATTTCTGTTAAGTCTTTATTCTATTTTTAGCTAGTTCCAAAATCAAAATATAACTATAAAAATATGGTATAGATAACAATAATTAGGCTGTAATAGTCAGTGGTAATTAATATGTTGTATTATTTTCAGAGTACCATTAATAATTTGTTAGGCTCATAGCATAATTACCTCAGTCATTATAAATAAAATCAATAAGAAATATAATGTGCTTGCTGAAAATCTTGCTGAATTATTTTTTTCTGGTTTTCCAAAAATGTTCGAATAGGACTTAAGCAAATATGCTATGAGTCTAACGAATTGTTACTTGTCCATTTAACTAAGAGCAATTAGATTATGTTTAATTTATTTTTAAATCTTTGTGTGAAATTGTGTTATTTTTACTTAAACTTATCACACTGTTAGAATTGCATTCCAACCTCTGCTTATTTGTTATCATTTTCATTATGCAACGGTAAAATATTACAGTTAAGAGCATTACTTCTTGAACCCCTCCTTGA
The DNA here is from genome assembly GCA_036173005.1 of Crenichthys baileyi. Classification (NCBI taxonomy): domain Eukaryota; kingdom Metazoa; phylum Chordata; class Actinopteri; order Cyprinodontiformes; family Goodeidae; genus Crenichthys; species Crenichthys baileyi. Next base: position 221,917 of record JAHHUM010001536.1, on the reverse strand, counting down.
ACCGCCACCTTAACGAGGTGTAGGGGTTTGAGTGCTTGAATGATCCTAGAGGCTATGTTGTCTGGGGCTTAAATGACCCCCTGTAGGGTCTCCCATGGCAAACAGGCTCTAGGTGATGGGTCAGACAAAGAGCGGTTCAAGACACCCTCATGAGGACTATACGATCGAGGCTGCTCCAGACTCCAGACTAACCTTATTCCACCAATAGAGCTGGGTATTCTAAATAAAAACAATAAGAGAACCAAAAGTAATTTTAACAGCATCACGGATTCATACATAATATATTTTAAACAGGGACGTCACAAAAACGTTTTGCCTTTATTGAAAAAAAAATAGCGGCGTGAACTTATGATTTGTTATTAAAAAAATAAGTTAAACTGTTTGTAACAAAAAGGCTAACATTTATATATTTTGAATACGAATCAATTTCTGTAATATAAAAGCAGCAGCTTGGTATTTTTAAGACCAATGTGCTTTTTGCCAGAGCATCTATCAGTAATCCAGTTCTTTAGGAAAAAAACAGAAATAGGAGTTATGAAGTCATCTGCTTGATAGATTACAGTCATTATAGTGAGCTGAACACATATGTTCTTTTTGAGACTCAGACAGCCATATTAACTCAATTTGTGCAAAACAATTAAATGTGTCCCATATTTAGAGATTTAACAGCAGCTCATAATTTAAAGGCATGTTTGGATGTTTTTTTGATGTATTTGTATCTGTTTTGTTTACCAATTAGATATATGGTTATGAACCATGTACCAGTAGGGCTGTCTTGTATTGGTACTCAGACTCTGGCCTATATATCTTGTGTTTCATTTACTTCTAAGATCAGAACTTGAATCTACAAATGAGAACTTAACCATGTTCCTGTAGCAGGTTGGAAAACAAGGGAAATGCTTAGTTAAAAAGACAACCACAATTAGCAGTAGAAGCCCATGACAATGTATCATTGTGCAATATATATACAGTGATATATAACTGTGCATGTGGTACATTCAGACGTTTTAAGCAAAGCATTCAGTATAACAGAGGTTGCACAGCACATGGAGTTAATAGAGATACAACACAAGTGTAAATAAGTGGTTTATTACTGCAACCATCTCTATGTTTTAAATGTGTGGCAGCCATATTGGATTTTACAATTGGCTTGGTGAGAAACCTTCAACTTTGACAGATTTCAGGGGAATCTGTTTATTTTTGCTACTTTGACATTATGAAATTTAGATTTCAGAATGTACAGTTACACTTCATCCATATACTTTTGTGATATACTTTAAGTCAAACTGCCACTCTCTCTATTTTTGAAAGTGTTTTGACCAAACAACACATTACTGGGTATTTTTAAGGTAAGGTGCTTGCATGCATTATCTAACTCCCTACTAGGACAAAATGACTTTCAGATCCACATGTCAAACATTGCTCCATCTATGGATGAAAACAGATCTGGCCTCTTGACTTAGAACCCTGATGCTGTCTAAGACCCCTTTAAATTTTGTGCCTTGAAAATTGGGTTAAAAGGCCTGACATTATGTTTGTGTTGCTGAGAGTCACATTTTCGGCTTCATTTGTTTCATTAAAGGACTGTATAAACATTGTATGCATATTTTGGCCCCAAATGGCAGCCTGATGTAACTCTTAATGAGCTACTCTGACTTAAGTACCCTGACTAAACTGCACATAAAATGTTCTTGTTTACCAGCTGTGTCAGTCAGCTTCCTATTATCAAAATTAATAGAGTAGCTTCCATTGGAAGCTAGGAGCAGAAACTAATTCAGCCTTAAAATGTGTTTTAATCAGCTACAGTTTATAGGGCAAATCTACTAAGTGCAGTTTTTGATTTAAAATCTACCAACTGGAAGGCTTCCCTTTTCGATTTGACATCAACGAAAGGCAAAGAGATTCTCATCAGTGGACACCTCGATGTTTGATTGAGTTCAGAGAAACAGATGCTCATTTATAGCTGGGTTCTTCCAGCTCTAACATCACAGGAACACAGACAGAGAAGGAGATGGAGGGCAGAGATGAGTGGGTTGTTGGAAATGCAAATGGTGGGCCAGAGAACTAAATGTGCTTTTGTCATGGTGAGGGACTTGATTTCACTGGGAAGATGAGGCTTCCCAGAGCCATCCAGAGATATATTAATCCAAGCTTGACCTGGTGTGATTTTTTTCAAACTCCTGCCCACAGACGTTTATTATGTGAGAGGGGGCAGCAGGGAAGCTGGTGAGAGGTTGTGTTCTTTTCCAAAACTAAAGGGTAGCACTTCCTTTTGAGTGTTTTCAGAAGACAAGTTGGCTTGGATCAGCAGCTAGGCAGCTGGCTGATGGAGAGGTGAGATGTATAAGGCCCACATGAGCATTTTCATCATAACGGCTTTTCTTTTTATTTATATATTTTGTCCCCCTGCAGTATGTCACCTTCTGCAGTGTGTCATTCTGCCCTATTTGCTCTCATGCTCTATCACTCACCAACACAAATACACCTTAAAGTACAGCGCAGTGGTGCTGAACTAATCCTCACTTTCAACATGTCCTACAAAGTTGTTTGTGAATAACTGTTTTTGATAAAAAAGGAAAGAGATCTCACTTTAGGGATTGAAAATCAATGAGTTTACTGGGTTAAAATAGTGTGTTTCACCAATTTAGGAAGAACATTTAAGTCTAAAATTATTAATACCTCTGTCATATTTAGCTGTAAAGATTTTTTTTTTAACCAACATATTTCTTCTTATGTTTTGGAGTGGCCAGCCAGAGTGCCAACTTAAATCTGATAGTGAACTTATGGATGAAGCTGAAGATTAGGGTGATGGCAAGGAGACCTTCCAACCCTAAACACTTGGAGCTCATCACAAAAGACGCTCAAAGTCATCAAAACCAGTGCAAACATGCATAGATAAAACTAGATCCAAGAATCAGTTTCTTTAAAATTTATAATTGTTTTACATTGATTTACTATCTGCTACAAGCTGCCATTCTTATTTCCTATCAGACACAAACTTCTTGTTGAATGAATTAATAATTCTAAATCTAATTTTGTAAGGAGTATAAATAATTTTGGGCTTAACTAAATGATAGCAACAAGGAAATGTCTCTAATAAGAATCTGTTTCACAGATGTATCTTAAACCAAAATATAACATGTTTTGCTGGTGTAAACATACAACATAAAAGTACAGGGGTTGGACAATGAAACTGAAACACCTGGTTTTAGACCACAATAATTTATTAGTTAGGGGTGTAGGGCCTCCTTCTGTGGCCAATACGGCGTCAATTTTTTGGGGGAATGACAGATACAAGTCCTGCACAGTGGGTCAAGGGATTTTAACCCATTCTTCTTCGGGATATGGCCAGGTCACTACGTGATACGTGGAGGAAAAACGTTTTCCTGACTCGCTCCTCCAAAACACGCCAAAGTGGCTCAATAAATTTAGATTTTGGTGACTGTGCAGGCCATGGGAGATGTTCAACTTCACTTTCTTGTTCATCAAAACCAATCTTTTTACCCGTCTTGCTGTGTGTATTGGGGCATTGTCATCCTGAACCGGGGCCCCCCTTCAGGATACAATAGTTTGAACTATTGGATGCACATGGTCCCCAAGAATGGGTTTTGGTAGTCCTTTGGAGTGACGCGCCCATTTTGACAAGTATTGGGCCAAAAGGGAATGCCATGATATGGCAGCCCAAACCATCACTGATCCACCAGCATGCTTCACTCTGGGCATGCAACAGTCTGGGTGGTACGCTTCTTTGGGGCTTCTCCACACCGTAACTCTCCCGGATGTGGGGAAAACAGTAAAAAGGGGGACTCATCAGACAACAATACATGTTTCACATTGTCCACAGCCCAAATATTTGCGCTCCTTTGCACCATTGAAACCGACGTTTGGCATTGGCATGAGTGACCGAAGGGTTTTGGCTATAGAACCCCGGGCCGTGTATATTGCCCTGTGGAGCTCCCGACGGATAGTCCTGGGGGAAAAGTAAGGTTGAGGTGCACATTTAATTCTCCGTGATTTGGGCAGCCGTTTTTTTATGTTTTTTGGATACAATCCGGGGTTAGCACCCGAACATCCCTTTCAGACAGCTTCCTCTTGCGTCCACGTTTAAACCCTGTTGGATGTTTTCGTCCTTCTTGGTGGGTATGCTGACATTACCCTGGATACCGTGGCTCTTGATACATACAAAGACTTGCTGTCTTGGTCACAGATGGGGTAGCAAGACGTGCACCAACAATTTTTGTCCCTTTTTTTGAACTCTGGTATGTCACCCTAATGTTTGGGGGCATTAAAATTTTTTTGAGCAAAACTGTGCTCTAACCCTGCTAATTGAACCTTCACACTCTGCTCTTACTGGTGCAATGTGCAATCAATGAAGACTGGCTACCAGCCTGGTCCAATCTAGCCATGAAACCTCCCACACTAAAATGACAGGTGTTTCAGTTTCATTGTCTAACCCCTGTAAGTCATCCATTCTGTGTTGAGAGAAGTATGCTGTGTTGGTTCAACTTAAAGTAAATCCATCATCTAACATGGCTGGATACTCTTAAAAAGAATTATGTTGGTCTATAAAAAAGCAGACATTTTTTGGGTCAGGATTTTCTCTTCCTGTGTTTCACTATCCATGATGTAACTGAACTCTCTATCTGTAGGCTTTCTAATGTCAAATCCTAATATCCCTACATGAATGAGTGACATTACCTCGACTAACCTTGGAACCTGTCTAATCTACAGAAACTGTGGTTATCGCTGCTTTATGTCTATGACCTGCCAACATGAAGTACTATTAACATTCAACATGATAAACATCCCATGTGGAATGGTCTAACTGTGCCTGCTGGTGCCACACCAACAGGCTGGAATCAATTGTTCAAGAGATGCACCAGTTAATTGGCCAGAGATAAGCATCTGCCATTTTTCCATTAGTTGGCTGTGATTAGTGATCGGCAGGTCAAATATGGAAAACTAAAATTTATCTCCCCATTCATTAAACTCAATCAAATTAAGAAAACCAAATATTTTGGGCCCAAGAATAAAAGAACTATAAACATGCTCTTTCATGCATTTTCTTTCACCAAACGAAAGGCTAGAGACCTGATTTAAACCATAAATGGAGATAATGTTTTATTGTCTTCACTTTTATATATGAAAGTCCTTAGAAGAAGGAGAAAATGGAATCGGCATGTCAGACCTTATCGGAAAACTAAAATCGCTATCAGCTATTAAGAATCTGATTGGTGCTTTTCTTAACTATTCTCAATATAAATCTGGTAATAAACAATAAACATGACTCTTATCTACTGCTGACAACAAAGGAAGTAGCAGAAATAATACTTAATACTCAGATGTCAATATTATGCGAAAACTAGACCTTCAATTACAGTTTTTCTTTTTAGCATGCCCTGACATGCGCTAACTCATAAACTCTGTTAGAGAGGAGCCTTCCTCACTTTATACAACACAAAGGTAATGGCTGCAACACACTTGAAGGGTGACTACGCACACATTGGAAAACACCTGGTGGTTTCTTCTACAATAAAAGCTGATTTTAAAAATCCATTCAGGATTTGGGAATATAATTAAGATTAATCACATGAGGATCTGACTAAGTCCATTTTCTCAGATATTTTGAAGCTGTTACTGTTTATCTAAAACATAGTTGGTTAATCTTAGGTTTGAAAATTTGTTATCTCATGGCTACTAAGATAAAATTTAACTATGTTTTTATCTTTGTCTTTTCTAAGATGTGGGGCTCTCCCACAACTTACAATCTCTGTTTGGTTCAGAATAGTCAGCTAAATACTTAAGACCTTGAATAAGGGATAATCAGATGGAGGCCAAACTGTGAAATAGCCCTAAAGATAACCATAGCATCATTTGTGGCTAATGGTTAGCTATTCTCTCTATTCTCATAGTGTTTACAAATAATTCATTTCCTGTGTGCCCCCCTGTCACTGTTTCTTTTTTATTGGGTCTCCAAATTGCTTCCACACAAATGATGTGTGGTGAAACCTTCTTAAATGCTTTTGTAACCAAGTGCTAGTCTGATGATAAGTTTTATTTGTGAACTGTAATTTTGCCAACTCCTCTCTTAAGAAAGTAGCTACTGGCTGTCCTAAAAGTCTCTTGAAGTCACTAAATAACATCATCACTTAATCTGCAAAATTGGCCAATGTGTATGAAACTATAATGGCCTCTATAGGAAAGAGGAATAACCTTGTGATTAAAAAAGCATATAAAAAGCATCCTGCTTAGAGTTATAAATTAAATTTCTGTGAATTCATTTTGTTTAATTTTAGATTTAAAACATTTACATTTACATTCAGCCTAGACTTTAGGCAGAATCCGAAAGCATCGGCTTCATGCATGTATATTTTATTTTGTAGTCAGGGCAGAGAGGGGCTCTAACTGTAGCTGTGCGAGGACCAGGCTGCTTGAGAGTGCTTTGGAATGGGAAAGAGAACCATGGAAGCACCCACTTCTAATTGAGAAGAGTAGGAATTATAAGGGAATTCAAATTAGTCTTTAATATGTTGACTTTGTCAACACAGCCTTGCGACTCAGGGACATCTTTATTTCTTACTTAAAAAATACAAATTCTTAAGGATGGAAAAAGTTTTTTAGGCCTATAGCACACACATTCACGTCCACAGATCCACAGATTATAGCAATAGCTTGTTACACTTCTACTGGAATATAACAAGACTTCTGTGATTCTTTAAAGCAACAGTTTTTCTGTATTTTAATATTTATAATAGTTTGGGTGTCTATGTGTCTTTACAGAAATATGGCGCTGATGCGATACCGATATAGAACAGAACCTAATGAAGGATTTATTTCAAGCAAAATTAGCACAGCCAATGTTTTGTTGCTGAATGTGAAACATATTTCCCATGATGTTTTGCCTTTTTCTTTAGATGAGATTTCACTGTTGTCTTTCTCAAAATCCCCAAAGATCAAATTTTTTTGTTTCTTTGCTGCCTTCTCAATCTGTCATCCTTTTCAAAGAACTCAGATTACGTTTCAGGTTCTGCTTTTGATCAGATATTTCATTTGATATATCTGATCAAAAAATTTGCTTCTACTCAATGTTTAAATAAAAGCCTTCGGGCAAAACCTGCTTACTTTGAGGTGTGCAAATGTTAATGCATGACAGTGTTCAGACTGGGGAACGTCTGTTGTAAAATTTATTTGAGGACATTTTATACACAAGGAACCATTTTATCTGCAAATCAGTAATTTCTTTGCTTATGTGTGTTTTTCTTGCAGGTTTGGCAGTTCACCAGATTATTACAATCACTGTGTCTCTTATCATGGTGATCGCAGCCTTGATCACAACACTCGTCCTTAAAAACTGGTAGGAAAGATTCCTTTACTTTTCATTCACAGCACCTTCTCTGCATGTCTTCATCTCTTTTGGAGAATTTTACTAGCTTAGTCATAGGTGCGAGGTATGATTTTATGTTTGTTTCTTGTCTTTGGTGCGTGTTTTTGTAGCTGTGCACAGTCTGGAAATGGTCGCCACAATAGCCATCAGAGAAAGATCCACCAGCAGGAGGAAAGCTGCCAGAACCTGACAGACTTCACCCCGGCCCGTGTGCCCAGCAAGGTGGACATCTTCACTGCCTACAATGACAGCCTGCAGTGCTCACATGAGTGCGTACGGACTGCCGTGCCCATCTACACAGATGAGATGATCCAGCAGACTCCTGTCTACAAGAGTACTTACAATGGAAACAGGTACTATGGTGGAGGAATGAATAAATGAAAGGTTAAAATATTTCTTCTGCTTGTCAGAAATAATTTTGAATGCACTTAATATATGACCACTAGTGCTGCTGGAGTGTGGTCTCTCACATGTGAAGCAAGTACAGCACCCTCCTACTAGTGGCACCTTACAACAAAATCCCTCTTTAATTGCAGTAGTATAATCTCACACTATTTGTTTTGAAAAGAAAACCTTCTTAAAAACAATATTACAAAATAAATAGAAAATGATGTCCTAATAAATAAACGCAAATTCGGTAGTTTTTCATTTGCTACAGTGGTAGTGTGTCATGAGTGTAGAATGTAGTAATAACTGAAAAAAAGTAGTAACTGAAATATAATTCAGGATTTCTGTAGTCCAACCAATAGTTTAAAAGTTTAAAATAACTGGAACTGTAAAAAACAAAGCTTTATGAGGTGCCAAGTTTATCCTGTCACCACGCACAGCGAGGATTTTGTCTCATGGGAAACAAAGGCTGAATATGTGGAGAAAAACCTTAAGTTTCCTGTTAAGTTTGATAAAGGGCCTGTTTTTTAACAAGGTCTTTAGTTAGTGTTTTGCATCAATAAATCTTTAAAATACCAGGAGATTTTTAAAACATCTGGTGGGCTCTGCCAGCCAACTGAAAATCAAAATCAACCGTCATCCATGGCCATATCAGTCCAGAGACCTAAATCCTGGAGAAAACCTGTGGGGTGAACTGAAGAGAAGAGAGCAAAACAGAAGAACCAGGACGGCGGAAGCTCTAGAGACTGTATAAAATAACCTAAAAAACAAAGCACTAATCTGTGAGCAAAAGGGTGTTGGAGAAAATAATAGCATTGATGTCAACAGGTGTGGAACTGGTGGTTTTCTAAAACACATTTTTAATGAAATGTACTTAAATGAAAGTTTGAATTTTTCTAAAACTTTCAGTGTAAGGGTATGCTATGAGTTTATTTCAAGTTGTTTATGCATCTTTACAGGGGGGCAAATCATTGTGATAATTGCGGTACATGCTGAAGATCACAGCTGAATGAGGAGATAATTTGTTTTATTGCACTAATAGCACTTGTTATATTTTAAAGAATAAAAAAATGTTGGAAAACCAAACAGGTTTAGCCGATTAAATTTTAAACAAAATCAAGGATGCTCACATTTTCCTCCTGCTAGTGTTGTTTCTCTTGCCTACAATCTACTGATTTTGGGGTTATTGCTTTGGTAAAATCTAATCTTTATCATTATTTCCATTGTATAATTCTTCATCCATCTTCCTGAGAGTCTGCTGGTTCTGTTCCTCACTGAATCTGCTTACAGAAAGCATGTGGGATTGATTGTACTTGCTTTTGCAATGATTGGGTATATAGATTCAGGGCAACAGGAAGTTTCTGCGCTACCATTTTGAGAATGTCACATATGTAGATGTTATAAAAACATTTTCACCCACTTCAGTAATTTTTATGTCCAAGAAACTGATTAAATAATTAAAATGTGTCATTTCTGGATCTGAATGTATTCATATTGCTCCTATTATGTGGATGCTGTGACATCAAATGGGTCATATATTGAAAGTTTTTATAGTCTGGGTAAGAAAGGTGAAGTCATGAGGTAAAAGCCAACAATTATGAGAAATTAACAGCTTTACATTGGCAGTTAGGGTAGGAAGGATTTATTTAGTAACTATATTTAACCATCACAAGTCACTAAAAGCATTTTTATTGCTGTATTTTACAGATTTAACAGGGACACTGCTGATGAGTCTAGCAGCTTTCTTTTGTATCTTTAGCATTACGCTGTTCACAGTGGCAGTGAAGGCTAACTAGGAGCATAATTGGACCTTAGAACACACACAGTAATAAAGTCTCTGGGGTAAAAAAAATGCTTCTGCTCTGTATTTCATCCTCTTAAAAGTCAATCTGCTTAATGTACTAACTGCCTTCATTTTACCCAACAGGCCCTCCCCCACTGAAAGACAACTGATTCCTGTGGCCTTTGTGTCAGAGAAATGGTTCGAGATATCTTGTTGACGAGCTGTGGGCTTTCACTCGTTCAATGGGAAAGATTTCATGAATCCACGCTTTGGTGCGTATTTTTCCACATCACCGCCTCTACAAACTGTCGAGTGAGCTTCAGCCACCTCGATCCCCGTGGTAATGCTGCCCCACTTAGGGAATTGAGAGAAACTTGGCATATGTTTGTTATTTGTGACATATTTGTGTATTTATTCCTTACCCTGTGCTGGGAGAAATAGGGTTTGAGAAATTCAGTTCAGAGCAGCATTTAAAAAAATGTGGGAATAATTAGGCCTACTGTAATTCTTCTAAATTGCGCCACAGAATGGTTCCTACCATCTTGCATCCAAACTTAACTTGACACTAACTCTCATTAATGTTTGTCTTTTCATTACCATCCACAAGTCTAATTTTACAGTTTGTTTATTTTTCAGAACAAAAAAACTGTTTTACCTTACTAGAACATCTCTTTGTATTGTTAATACATGCCAGAATGTCCCAGAATTTAAAACTCAAAGTGTAAACGTTAAATGCATGCTTGGCCATGCACTGTTGGTGGAAGCCTAGGAGGAGGTGGAACTGCTGGTATTGACCCAGATTTTCAGAGAAATGGATAGCCTGCAGTTAATGTCGGGAGAGGACAGGGTCTAATGTAGGGTGTTGTCGTCTGGACACAAATTATATAGTTCAGCTTTTCACAGCATGCTTTCTGTTGTGCAGTTTTGAATAAAATGCAAGACTCCTCACTATCTGTGCAGCCTCATGTAGTTATTAAGATTATTTGTCTAACAATTAGCGTTAATTGCATACTTTTTGGTCCACCACGTGTTACTTCGGTCAGCTTTGAAAAATGAAATGGGCTGAATGTTTTTCAGGCCAAATTTTTATTATGCCACCCTCCCCTCTAAAGCAAGTAGTAAGTAGGCTAATTTAAAAAGCTTTGCTTTTGCTTGCCTCATAATGAGGAATAACAGTTTTTTTGTCTTGTCTGCATTTCCACAGGATCAATTTGGAAACAAGAAACACACAAAACAGCTTATTTTGTAAAATAGTGTAATCTCTCCTGGGACACTTGTGAAGATATTTATTTTTCTAGAGCTAACAAGCTGAGCAGCTGTGGAGCTGCTCCTCCATCTTTCCTGAAGAACAGCATTCATTTAGGTAGAGAATATATATATATATATATATATAGATATATTTAAAGGACGTATGGAACAAGACTGTGAACATCAAGGATGTCTCATGGAAAATATTTGACTTTAGATAAAGAAGCCCAAGGAGCTGCTTTGGGCGGAAGATGAACTGTATTTCTGAACAATGTGCCAATAATGCCACTATGTGCCACAACCTGGATAAATGGAGGTTTTAACAATAACCGAAGGACTAAACAAAGTGTGATATTAACCCTGTATCAGCTCTTATTGCTTTCTTTCTTTTCTTTTTTGTCCTTTTTTTAAAGAAATGTAAAAAAAAACCTACAAATGTATTTAAAAATGTTTTGAAGTAATTTTGAGATATGTGTTGCAAAAGAGTCTAAAACATGTTTCTACGAATCACAGAGAGTTGGAAAAAAATATGGATGGTTTATGTTTTACTTTAAAAACCAATAGTAATTTCTATTAAGTCCCATTTTAAAACCAGAATAGTTAAGCCTATTTTTGTACACCTAAAAAGAGCTGCTGCAGCCCCTTCATTGAAAGTCTGGATAACTGGGGAATGCTGTTGTTTCACGCCCCACCGTTAGCTGAAATTATTACAAAGAAACCCATCTACACCTGCTCCAAGCCAATCCAATGCCAATGTCCCTGCTTCTTATGTCAGGTTTGTTCAGATTAGGGTTAAAGAAAACATATTCAGGTTTATGAAGGCAGATCCAACAGCACCAGATATATTTGGTGGGAATATAGAGTGCCACAACACACTGCAGGGAGCTCCACAGGACATTCATACAGTCTCAGGACTGTCTAGGTTTTATGCGAAGTACAAATTAGTCTCTTACTAAGCAACTAGTTGGAGTAAATTCTGATACCTGATATAATTTGGATAAAAAGTGAAAAAATATTGCTCAATTATTTTTTTTTTACCTAAAAAAGATTATGAGAACGTTTTGTGGATGAGGGAACATACGGTTGAAGAAAAGATAGTAAAGACGCAACAAAGGAATGGTTCTAAGGGTCAAAAGCATGCTCCCTTATACCATCCACACAGACAACGAATAACAAGAATTGCTGAATTTTAGGATTCTTATTTTAATCATTTATTCCTAAATTCATAACTGGTTCACATTTTATTCTTAGTCAGTTCTTGCAATTCTTGACCCATCTGGAATTCGTGGCAAAAGTTTTGAGCTGTTCATAATTTTGCTGCAGAACTCCTAAATCTGAAGCTTCTCAGTCATTTCTTAACAAATTAGTAGTTCCTTCATAAGTATGGTATCTGATTCCTAATTAATTTATAGAAATTCCTATGCGTCTTGACCACAAAACAAAGGCATTCTCATCTTCCACCCTCAGCTCCCGCATCAGTCTGTTGTGGTGACCATATTCTAGCCTTCTAGCTGGTGTCAGTCGCGGTTTAACCCACCACCTGGGGTCTCTTTTCCTTCCTCTTTGAATAAGTCTTGTTCTGGCTATACTAGAAGAAGTGATACTCCAGTTCCAGAGCCAGTACTACAGCTGCTCTATGTTGAACATCCATTTTGGATGTCACAAATTCAACCAGGAAATTAGCAAAATTCCAAGAATCCTCATGATCCTAAAATTAAGCAATTCTTGAGGATGTGGGTCTGATTCAATTCTTGAGGACTATTCTGTGGAATAGTTGTATTACCAGATATGTTATAAAGGCCAACTCCGTATAGACCCACCTTGTACTCCACCAGAAGAACAGCTGCTCAAGCAGATTAAAATTCAGTCAGGTTTCATCCAAATGGATTGTGGTTAAGTAAATAATATAGTTATATCTGAAATAATGCAATTAAAAAAGCTGACACTCCCTAATTGTTTTGTTAAAGTAAACGGATTAAGACGAGCCAGTTACCAAAAACCAAATTTGTTGAAACAGTTTCTGAAGTCAAGTCGCGTGAACTTCTGTGAGAAGACTTGTAAAGCTCTCCTGAGAGCCTCCTAGCACCAGTGACTTTATTATTCTAAAACTTCAAGCTCTGATTACATTTGTGCTATGAACCTTTTGTGGAAACTGTCTAATAATCTACCTGTAATTGTGCTGTAGGTTTGTACAAAGCACAAATACAATTCTGTAATTGTAAAATTTTTTTTGGCTGCAAACAGCAATATGTACAGATTTAAATGGTTTCACTGAGTGTTAAGAATTAATTTCCAGTAATACACATGGGTAATTTATTTTAGACTTGTACCTAATTCCTAAAATGTATCAAGAAATCACGCCAAGTGTCAATGAGGCTGTTTTCACACATGACTGACTTAAGATGTTTTGGGGATTGTTCAGAAATTTTGGTCCGATGTTTTATTTTTTTAAGCGGCTGTACATTAGCATACCACAGTAGAAGGTTCCTTTGAAGATTTGGTCTCAGAGCTATAAATGCGTGAAAGGGGAGAAACTGTAAGCAGGACATAATCTGGAAAAAATGTATAGATTTTTATTAGAACAGATTCAAAATTACAAATAAACCTCTACAATCATTTTTGTTAAGAAATAAGAACTGTTTGTGTCTTAACGTTTCCATTTTGGTGAGGGAACAAAATGGAAAAGAACAAGTCATCAGAAAAATGAATATATTTGCTGCTATGTTTGCACATTTTGTCACAAGCTGTTCTTCCTGATTTCCTCTTTATTTATTTATTTACAAGGCAGCCTGAAAAATCTCTGAAAGACATTTGGGGCAAATGCTGCCAAATTATCTCTAGAACATTCCAGGCCTATAGTGCATGTGTGAAAACGCCTTATGTGTAAATGTGAGCCCTTGTTGAGGCGTAAAAATGACTTGGGATCATTCACAACATGAAAAACGACTCCCACGAATGACCCATAACTGGTTCAGTCACGAATGCACCAGGCTGTGTTGCTTCTTTCACCTAACATATATTTTTTTGAATGAAGAGTCTTACCTTCGCTATCAGAAGGTTATGAAACCTACTGTATATTATACAAGTGTAAATGTATTTTCTATATATTTACTTCTATTTGTGTACAGGTGTGTTCTATTTTTCAGTCCTTTCCAGTTGTTGGGAAGGTTTCGAGCTAGGTCGGGGATAGTGTCTTTGTTTACATGTGTATCTACAGTATTTCTTTCAAAAACACAAAAACTAACCTTGTGCCAAGCTTCTTATCTGCACTTTTAAGCAGTACTTGTATGATATCTTTAGCTAACCAGTATAATACTTCAGTAGACGCTGCAATAGTTCACTGGCTGAAAAGTGATCTCCAGGTGGAATATCTAAAAGCAAGAGTTCTGGGTGGTTTTATCAGGTTATTTGGTCATACATTGAGTTCTGGTGCATTTATGGTTGGCTGGAAAACCAATGACTTATTTTTCTCAAACATTTATAATTGGGATTTCACATAAAGAGCATCATCACATGTACTGTTAATACAACTGTTGCTGTCAAGAAACCAACTAACCTTGATCTAGGTTGAGTTCTATTAATTTGTAATTTTTCTTTTTTTCTCATATATTTCTTTTGCTACAATTGCCCCAGACATTTAAAAGTTGGCACAAGCTTCTCTAGGACAACGGCAGAATTATATTAATCAAGTACATGATGCTGATGATGTAAACGTAAACCTATGATCTGAATCTCTGAAAAAAATATTTCCTCAAAGTTTCCAAGATACTTCTTGGTACGTGTAACCTTTTGCCTAAATTTTACCTATAATGCTTCGATGGCAGTTGTGATGGTGGTGTCAGTGGGGCAGTTGTGTTTTAAACAGATACTTCTGATTAGTATAGAAACACGCCAACCTGCTAAACACAGATTGTTTAGCTACATAACGTGAGTAAATCCATTGCAGCATGGCATCACAAATGCAACATATAAACTCGTTCCTTCTTCTAACTCCTGTCCAAAATCTAATACGCAAGTTACCTTATAATTTTTCCTTTCCATTTTCAGTAAATATTTCAGAATAGCTGGTTGCAAATAGTGAGAAAATAAAGTCAATTTGGCCAGTCAGATCTGATTTTATAAGCAGGTGCAATCCTTTTACACAGCAAATGAATATTCTACAGCTCCCATTTCTGTCACCTCACTCGCCTATGAAATATTTCTCTCTCCTCAGTACAAAGACACTATCGATCAGAAAAGATTTGCTCTGTAAAAATGAAGGATAAGACCAATTTACAGGTCCTGTGATTTGTGTTTGCATGTCAGACATATGGAGTGGAACTTATCGACATATGTATTGTTTGAACATCTAAATGTTGGCTGAACATTTCCAAGGCCTGTTTTTATTTCCCTGCCATATCGTGAAACAGCATTACCATAAAAGAAATAGAATCAATAAATCGACTCAGCTTCATTACAAGCTTTTGATGTCTGGCTAGCCCAGAAACATATTAAACATGTGGTATTGATGGTGACAAGGTGGTGGTTTGAATTTGATCGAAGTTAATAGGGTGCTCAATGAGGTGAGACTCTGTAGGAGGAGAGAAATATTTGATTTCACAATAAATCTTACCAAACCAATTCCTTAGCCGTGAGGAAACTGTAGTTCCTCACTCTGCTTCTCCTTGTTGTTTCAGGAAAATCACATACTGTGCGCTTACTGTAACTGCGGCGGAGGGCTCTGACTCTGCTCCTGGGTCATGTTTTTGCTTTTTTATTCAAAAGAGCTAAAGCACTGCTGGTGCTTATCCATACAGTGAAAGACTTGGGAAAAGAAAGAAAAACATTTTGTTTGCAACATCCCCGATTTTCTCATTATGCATCTGCAAGAGGGGGAGTAGGAACATGACCCAAATCTGCCGTTAATTCACACAGAAGGCCTCTAGCACTGTAAAGATGCCTTTGCAACAGAGTGCAGACCTGAAATAAGTGGCATGTTAAGGAAATCTGAGAAGCAAGAAGGAACAGGAACAGAATTACTGCAGACTCGGGCCTGTTTGGTGATGACAAAATAAGAAGATGAAGTACGATACAGAAATGTCATAAATATCATACATTGTGTTTACAGATAGGGGTAAAGTAAATGATGCAGATCTATTTTCTTTCTTTACCTGGGAGGGGCTGCTCATATCGGAGCACATAAGCTTTGATCATTTACAATCAAAAACAGCTCATTCATACTTACAATGAAGGAAAATGACTCCAGTTGTGTTGTCGCCATAAAAATGAAGAGTTTGTACTTTGTGACTCTTAAACTTTTTATATTTGTGTTTAATATATCAATGAGTACCTCTGTTAACTTTTGTATAAGACATATGACTATAGTATATACAAACACACATACACACGCACACATAATACACCTCCAAAAAAAGGGACTCCAGTCTGTCTCTGTGACGGCTAAACGTTGTATAACTTTTGTTTTGTGTCTTATGAACCACATCTCTTCCTTTTGTAGTAATTGGTAAACGTTTCAATTTCCAGGTGACTATGATTTGGTTACTCTTGTACTACTAAGCTATGTATTTGCAAGCACTGTAAATGCGATTCTCACTGGATTCGTCCTCTGTACATTTAGTACTCTGATGTTGCTATTAATAAAACATAAAACAACATAAGCATGTGCCATGACACGTTTTTTGGGTTTTGCTAAGGGTAGAGAAGTGACTTCACTAAAGTTCAGAAAATAAAATTACTGTGAACTGCAACAAAGTTTAAATGTCTTCCATTGGTCTTTTTTTGTGAATCTCTGTTTAACAGACACAAATTCTCATTGTTCAGCTTGAACATGGAGCATGGCGGGGCTGCGGCATGTGGGGTGGGGGGGTTGTGTCCTCTTCTTGGATGTGGGGTCACCGGCATTTGGATCGGCTGAGTGGCGATGGTAGAGCTGAGCTGGATAATGTTTCTCCCTGGGCTATCACTGCAGTGGCAGTAATGTGGTGTGTGTGTGTGGTTGCGGGGGGTGTGGTGGGGGACGTCAGGCCCGGGTGCTTGCCACTGGCCGGGAACCTCTTGCCAGGTGAGTTTGTCCCCCCTTGGTGTGGGGTTGGGGGTTCAGTTGTGGGTGCAGTGCTCAGTGGTGTCTGCCCTGTTGCGCCTGTGGACGGAGGCTGGGGTGACATTGCGCAGAGCCCTTGCCTTGCCGTCTCGGCGGGCTGTGTGGTGGGGGGCAGGATGCGGCAAGGGTGCTTGGAGCAGGGCTGTGTGTGGAGCTTGCGCTGTGTGGGTGTGGCTTCGTCTGCTTTTCAGGGCTGGAGCTCACCTGTGGGGAGGGGATTCATGGACTTTGGGTTCGGGCCCATGTGTTCGATATCTGTGTCCTGGTTGGGGGTGGCCCTCTGGGGAAATTCATGTTGTGGTTCACTGGGGGTGGGGGGCTCATGAGGTAAGAATCAGACTTCACTGGGGGGTAGGACTCCTGTGGCGGCTCTGGTTGGCAGGCTAGTTTGGACCATGTAGACCCCTACTTTGTATATGGCCCCCTCTCCGGATGAGGATGAGGTCGTTGGGAACTGGGATTGGGGCGGGGGGTCGGGGTCGCTCAGGTTCAGGCACTAGCCCAGGCTAGCCCAGCGCAGGTTCAGGTTTTGGGGCGGTCTGCATGTCTCCACCCCCAGAGGGAAGCGGACCACCTCCTTAGTCTGGGGGCTGGTTGCCCCTATGGGGTATCAGCACCTGGACCTGGGAGTATAGAGTATGTGTTGGGAGTGTTAAGTGTATTTCAATTCAATTCAATTCAGTTTATTTATATAGCACCAATTCACAACACGTCATCTCAAGGCACTTCACAAAAGTCAGGTACATACATTCCAATTAATCTTAATCATTGAACAGTGCAATCAGATTATGTTATTTATTCATATTGGATAAAAAGTTTTTCTATCTAAGGAAACCCAGCAGATTGCATCCAGTCAGTGACTTGCAGCATTCCTTCCTCCCGGATGAGCATGTAGAGACAGTGGACAGTCACTGGCGTTGACTTTGCAGCAATCCCTTATACTGAGCATGCATGTAGCAATAGTGGAGAGGAAAAACTCCCTTTTAACAGGAAGAAACCACCAGCAGAACCAGGCTCAGTGTGAGCGGCCATCTGCCACGACCGACTGGGGGTTAGAGAGAACAGAGCAGAGACACAAAGAGAACAAAGAAGCACTGATCTTTCTATGGGAAGGAAAAGGTAAATGTTAATGGATGTAGCTCCTTTAGTCGTTTCACCTAGAAAGAAGGAACAGATAACCTCTGAGCCAGTTTTCAAGTTTAGAGTCTGAAGAGAGCACATAGAGTTAGTTACAGTAAAAGCTCAGTCAGTAGCTATGTCCAGGAGAGAGAAAGGGTTAAACACTGAAAGACAGGGCCATGTGGATCATCGGTAGAGGGTGAGCATTAAGTTGTTGCCAGCAGAAGCATGGAGGATTCCCCTCTCCAGAAAGGTGTTACAGGTAGACACAGAGTCAGGCCAGGTGTAGCTTCTAGGAAGAGAAAAGAGAGAGAACAAAGTTAAAAGCTGAAATAACAGCAAATAATACAAAATAGTGTATGGCATCCATTGTTGTTTGTCTTCACCTTGGGTGCGTGGGTGTGAATGTTTTTATGTGTTTTCATGAGGGTGGGAATGTGTGATTGTGACTGTGTGCCTGTTTTTTGTGTCAGGTTGGGTCTTCACTGAAGTGAAGGGCTAGGTTGACTGCATCATCTACAGACCTGTTGGCTCTGTAGGCAAACTGCAGGGGGTCCAGGAGGGGGTCGGTGATGTCTTTTAGGTGTGAGAGGACAAGGCGCTCAAAGGACTTCATCACCACAGAGGTTAGGGCGACGGGTCTGAAGTCATTGAGCCCTGTGGTCCTTGGCTTCTTGGGAACAGGGACGATGGTGGAGGACTTGAAGCAGGCTGGCACATGACATGTCTCCAGTGAGGTGTTAAAAATGTCTGTGAAGACTGGAGACAGCTGATCAGCGCAGTGCTTCAGGCTGGCTGGTGTGACACAAATCGTTTTTGACGTCCCTCTCCTGGATGGAAAGAGCCGTCCCCGGCGTGGGTAGGGGGCTGGTGGGGGGGAACTTCATGGTGGAGGAGATGCCCAGGCCCCTCTAGAGGTTGGGGAGGTGGGGGTGGTGGATTGTGGATGCAGCTGTTGGGGGTTGTCGTGGGGGATGGTTTCTGGACTGTCCCTTTGTCTTTCAAAGCAGCAGTAGAACTCGTTCAGGTCGTTGGCGAGGCGTCGGTCGTTGATGGAGTGGGGGGCTTTCGGCTTGTAGTTGGTGAACTGCCTGAGCCCTTTCCAGACAGACGCAGAGTCGCTGGCTGAGAACTGGTGTTGGAGCTTCTCAGAGTACAGTTGTTTGGCCTCTTTCACTGCCTTTCCAAACTTGTACTTCGCCTCTCTGTATATGTCCTTGTCCCCACTCCTGAAGGCCTCTTCCTAATCCAGTCTTAACCTTCTGAGTTTGGCTGTGAACCAGGGTTTGTCGTTGTTGTAACTCACCCTGGTGTGTGATGGTACACAGCTGTCCTCTCAGAAGCTGATGTAGGAAGTCACAGCCTCTGTGTACTCGTCCAGACTGTTGGTAGTAGTCCTGAACACATCCCAGTCTGTACAGCCTAAACACGCCTGAAGATTCTCCACAGCCTCACTGCTCCACTTCCTTGATGTCCTCACAACAGGTTTGCAGAGCTTTAGTTTCTGACGGTATGCAGGAATCAGGTGGACCATGATGTGGTTGGATTGGCCCAGTGCAGCACGTGGGACGGCGTGATAAGCGTCTCTGATGGTGGTGTAACAGTGATCCAGAATGTTGTCCTCTCTGGTCAGACATTCAATAAACTGTCTATATTTGGGGAGTTCGTGGGTGAGATTACCTTTGTTAAAGTCGCCAGCGACGATAACTAAGGAGTCCGGGTTGGTCCGCTCCACACTCAGTATCTGGTCGGTGAGCACGCGCTGTGTCACCTGC
Organism: Crenichthys baileyi; assembly: GCA_036173005.1. Taxonomy (NCBI): domain Eukaryota; kingdom Metazoa; phylum Chordata; class Actinopteri; order Cyprinodontiformes; family Goodeidae; genus Crenichthys; species Crenichthys baileyi. Next base: position 202,121 of record JAHHUM010001536.1, on the reverse strand, counting down.
ACGTTAGCTTGCGGCGGGATGTAAACACAGACCAGGATGCACGAAGCAAACTCACGGGGGCAATAGAAAGGCTTACAGTTTATGAAGAAGGATTCCAGGTCTGGAGAACAGTGCTGCTGAATCACTGTCACGTCGTTGCACCAACCACTGTTGAGGTAGAAACAGATTCCTCCACCTTTCGCTTTGCCGGAGAGTTCCGTGTCTCTGTCCGCTCTGTAGAGCTGGAATCCTGGCAGCTGCAGCGCAGAGTCTGGTATTAATCCACACAGCCGCATCTCCGTGAAGCACAAAACTGCTGATGAATAAAAGTCTCTGCTTTTCCCCAACAGCAGTTGTAGTTCCTCAATTTTGTTGGGAAGTGAGCGCACGTTAGAGAGAAATATTCCAGGTAACGGTGTTCGTAGTCCACGCTGGCGGAGACGTACCAGCACCCCAGCCCGTTTCCCTCTCCTCCGGCGTTTCACTGCGTAAGCAAAGGTGAGCGCACCTTTGACCAGGATGTCCAAAACTTCCAGAGCAGTAGGCAGAAAAGTTGGAAATAACTCCTCTGGTGTAGTAGCCCTGATGTTCATGAGTTCTTCTCTGGTGAGAGAGCTCCGGGTACCATCACAGACGACCGTCTTAAAGCAAAAAACAAAACAAAACAATGCGCACCAACACGCCGGGTCGACCATCTGCGGCGCCATCTTATCAGGCTTCATCTGCAATGTAAATCCAGAACAGATAATGCATAGTCAAAGTGAGCCTGTGTTGGAGTCTCAAGACAAACTTACCAATCACAACTTATTTTATTTGCAAGTGCTTGAAGCCAATCTTCCCATTTATGCCTTGCATGTTGATATTCTTGGCCAGAGCATGTGTTAAGGTTTCAGCCATGACTCTCTTTACACACTCCTTGTCTCCCCCACATGTGAATTGATATTTCTTTGTGAGTTCATTAGCAGTATAACATAAGCCTTTCAAATGATCAGCAGAAAATCTGAACCGGTCTGGTAGTCAGATCACTCATGAATTTAATAAAATACTCACATGTATGAAGATTGGTTTGTGGTGTCCTTATTGGATGATGTGGCTCAGAGAAAACTTGCTTTCTCTGGTGCAGGCTGGGGGACTCGCGGCCTCTCTGGTGCAGCGATGTTCTTTTTCTTGACACCTTCTTGCAAAACCCTGCAATATAAGTAAAAGTAATTAAAGAGATTCTACAGTAAAATGATTAAATACTTATTTATATCATTATTTAATTATTTAATATTTATTTTAAAAAAATGTAACATTTATTTAAAAAATTTAATATATATATAATATATAATATATATAATATATATAATATATATATAAATATTATATTATATATATATATATATAATCTAAAACAAATCATGTTTTTAAAGGTCTAATGTTGCTACCCACTGTACTGCTAAAAGAATTGCTAACATTTCCCCTGTGTATACTGATAAACCATTTGTGATTTGTTTTCCTACTTTTATTTGAAATTACCATGCTATGAATGCTATTCCTATTTTATCATTTGTTTTTGATGCATGAAGGTATTGATAATAACACAATCTTGTACAGTATTTGAATCTAATATGCATGTCCTTTTCTTTTTTTCCATTAACGACATATCTACCTTTACTTCTGGTAAAATCTACCATTGAAAGGGAGGAAAACAGGTAACAAATAATTATTTGAAGCATGCCACGGGCAACATAAGGTCAACCACAATTGGCCCATATATGGCCTGTACATATCCGGGTCACACAAACCAAACCATTATCGGGCCACATGTGTTGTGCCATGGTATACTCGGTGCCGTCATTGCCAGATCTGGCCCAGTCCCGGTTGAAATACCAGTTGCCATGCCAGCACTCAACCAGCAGTGCCGGCTTGAAGCCAGATCTGGCCCAGACCTGTCTGCTAGCAGGCTCTTGCTACAATTCATAGTGCGCGGCTGTATAATCAGAAAGAGACTGCACAAGTTTAACTTTATGGAAGGTGTGTGAGAAGGCCAGACTTTTGAAGGTTGATAAGTTTAAAAATTCCTGAGAGGGAAGAGTTGAGCATCTGCAGCAACAGATTCAAAAAGTTGCGTTCACTGACTGGTAGTTGTTTGAGAAAATAGACACAACATAAACAAAATACAAATACTTGATGAATTACTGGTTTTCGGCAGTTGCTTCATTTGTGTAAATATCATTTTAGGCATTTGTAGTTTATTTTCTGCAACTTCACAGTCAGAGCAAACTGCAGGTGGACATTTTATATACAAGCTCAAATTGACTTCACGTGTTGGGACCCAGCCATGGGTTACAACATTAAAGGCCAGTAAGAACTTTCTTTCAAAATTAATCACATTAACCTACTTCCAGCACAGCCAGGAACAGAAGGGGTAACAGCAGACTTCCCTTGATGTCACTGTTTGAAAAGAAGCCTCGTGTTCCAACAAACAGATCTCTTTCCATGCAGATTCCAGACAGGAACCAGACAGGACAGGCACCAAACACGCGTTTGTCTCCTTGCAAGTAGACACGACTCTTCAACTTCGATCCAAAAATAACTACGATCACATGCAACAAAGTTAAGTAATGATTTGCTTTTCGAGTATCCTGCATTCATTCATATAAAGGGTGTAATGAGACAACTGGATTTTGCTTTTCTTTTGAGACCTCCAGAAGCAGCTCTAATCGAAGAGGATTTCCCCAGTGGCCTGGTAAAGAAGGCCGAGACCACATTGCATGCCTTCCTGTGTGTACGTCAAGGTAGCGAGAGCTAGCTTGTCACATCGCGGCCACTCAAGGAGCCGAAGGTGCCTTTGTGGTACAGTTCGGCTGGGCCAGCTAAAAGCCCTTCCCCACAGCTATGGAGGTTAGCTGCAAGCTAACCCTTTGTTTACCCACACGTGGATGTTTCCTCAACACCCAGGACAACTTCTCCTCAGCACGGTTCACGTAAGAGGTAGTGTTAGGGCAGAGAAGATTAGTTTAGAGTTAAAAAATCTAAATAATATTCGTTTAATGACGTTTGTTTTTGTTTGTGTTGAGAAACTCAGCTAATGATGTGATGCGCCGTCCATGCTTATGCATTGCAAGCCTTTTATTAGTGGTATTTTAAAGGTATGTGTTTGATTCTGGTAACCAGCTATAAGCTTCTTTTGTTAGCTCCAACCGGTAACAGCTAAGAACACGTGCTCACCCACTTTATGAGTCAGCTGAAGATCATTTACCCAGAAAGGTTGTTAGTTTCCAATCTAGGAAATAATATTTCCTTAAATATTATTTTACTAAATGTGATAACTAATTAGACATCATTAAGACCCTTATATCCAAAAGGTTTGGCTCATATTCAAAATAATATTTGCTCAAATATTATTTTGATAAATAAAGGCAGCTAATTAAACACCATTAAGACCCATTTATCCAGAAAGGTTTGGTTCTTATTCAAAATATTTCCTTAAATATTTTAATATTTCCTTAATAATATGTCTTTAAATATTATTTTAATAAATAAAGGCAGCTAATTAAACACTGTTGAGAATTAGTCATCCAGAAGGTTGGTTTTATTCAGCGTATCCTTCTTTAAAATGTGATTTTATTAAAATAATATTTTATATGATCTTTCATTGTGAATAGTTGTTTGAAGGTATACCAATTATTGCCTAAGTTAGTTCCAAGACTAACTTAACTTTATTTCCAGATTCTTCAAGATAATCCTCGGTTCTGCCTTTTTATTAATAGCTTATATTTAGTGAGTAAAACAAAGTTTTTTGTTATTTAAGTGCAGTTACATCACTGTCTTTTCCAGAGATTAATTAAAATAAGATTTGACATCAATGTGTGAAGATTTCTTAATATGGCACTAAATGTTTTAACAGGGTGCACACATTTTTTTCACATGACCATACAGGGTTATTTTGTACGCTAATAGCAGCATAGTTTCAGCAAAAAAAGGCTAATTAATCTAGTTTTCCGACTTGCAACTGGAATGCTGTTAAATTGCAACTTACATTCTATTTTTTGAAGTTCCAGCTTCAGAGCTAAATATAATCCACCATTAATTTTTTTAATTGTGTCACTTGAAACTGTCACAATACTGAGGCGTTAGATTATGGTTTTCATATTTGTTTATGTTTTTCAGCATTTTCCTCGTTATGTTCTATAGTTCTTGTTATATTTTCGCCATTTGGGTTTTGCCATACGAGTTCATTTCCTTGTGCTTATTATTGTTTGGTGTTTTTCTTTAGTTCATTCTTTTGAGTTTTTCTTGTGATTCCTTTACATTTAGATGTTTGCTGTTAGATCTCTGTTTGGTATTTTCTCTAGGGTTTCTTGTTCAGCTCTATTCATGTTTATTTGTATTTTCTCCCCTTCCCTGCTGTGCTCTTTTCTTCTGTCTCAGCTGCTCCACATATCCTCAGATTGCGCTGCCTCGTCTTTGTCTGAGCTGCAATTCATTCCCTCTGATCAGCTCTTCTCGTTTGCCTATCATTGCTCTACCCCTGGTTTCCTCTGTTTTGCTGCCATTCGGCAGAATTGAAACAGCAAAAACTAGTTTCTCTGTACATATCTTTGTAGGGGAAAGCTATCAATTAATGAATTGAGCTCATTTTGTCTTATCTTGGGCCTGGTCTTTAGAGACTTTGTCCCAAGGCATTTTAGAAGACCAACATGTCCAATTCATATTCTACTCTAAAGGATAGAAATCTGGCATACAACTTTGTTGTAATTATTGCCTTCTTGTTCTATTTACAATGGTTGATATTGTATGTTAAGCTGTTTATAATTTAACAAAGAAAGTTGGAATAAAGGATACAATTCAGCTCAAATACAAAGACATTTCAAAATATATTCATATTCAACTCCAGTTAAATCCAGTCAAATTTCATCCAAATTATAATACAACACAATCGAATTCAGTTGACCATAAGCCAGTTGGTAAAATGTTATCTTTTAAGCAATCGTCCAGTCGATTGCATCAACTCACTAACTTTGCCCCAACCCCTCCTCCTAAGCAAGCATATTAGTGGAGTAGAGGCAAACCCCTCTATTTTAACAGGACCTCCAGCAGAACCTGGCTCAGTATGAGCGGCCTTCTGTCATAACTGGCTGGAAAATTAGAAGATAAGAAGGGGAGCAAAAAACAAACAAAAAAAAACTCTCTCTGCAAGAGCACACAGAATTACACAAGACTACACAAAGACTACACAAAGTTAGCAAAAGAAAATCCAAGTAAAGAAAATGAGGCACAGTTTGTGCTGTTTTATTTACAGTAGTTCCAAAATCCATCCATAATTTCCCTTTTTTTGGACTGGCTCGGAAGCCAAAAACCTAAAAAAACATTATATATATATTTAAGTTGAAAGCATTTCTAATTTGCATAATACAGATTTTAAACGACTACAGAATTTCTATTTGAGATTGTTTACACTGGAACATTTACAGAAATTAAAAAATAAATCAGTGTAAACATCATCCTCTCATTGTCAGTGTTGTTAGGGTCAACGTAATGTGGTCACTGGATTCACATCATGCACTGGTGGTTTAGTAATTTGACAAAAATAACTGTGGCACCATTGTCCGCCTGGGTAAAAAGCCCTAAAATTTAACACGGCAAATTTTCAGGAAAGCCATTTGCTCCCAAAACCCTTTTTTTAAATGTCAGTGTAAAATGGTTTTTAAGTGCTTTTCTTTTTTCTGGAGAATCCACCAAATTTAAAAGTACTCCACCATTAATAAAAGTAATAAAATAATGGTTTAGGACAGCCTCTGTTTGATTATTCATTCTATAATGGGTCTTTGAAGCCCACTTTAGCTGGATGCCTATACAGTATTTCCAGCACAGCCAGGAACAGGGGGAGTAACAGCGGACTTCCCATAATGTCACTGTTTGAATAAAAACCCTGCGTGCCAACAAACAGACCTCTTTCCATGCGGATCCCCATGGGAACCGGCCAGGAGACGTACAGCGAGCATGTGTCCTTGCTGACAAGCAGACATAACTCTTCAAACTGGATCCAAGAGTGTTATACGATCAAACGATCATATGCATAAAGTTAAGTAGGAATGAATTGTTGTTTGTGTATCCAGTATTCATTCACGAACAGGGGTAATTAAGGTGGAAGCGTGGCTTGACTTTTCTCTCTGAGGTCTACAGAAGCTAACTGTGTTCCAGAGAGTTCCCAGCAGAGACCCTGCCTCTAAAACGTCGAGTGGAGCGGTTTTACCAGTCTGACGGAAGGAAAAAGGTACTGCAACACAGCACGTCACTCTACGTGCAGTTCGGCCCGGCCAGCAGAACGAGCCACCCCACCCAAAAGCTATGGAGGTTAGGTGCAAGATAACCTTTTGTTTACCCACACGTGGATGTTTTCCTCAAGGCCCAGGACAACTTCTCTTCAGCATGGTTCACGTAAGAGGTAGTGTTTGGGCAGAGAAGATTAGGATTGGGTGGAGGACGAAGGTGGAGACCTCAGCGGCCCAATCCCCGGATGCTTAGGCTGGTTCTAGGGACGTGGAATGTTACCTCGCTGGGGGGGAAGGAGCCTGAGCTTGTGTGGGAGGTCGAGAGATATCGACTAGAAATAGTCGGGCTCGCCTCCACGCACAGCGTGGGCTCTGGAACCCATCTCCTTGAGAGGGGCTGGACTCTCTTCTACTCTGGAGTGGCCCACGGGGAGAGGCGGCGGGCTGGGGTGGGTTTGCTTGTTGCCCCCCAGCTCAGCCGTCTCGTGTTGGGGTTTACCCCGGTGGATGAGAGGGTCGCATCCCTGCGCCTTCGGGTCGGGGATAGGTCTCTGACTGTCGTTTCGGCCTACGGGCCGAGCGGTAGTGCGAAGTACCCGGCCTTCTTGGTGTCCCAGGCCCAAGCGCATAGTGAGGGTCTGCTGGGAACGCCTGGCGGAGCCCTCGGCCAGGGATGTATTCAACTCCCACCTCCGGGAGAGCTTTGACCAGATTCCGGGGGATGTTGGAGACATAGAGTCCGAGTGGACCATATTCTCCGCATCTATTGTTGATGCCGCTGCCCGTAGCTGCAGCAGTAAGGTCTGCGGTGCCTGTCGCGCAGCAATCCCAGAACCCGGTGGTGGACACCGGCAGTAAGGGATGCTGTCAAGCTGAAGAAGGAGTCCTATCGGCTGTGGTTGGCTTGTGGGACTCCTGAGGCAGCTGACGGGTACCGTGAGGCCAAGTGTGCTGCGGCCCGGGCTGTGGCAGAGGCAAAAACTCGGGCCTGGGAGGAGTTCGGTGAGGCCATGGAGAAGGACTACCGGTTGGCCTCGAAGCGATTCTGGCAAACCGTCCGGCGCCTCAGGAGGGGGAAGCAGTGCTTCGCCAACACTGTTTATAGTGGGGGTGGGAGGCTGCTGACCTCGACTGGGGACATTATTGGGCGGTGGAAGGAGTACTTCGAGGATCTCCTCAATCCTGCCATCACGCATTCCCTGGTGGAAACAGAGGCTGGGGACTCGGGGTTGGACTCTTTCATCACCCAGGCTGAAGTCACCAAGGTGGTTAAAAAGCTCCGCGGTGGCAAGGCTTTGGGGGTGGATGAGATCCACCCTGAGTACCTCAAATCTCGGGATGTTGTGGGGGCTGCATGGGTTGGGACACCCCCTTTTAAAACATTGCATGGCGGTCGGGGACATTCCCTTGGACTGGCAGACTGGGGTGGGGTCCCCCCTCATAAAGGGGGGCCGAAGGGTGTGTTCCCAAAATACAGGGGGTCCCCACCCTCACCCTACCTGGTAAGGCCCTACCCGGGTATTGGAGAGGAGAGCCCCCCCCGGCCGATATCGAACCTCGGCTTCAGGAGGAGCAGTGTGGTTTTTTCCCCTCCCCGGCCCTGGAAACCCCCTGGGACCCGCTCATACCCTTACAGGGTACTGAGGGGTCATGGGAGTTTGCCCCGACCGGTTCACATGTGTTTTTTTGGGCCCGGAGAAAGGGATTCGATGGTCCCCCGTGATGCCTGTGGGGGGGGCTCCCGGAGTATGGAATCGGGCGCCCTTTATTGGGGCCACGGTCCCTGTACGACGGAGCAGGAGTTGGGCCGCATTTCCCGGGATTAAGTCGGCCTGTTCCCGGTGCATGTGGACCGGGCAGGGCTGCCCTTTGTCCCGGTCCTGTCCTAACTTTTATGGACAGGATTTCTAGATGCAGCCAAGGGCCGGAGGGGGTTGGTCTGGGGGCCCCGTGGATTTTTGTCTCTTTTTTTGCCGATGACGTGGTCCCGCTGGCCCCCCCTTAGCCAAGACCTACAGCATTTTTTGGGTGGGGCGGGGCGCAGCCCTGGTGAAGCGGTGGAGGAAAAATCAGCCTCCCGTCAAGGCCATGGACCCAACCGGAAAAGGTGGGTTGTCCTTCAGGTCTCCAAACCTGAAAAGGGGGGCCCGAGAGGAGTTCAAATATCTCGGGGTCTTTTTTTTTTCACGGTGAGGGAAGAATGGAGCGGAGATGACAGACGGATCGGTGCGGCTGCCGCAGAATGGGGGGCGCTGTGCCGGCCGTTGTGGTGAAGGGGAGTTGGCAAAAAAAACGAAGCTCCGATTACCCGGGGGTCTATGTTCCACCCTTACCTATGGCCCGAACTTTGGGGGCAGGGCCAAAAGAACAGATCCGGATACAAGCGGGAAAAAAAAACTTTTTCCTAGGGTGGCCCCGCACTCCCCTTTGAATAGGGTGAGGGCTCGGCCCTTTTGGGGGGGGGGTCGGAGTAAAAGCCGCTGCTCCCCCCAAACGAGAGGAGCCCGTTGAGGTGGCTCGGGCATCTATCCGTAGCCCTGGCCTTTCCCCGGGAGGGTTCCAGCCCTGTCCCCCCCGGAGGGGGCCCCCGGGGACGGCCCAGGACACGCTGGGGGATTGTCTCTGGCCGGCCTGGAAAAGCCCCTTGGGCTCCCCCGGAGGACTGGAGGAGGTGTCTGGGGGGAGGGGCGTTTGGGGTCTCGCTGATTGCTGCCCCCGGACCAGATTCCGGATAAGTGGAAGGCGCGATCGAGTACGAGTAGGGTTTGAGTACGATAGAGTACTTTTTAGAGGTAAATAATCAAAAAATGTTGTTTTGGTGTTTTTTTTTTTTTTTTAAAAAATCGTGTAAGGCTAAACTGCCCAATAAATTTTTTTTTTTTGTTTTTTAAAGTAAGACAAAAATTTTTTTTAAAGGTGTTTTTTAAAACAGAAGTTGGCTAAGCGCCTCCCAATTTTTTTTTTTTTTTGCATTTCAAACCCCCCTTTTTTAGTGGTATTTTTTAAAGGGGATGTGTTGATTTTGGTAACCCCTATAATTTCTTTTGTTAGCTCCCAAACCCCTAAAGGTAAAAACCGTGCTCACCCACTTTAGAGTCAGCTGAAGATATTTACCCCGAAAGGTTGTTATTTTCCAATTGGAAGTAATATTTCCTTAATATTATTTTTCTAAACGGATAACTAACTAAACACCACTAAAAATCATTTTCCCCTAAAGGTTTTTTTGGTTCTCATCAAAAAAATTTTCTCAAAAAATTATTTAAATTCTGAATAATATTTCCTTAAAAGTTTTTGTCTAGCAAACCAGCAATTAAAAAAGATTTTTGCCCATTTATCCCAAAAGGTTTGGTTCTTATTCAAAATAATATTTCCTTAAATAGTATTTTAATAAATAAAGACAGCTAATTAAACATCATCATCCAGAAGGTTGGTTTTATTCAGCAAATCATTCTTTAAAATGTTATTTTATTAAAATAATGTTTTATCTGATCTTAGATTGTGAATGGTTGTTTAAAGGTATACCAATTTTTGCCCAAGTTAGTTCCAAGACAAATTTAATTTAATTTTTACTCTTTAAGATAACCCTTGGTTCTCAAACATGAATAACATTGCATGGTAATGTATCACTCTTTTGATCATGGTTTTCAACCATCTTTGATTCACTTGTTTATATTGTACATAGCCTATTAGTCTTCCTTATTCTTAAATTTTGCTTGGTAGTTTAATTGGGTTGTTTTAGCATAAAGAGTTTGTTGATTGAAATATGTTTGACTTTGAGTTGACTTATTTTTGTTAATAAATACTTGTATTTTAAGAAATTGTATGAATTCATTCTGTGTGTGTACAGAGTTGTGCTGTTCAATAATACCAGAGCTTGGCTCATCCCTTTTAATTTTGTCCTAATACCACCGCCTTATTGGGCTGGTATTCACAAGACAACCTTTACCAGACCGAATTATTATTTAATAAATATTAAAGTATCAATATTACATAATATATTTATATTCACAATCACAACCGCAGATAAATGTGAAGACACACTTTATTTTGGCTTTAATTTGTTATTTACCATTTGTCCTTTGACCGTCACTCACCTGAGCCTGCTCTGAGAAGATTTACAAGTAGGTTTTCTCTCATGTACTTTCACTTCACAGTATGCGAGCACTTTTAATTTAAGCCTTCTTTTAGACCTTCATTTGTTGTTTAATGGATCTGTAATTAGACATATGTAGTAAATAAAGTAACGATAGGCAAGCTGGTGTCTAGTTAAATAAAGCAATAAAGAAAGAAAATCATCAAATCTATCTTTTAAACATAGCCCAAGTCATATAGTACAGAATGTGTTAAATGATCGATCGTTAATGAACGAACGCTCATGTTGACCTTGGTGGAGTTAAAGACACATTGAAATCTTATCAAAAAATTAGGTGGGACATAAATTATTTTATTTCCAGCCCGGGTAAGACCTGCTTGGCATCTTTGCCTGTGGCACATCTGCGTGTCGCTGGCTGCAGGGACATCTGCTAAGAGCCACTCTTACTGATGTATCACTCCATAGATCTCAGAACATCTCAGTAAGGTAAAGAAGCAGTGGGGACGTTTCCCCACCGCCCCCCGCATCTGCCTGTAACGTCCAGCTTCAACAGGGGCTGCATGAAGTGTAAAAATGTGTGGATGTAATGCCTCTCCACCCAGCTTTCAATATTGCTCTCTGCGTCATTTCTCTTTTTAAAGGCAGCTTTCACACCATATTCAGCTTGACCATGTTGACAATCTAGGACCTGGGCATGTTGCCATCTGTATTACACACCACATTGAAACTGTAGCCTAATATTGTTTGGAGGTCTGGTTTGTGTGATATAAATTATTCCATACTAAAATAGCATTGTTGAAGGGGCCAGTATTATTCAAAAAATTATGGAGACCCTATGTTTGAAATTTTCTATAACTACCCTAACGTTTTTTTAATTCTTTCAATTTACATAGTTAAAAAAAATTATGAAAACAAAGCAAAATCAGATTTCTTGAAACACAAACATCTGGCCAGTGTAGCACTGAAATTTGACTATTGGTGTTTAAAGTCCTGTGATTCCGACCTTCAATATGCCACCAACCTGCAAATTTAGGTAAACTTGGGATTGGATATTGGTTCCAGTCAAGGCTTTTTTAAATGATAGGAGCCCCTGACCAAGCTCATGTTGATGGTGCAATGTCTATGTCTGCTGCACCTCCAATCAACCGCGCGGCCCTCCAAAGAAATGCCACCCCACACCTCATACTGAAGGATGTTGCAGGCAGCAGATCGCTCTCCACGGTGTCTCCAGACTCTGTCACGTCTGTCACATGTGCTCAGTGTGAACCTGCTTTCATCTGTGAAGACTACAGGGGCCAGTGGCGAATTTTCCAATCCTGGTTTTCTCTGGCAAAAAGCCAAGCGTCCTGCCCCGGTGTTGGGCTGGGGGAGCACAACCGCCCCCTTTTTGGACGTCGGGCCCTCATACCGTCCTCATGGAATTCGGTTTTTTTAACAGTTTGTGCAGACACATGCACATTTGTGGGCCTGCCTTTGGGGTTCATTTTTCAGGGCTCTGGCAGTTTGGGTCCTCCGGTTCCTCCCTTGCACCAAAGGGGGGAGGTTAGCCCGGTTCTGCTGCTGGGTTGTTGCCTTGCTAAAAAGGCCTCCTCAACCCCTCTCCTGGTGTTAACTGGCCCGTTTAGGTAGTGCCCCAAGCCCCTGGACACTACGCTGACAGACACAGCCCAAAACCCTTCTTGCCACAGCTCGCATTGATGTGCCACTCCTGGATGAGCTCGCACTACCTGACCACTTTGTCTGGGTTGGAGGGGTCCGTCTCATGCTACCCCGAGGGGTGAAAGCCCCCAACATTCAAAAAATGACCAAAAACATCAGCCCGAAAGCATAGGGGACTGAAATTTTGGGGGTTTTTTTTCCCCCCCTGCCAAACCCCCCTTTATTGAGTGGTTTGCCCAAACGCCAAAGATTCCCCCCCCCTTGGGCTTTTTCCTTTGCAAAAACCCAAAATTTTGAAATTGATTGTCAATCAGTGTTGCTTCCTAAGTGGACAGTTTGATTTCACAGAAGTTTGATCTACTTGGAGTTATATTGTGTTGTTTAAGTGTTCCCTTTATTTTTTTGAGCAGTGAATTTGAGTAAAAGGAAAAAAATATTGAAAAAATCTGAATGATGTATAATTAGCAGCAATAATTGTACTTATTTTTTAACACTGTTGAACACGTGTTTCACAAGGCCACAATGTTTAGCTTTTAAATGAAATACTTTTCATAAATTTTCATTATTTTATTTCTTGCATCTGTGAAATAAAGCAACTCCAGTGCCAGCAGTGTCTGACGTCAGTGCAAAGAAATGAAATACCTAAACCTGTTGCATGACTCATTTCCCAAAGAAACCAATTTCAAGGTGTTTTCATCAATAAAAAGACACAGATTAAAGCCTTAAAGCAACATGTTAGTTTTCTTTTAACAATTGCAGGGATGCCTCTGGTTTCCCCTTGTGTCTTCTTTCTGTGTTTCTGGATAGTTACATTCTCTCTGCCTTCATCCTCTCTCTGCTCTCACGCTGTGCTCATTTTTTGGATCACCTGGAAACACAGTTTTTCACTCCAGGTTGACGAATCAGCACGGGCAGGTTGAATACGCCTCAGTGCGCCCTAAAGCCACACTCTGCCCTGAGGGAGGCCTGCCAGGCCGCATTAGTATGAGGCCATTTGGATCAGTCTGCTCTGACTGTGACAGGCCTGGAGCCCCCTTTGCTCCTCATACATTAAATAGAATTATGCATCCATGCCTCTATAGAAGGACCCGATCAATGGGGTGGACAGCACATGCCGGCAGCTGCCAAGGAGATACTTTAGTACAGAGAGATTAATCTAGCTGCAAAACTGTGGTCTTCAAAGAGTGTGCTGCCACCGAGCTCAGACAGGGCAGTCAAAGTTAGTATCTTGTCCCCTAAACCCCCTCAGCGTGGCAGCTGGACGGGTAGAAGCACAGCTGCGAGGACTATCAAACTCTCCTCTTCATAGTTTTTTAATGGCATTATTACCATCAAGTATGTAATATACATCTCTCTGTAAGCCTTTCAAGTTTTGGACTTTGTTTATCTACACTACTTTAAAGGATTTTATTACACCTGAAGTGGACTTCTAGCTTCTTTTCATAGCAACTAAAGTAGAAAAGTTAATGGCAGATATGTCATGCAATTTTTTATGAGCTAGTTACAGTAAATGGACTGGGCTTTTCAAGTCTTAATGCCCACTCATGTGCTTTTACACAACACTCTATACATCTACACAGCTCATCTTGGGATAAACAGTTTTGCGGAATATACAGAGCCTTTTTTTCTGTCACTGACACATGCAGATGAATGCATCAGATGCAAACTGAGGTTCACTGTCTTGCCAAAGGGTACTTCAATTTGTAGAGTGGAGAAGTTTGAGACTGAGCCACTCTTTCTCACTGAACTACAATCCTTGGTGATGGCCTCTCTGAAAGTGCTTTGCAGTTTTGCTGGTGTGCATCCATTTTTTTATTATGTCCTCACACAGGTGCCGCTCAGTCTAAAGTTTTGAGTTAACTACTGTTGTGGGAAAATTCTTTTTAATGCTCTGAACTTCCATTTACCTCTCTCCTCTGACCTCTGTGTTTTGTTACCCTAGAGGAGTTGGTCTGTAAATTCACCATCAGAAGTGTTAATGGTTAAAACACATCCTGGAGGGTTGTGTCTCAGGAAGAGCAGATGGTCCGCTCATAAATGACTTTGTTACCTCTGACCCGAGGAGGGTCTAGGGCCATAAAGCAAAAACTCTTTTAAGTTGAGGTAACACCCCATAGCTGTTTATAATACTGGTGTGTAAATGTTTGATCTGCGGGTCCTGCTTCACTGACTAACCTCAAATGACAGGGTCTTCAAACGCAAAAAAATGCCTTTGAATAAAACTTATAAAGACAAAGGTCCGGTCTTCCTCTTTTTCATTGAGTTAATTTTTTTCCCTCTCGGAACGCCCACTTTGATATGAAAAATCCACAATAAAATTTGGCGTCAACAAACAGGATCCGACATGCCAGAGGAATCCGCAGGAGGGGATAAGGACGCCTGGCCAGCCTGGAGACTAAGTTTTCCTCAGTCCACCTCCATTTTACGGAGGGGAGTCCTGGTGCCTGCCTTCGGCTTCTGGCTGATCGGATCCGGACAATTTGTCTTCAAATATATCTGGGTGAGAAGTTGCTCTGTATGATATAATGTATATATATTTTTTTCTACACATTAACCATCATCTCCTAACTAATTAATTAGGTTCAAGTCTTGGGTTAGGAGGACATCAGCTGAGGGCCAGGTCACCCTGTGGAAATACAGGGAGGTTCTTATTGGCAACAATAAGATAAAGCAAAACACAGGGTTTTGCGGGTGGTTTTTTGCAATTTTCTACACCTCATAAAGGAGAAAAGCCAGACAGCAGACTAGTCGCTGAACGGGTAAAAATGGTTCCGGAATCACAGGCATTAGCGGTGGGTCCTTCTCTAGACTCTGAGATTTATAAAATAATGAAAGTAAAGCGTGGGATGATTGTGTTAAATGTGCTTTAATGTTGTAAAGATAAGTTTTTGGTTTTCCACAGCGTGGAAGTTTGAGTTGTAAAAATTAAATAGTTTAAAAAAAAATAGTTTTAAAGTGAAAACAGTTGATGGATGGAGATGGGAAAAATGAAAAAAATAAGAAAAAAGATGAAAAAAGCACAGAGTGCATCAATGAAGGGGGTTAAAGATTAAACATTCCTGCAGGAAGTTTTCGGTTGTTTCTTTGAAATACTGCAATCGAGTTTGGAAAGAAAGTAAAAAGTTAAAAGGGCAATTAGAGATGGGAAAATAAAAACATTGTTTGTTAGAAAGGATCATAGTTGCATGTTGTGGAAGGAAGTGACAGGCATGTGGACACTGACGTGGAACTGATAATATTTCTGTGTGCATAAATGCCTTTCCCCCCCTGACCCTATACCTAAACTTTTTTCTTCTGTCTCCTCACACACACGACCCGACACACAGATCAACATATATGGGATTTGAGTGCAACGGGTCTGCGTTTTTGAGTCTGGACTTTAGAAAAACCTGCCCTTCCCATGGCTACTCCACCAGGAGACTCTTGCTTCACATGGCAGAAAGAATAGATGTCTCCCTGCCTGCTTGCTGTCAATGTACAGTGGAGTTTACACAGCAGAACGAACTCAGAAGAAGTCTTGGCCCCAAACCCACTGAGATGGAAAACGATCCATGCTGGTTGACCAGAGCCAGAAGAGCGATAGCACTGGTTTATAATGAAAGCACATCTTATGCGGGCCATAAGAGAAACAGGTTAGGAGCAAAGTTCTTTCTCCCTCCTGGAGAAGTTAAAGTGGACAAGGAAGGAGTGTATGCCCCACCAACACACCTGGAAAGGGCCTGGGTATTTTTTTGGACTGATAGAGGACTGTGTGCCATGACAGTCGAGCGATCGACAGAGCGATTACGAAACTGATGGGGGTAACGTACAAACACACACACATTTGCATAAATCTTTTCCTATTTTCTGCAAAGAAGAACGCTTATTAACCGCTGCTCATGTGACACTTGCTTGACGTTGACAGATATAGCGGGTTAAAATATTATTTTAGGGTTAGAAAAGTATTTTCAAAAGTGTGATAACTTAGCTCATTTGATACTTTGCAGTTAATTCTTTTAGAGAAGTAAGTTCTCTTTCATTGTGGAATATTCAGGGTCAATTATTCTAGTTATTAAAAGTTATTAAAAAGCAGAGGAAGTTCCAACATCTCCAAAACTCAGCAGTAACCATGTGTTATTCTCAGGACAGGTCTCATGGAGGAACATTTTTGAAACCCATCGCATGCGTAACATCTGATGGGCTTCTCCTAAGGCATTGTTTTCTGTTGTCAGAGTTTGTATCCCATAAATCTAATGGGTAGAGACCTCATTAAAACAGGCTTAATTTTACTGCAGATGGTCTTCATACAGTCTCTGACACAGTACGTACAGTGGGGTGCAGTTTTTGTCCGCAAGTGCTAACTTACGCTTATGGAAAGTACAAGTTCATTGTTTTTCACAGCAGCTGCTGGGAAGAGGTTATATTAGGTTTTTTTTTCTTCCCTCTGTTCTGATTCATGGCAGCGTGTTGATTTACACTGTACCTTATATCAGGTCCTGACTAAAACTATGAAAGGCTTGGTTCTGCAGTTTCTTTCCCTCTGGGGAAGGAAAGAGAAACCTAATCAGTTCTGTGGTGCACAGAAATATTGAAACACTTGTTTTCTGAGATATCACCAGCTAAAACTTTTAAAACCTTTGAGAGTAATTGGTTTTGTTAAACACATTTTCCTTGGCAAAACAAACCTTTAAAATGAGAATGGGAAAAATTTGGTTATTTTTGAAGGTAAGAAAGAATCTGATTGGACAGTGGTACCACACAAAAATTAAACCAATCTCATGTTCCCTAAAAGACTCTGCATAGAAAAGGCCTTCAGGACTGTGGAATTATTTCCCACCACAGTACCAATTTTTTTAAGCATGCTTTGTCTTTATTTTAAAACAGATCTGGTTTTTGTTTTGTTTTTTTGGGCTTGGGTTTTTGTTAGCATAATGTTTGTCTGAAGCTTCTTATGAACTGGGTTAGGAGCAAATATGATGTGAGGTAAATTAGGAACTGAACTAGTCATTTTTAGATCTGATTATTGTCCAAGCAGAAATAATACACTAACAGGTCTGGGGATATTTAGCCAATCCTTCAATCTCTGCAGAAAGCTAGCATCATTGTTCAATGCAGTAGTACTGAACCTGTGGTTCCTAAAGCCGGTGAGCCATCGATCTTGGGTCCATAAAATTATAATACTTCATTAAAAGGTAGACCGATTACCTATTAAAATAGATCTAAGCCAATGATGAGTTCCAGTCATTTTGGTGGCTTTGAAATGCATCAATACTCAAAATTTCTACTCTGGGGAATACAGATTGGGGCTGAAGAGTCTTATTTTGGAGCCAAGGCTAGGATTCTTTATAATGGAATAAGGACAAGTAAAATCCTTTATTTTAGGGAAAGAAAAGAAATAAAGGCTCTCTCAAAACTAAAGAGGATGGTCGGCTCAAACTACAGTGTCCTTGTTTGATTTCTTAGGGGTTTTAAAGATTAAACGAATACCTAGGAGTACAAAGGTACACAAGGTAATTTCAGATTACTAAGAAATAAAATATTGGAGCATTTATCAGCATTTAGATTATTAAAGAGTGTTAGGACTTGCGTTATGTGGGACCCCAAAATTCAGACGAGCAGGCAGCGTGATAGTAAGTGATAAATATTTAATTAACAAACAAAAACTCCCTCTCAGAAGAGGCAGGAACAAAACAGACGCAGGCTGGCTAGACAGGCACGGCATGGTCCAAAAAGCAAGACTTGAGCATGATTTGGAAACAAGACTTGAGCAACAAGACTTGAGCATGATTTGGAAACAAGACTTGAGCAACAAGACTTGAGCATGATTTGGAAACAAGACTTGAGCAACAAGACTTGAGCATGATTTGGAAACAAGACTTGAGAAACAACACTTGAGCAAGAAGACTTGAGCATGAATTGGAAACAAGACTTGAGAAACAAGACTTGAGCAAGAAGACTTGAGCATGAATTGGAAACAAGACTTGAGAAACAAGACTTGAGCAACAAGACTTGAGCATGATTTAGAAACAAGACTTGAGGAGCAAGAAGACTTGAGCATGAATTGGAAACAAGACTTGAGCATGAAAAATGTTTCCGCGATGACTAACTGAACAGGTGTGTATATATGGAGTGAAAACCAGGTGGAGCGAGAGAGACCAGATAACTTGGAGGCATGGTGAACCGAATGAAAGTTGAGGGGTTGAACAGAGAACACGGGAGGGGGGGAAGGGGAAGGGGATGGGGGCGTGACAGGGGAGCAAAACATGGCTTGAACAGAATACAAATCCAAGAAAACAAACTAATAGAACTATAACTAGAAAAACATGAAACAAAAGCATAACCAGGAAAATAATAAACAGAAGCATGATTCAAAACTTGAGCAGTGAAGAACATATAAAGAGAAACCCAGAAACCAAACAACCCCAAATCATAACAAAGAGGGGTTCTAGTAATAATGTTCTCCCCAATTCTCAAAATTTAAATAGCCCAAATTAAAGAAAATTATGTATGTTCTCCTTTCTGAAACGCCAGGTGGAAACAAAGTCCAGTTTGGAGTCAAGCTTCTTATCTTAATTTCTGATTAAGTTTAACACTGCAGTTTTGTTTTGTTTGGGTACGCCATAAAAATGTCAATGCCGACTTAAAATACTTCTTTGCATTTAACCTGAGCAGAGAAACTGTTGTATACAGCTGGGATCAAATTGACCCAAACAAGAAGAGAATTATAACAATAACTCTCAGGATTGTAATTATTATTATCTCAGAGTTACAGTACAAAGAATTGGCAAAGGGTTTCAGCATCAGTAAATTTGGATTCATGTTAGAGAAAACTGTTGCTGCGGTTCTAAATAGTTTGGGATCTCTTTGGACTATGTGCACTCATCTTAAAAAAGGATCCTGAAGATTGTCATAACCAAATTGATCAATTACAGCATTAAAAGATATGGCTGAGAAAACATATTTTGAAAAGCGATTGTTAAACATTTCTTTGAATTCTTGAAGATTCAAATTTGGCCATTTGTCTGTCTTTGATGTTTTGTCTTTGTTTTGTTGGACTAATGTTTTGTTTTATATGTTGCATGACATAATAATGCATGTTTAGAATAATGTTGTTCTAAATCTCAGATTGATTAAAACCTTGAGTTTTTAGGAGAGTTAAGAAGCAGCTTGTTTTTGAGGTAGGTGTGTTAACAGTTTTGCAGTTTAAGGTACACTAAGATGGGTTGGAATGAAGAAACTGTGAGTCAGCCCATAGGCTGCCCATAAGAGGCTAGTTCTGCCTGACTCTGTCCACCTACCAGGTTTGTTCATGCCTTTGTTTCACGGTGACGCTCATCACCTCCCTTCCTGAGTTTTAACATTGTTTAAGAGACAACAGAATCAAAATGCTTGTAGTGATTGTTGCTTTAAAAACATGTTTTTATATAATAATTAAGGATGTAGCATGACATTTAGATTTATGTGTTTTATTTTAAAAGGTAATGAAAGTTTTCCCTGGTGCCATTAAGCTAGCTGACAGTTTAAGATATGCCAAAAGTAAGGAATTTATTTTTGATAAAGAATCAGAGTCATGACTTCATACTTGGTGGGAAATATTTATCAGATTAAATTTGTAGAGTGTATGCATCAAAATTACATTAGATTTCCATTAATCTAATACTTGTCTTCATACGAGACAAATCAGGATGATATGTGACTTTCTAAGTGAGGCATTGATGTACTGCACAACAACTGAAGTTTGCGTTTTGTTGTTAATGGAACTGAATTACAGTTAGAAACATCTGGATTTTATTTATGTTGCTTTTGGTAATTGACAAAACTATGTGTCATAGTGACACATAGTTTGTCAGACTTCATTTCTGTGGTTTTATGTAATGTGATCCAGGTTACTAGAAGTTTTTTAAACTTTTTGCTGGATTGTCGCATGGGTTGGACCCTGCGCCAGAAGAGGGGAATGTCAGAATAAAGAATAAAGTAACATGGAATTACAAAGGTTTTAGCACTCATGGAAAAAGGGTAGCTCATACATCCAGTGAGG
This sequence comes from Crenichthys baileyi, assembly GCA_036173005.1. Lineage (NCBI taxonomy): Eukaryota > Metazoa > Chordata > Actinopteri > Cyprinodontiformes > Goodeidae > Crenichthys > Crenichthys baileyi. The sequence goes on along the minus strand of JAHHUM010001536.1, from coordinate 182,113 downwards.
ACTTAGTGACAATGCGAAAGAGACGTTGTGGTTGGTTTATATAAATGGTGCTTTGCTCCCTGAGATCACATTCTGAAAACCTATCTGAAAGTATGGTGTTGATTCTTTTAGACCATTTTTGAAATGTTCTTTGGGTATTCTGAAACTATTCAAATAATGACCTGTAATCAGGTCTTCCTTAAACATCATATGTCACATTTTTTTATATTCAGAATATTTAGCTGATGATCACTGCTAGTATACTAGGTGGATTGAGAAGATTTATTCTCTTTGATTTTGCTGGATGTTTTGATGAAGTTCATGTAATTAAGCACCTAGGCTTGAGAATGGGACTTTGAAATTAAAAATTAGCCAAGTGTTGTGAAGGCTCTGCTTATTATTTTCATTTACAATTGAGACTTTTGACGTGCTGTTTGACAGGTCTCCTAGTTTGGGCATAGGGATATTGCTAAGATCTCTGCCTTCCAAATCTTTGTGTGAAGAGAGGATGTTGTTTTACTGTCAAAACCTGTCCACTGTGCTTTTTCAAGTTTCACAGACTGTGAAGGGTGAATTACTGGAAACAGCCACTTCCAAAGTCCACTTCCTGGTTCCAGGAGAACATATTTGAAGTCCAGATGCTGGAATGGCCCATATCAGATCCTACTAGTAACCCACACCGTTGTCAAGGTAGCAGAGCATGTTACCTGGGTCTATGCTACACTGGAAGGTGTTCATGGGAACACCACCTGAGCAGCATCCTGGTTCTGAACCTCCTGCCTAGAGGAGCTTCCAACGACCGCCCACCTGTACCAGCTTGGTAACAGGACAGCTTGAAGCGCAGAAGCCACTCAGGAGAAGCAGCAGGATTTTTTTTAATTTTGGTTATGATTTGTTTTCTCTGAAAAAAGGGACAAAAACTGTTTGCTTTCAGTACCAGAAGAAAGGACATTCCACTTCAAGGTCACGATGCAGCTATATGGAAGATAGTCTGTTCTGATGCTGATGATTGGTAGTGCAAGTATTTTTATTACTCTTGTGTTTATTTGGGAAATGGTACAGCAAAGACAATTTGTGACTAATCTGAGTAATTACGCCAATAATACTCATCAGCTGATTCGAAGAGAGATTCATTACTTTACTGACTACCATGATCATACTGATAATGTCTGGTGGCAACTGATGCATCAAACTGTGAGGAAGATAAGAAATGATAGTTGCTATGTTTGTTGTTTGATTCCACGTGCTATTAATGATCAACCATTTTTGGTACCTGTTCTCATTGAAACTGCTTCTATTCCAGCTATTTTTTTTTTCCAGATAACCGGCTGGTGGAGATCATTTTTCCTTGGGTGAGGAATTACATTGTAAGGCAAAGCAGAAATGTTAGTAGATTTTCTAGTGAGACTAATTTAATATGTGCTACTACAGGAATTCTTTAAAGATTTTGGGGTATTAGGAATCAATAAGATATCCAGATATAGGTACAGATATTTGTATTGCACAGGAGGAAAACACACCTTATTTCCTTGGAAAGACAGAGGGTTGCAAAACTATTATATCTGTTTCATGTCCTTTAACCAACAAACATAAATTTGAGCCATGTCCTATCAGAACTGATTCTTATACCATTTCAGAATCTTTGGTTCCAGAGCCTTTTGTGTTAACTCTTAATCTTACAGCCTTACTGAATGGAAGTAAATTGAATGGCCAGGCAGGTAAATTAACCAGGGTTCTTGTTACTTTTCCTAGTAGAGATGGGTACTCGTGTCCTAAGAACATGGTTTGGATGTGTGGAAATAGATCATGCCTGCTAATTGGTCCTGGTTCATTACTGGTGGTTGGACATCCTGGGTAATAAAGATTGGAGTAATTTTCTTTTTCTTTTTCTTTTTGATTTTGATGTTTATTTTAAAGTGTTGTATATACATATATTTTTTGGTTTTACTTTGATTATAATCTTGGGTGATGGTTTTGAATAATTTTCCTTTTAGTTGTGATTATCTTGTAATCAGAAGAAAGGAGTGTTGTGAGAAAATTCTTTTTTAAGCTCTGAACTTCCATTTACCTCTCTCCTCTGACCTCTGTGTTTTGTTACCCTAGAGGAGTTGGTCTGTAAATTCACTTTCAGAAGTTTAATGGTTAAAAGACATCCTGGAGGGCTGTGTCTCAGGAAGAGCAGATGGTCTGCTCATAAATGACTTTGTTACCTCTGACCCGAGGAGGGTCTAGGGCCATAAAGCATAAACTCTTTTAAATTGAGGTAACACCCACATACTGTTTAAATACTGTGTATAAATGTTGATCGGGGCTCTGCTTCACTGACTAAACTCAGTGACAGGGTCTTCAAATGCAGAAATGCCTTTGAATAAAACTTATAAAGACAAAGTCCGGTCTTCCTCTTTTCATTGAGTTAATTTCTCTCCCACTTTGATAAGAAAAATCCACAAAACTACATACTGTAAGCACCACACTATGACCTCAGAAGGTCTAACTAAAATGTTCATCCTCACATGTTTTATTTACTTCATTTTATATTGACAAACTGCAACAGCCACTGTACACTGGCTTGTTGAATAATTCAAACCACATGAACATTTTACATTTTGTCAAATTATCTCAAACCTTTAATATAGTTTCTTGGGCTTCTATGTCATAAACTAAAATATATTAAAGTGTATTTTTTACGTGAAAGGAAAAGGATACTTTGCTTTCACAAATTTAACATGTAAAAATCTGAAGTGCGTCTTGCATTTATATGCATCCCCCTGAATTAAAACTTTGAAGAACCTGGGTTTACAACTGCAGGTCTGTTCCAGCTTTTCTGAACTTTTTACAAACTGTTCTTTCCTCCAGTTCCATCAAAATGCATCAATAAATGTAAATTTAGAAGCATTGACCCAGATTCTAAATGCTTTTTAGGTGGGGACTTCACGGTGCCAATTTAACACATGCATTTGCTAGGATTTTAAAATGTTCCATTGTTGCTCTGGCAGTATGTTCAGTCATTTTCTTGCTGTAAGATAACCTTTTGCCCCCATCTTAAGTCTTAAGCAATCTTCACCAGGTGTCTTACAGGATTTCCCTGTATTTAGCTGTATCCATCATCCCATCCACCCAGAGACCAGTGTCTCTGCCCTTCAAAAGAAAATCATCCCCACAGCGTGAAGCTGCCACCCCTGTGTCTCACAAGCCCCTTTCAGATCATCCTTTGATTCCGTGGTCTACACATATTCTTCATGCTTTGGAATCAACTAAAATGCACCGAATGGGTAACTTGAAATCGTCCTGCCAATATTATGGCCTGGACACATATGTTCCTTGGCAAAGTCGTATGCAGATATTACTTGTTAAGGACAGTGCATAGCTGTATTTGGATTTAAAGATCTTTACACATTAAAAACCCTGCATGCGGAATGTTACATAAACTCAGCCCTTTGTTCATTTCCCCTGGGAAAATCCTCCCAATGCATCTTACACATTTTTCAGACCTTAAAGGTGCTATAGTGTGCTGCTTTATTTAGGGTTAGGTCAGGTGTAATAATTTTTTTGCACAAAACACATATCCGTTTCATTTCAGATCTGGGCTTAAAGAGAAAACAAACAAATCCTACCCCATCCCTCCCTAATTCATATATATGCTGGAAAAACAGCAACACAAGCACTCTTCGCTGTAACAGAGCATCAGTAACTCTGCTGGAAAAAGTTCTGGGCGACTCTTTGTCCCAATTGGCTTTCTTTTATCTTAAATGTCTTAAATGGAGTCTGAAAACACTCAAATTTAAGCTTTTATTATGATGAAATATAAAATACATCAAGAAACTCATTTAGTAAATGTGTATTGTATGGGAGACCCTGCCTTTTTTGGAAAGTTCCCTCAGATGGTCTTTGTTATTGATTGGTGCCAGAGAAATGAAGCAAACAGAATTAAATGAAACGGATACTGGGCTGCCACCAGTCTTGACTAAACTGTCAGGGAACTGCCAAAATTATTGCTGGTACTGCCAGGAGAAACCACGTTTCAACTTTGTTGGCATCTCCGAATTTGCTCCTTCAGGATAAAATTCTCCCCCAGTGGGCCCAATCCCCCAGTGGGCCACCACCTGCAGGGGGAACCATGAGGGACCGGTGCAAAGAGAGTTGGGTGGTGGACGAAGGTGGAGACCTCAGCGGCCCGATCCCCGGATGCTTAGGCTGGCTCTAGGGACGTGGAATGTTACCTCGCTGGGGGGGAAGGAGCCTGAGCTTGTGCGGGAGGTCGAGAGATATCGACTACAAATAGTCGGGCTCGCCTTCACGCACAGTGTGGGCTCTGGAACCCATCTCCTTGAGAGGGGCTGGACTCTCTTCTACTCTGGAGTGGCACACGGGGAGAGGCGTGGGCTGGGGTGGGTTTGCTTGTTGCCCCCCAGCTCAGCCGTCTCGTGTTGGGGTTTACCCCGGTGGATGAGAGGGTCGTATCCCTGCGCCTTCGGGTCGGGGATAGGTCTCTGACTGTCGTTTCGGCCTATGGGCCAAGCGGTAGTGTGGAGTACCCGGCCTTCTTGGTGTCCCTGTCGGGGGTGCTGGATAGTGCCCCTCCCGGGGACTCCATTATTCTGCTGGGGGACTTCAACGCCCATGTGGGAAACGACAGTGACACCTGGAGAGGCGTGATCGGGAGGAATGGCCTCCCCGATCTGAATCCGAGTGGTGTTTTGTTATTGGACTTCTGTGCTAGTCACGGATTGTCCATAATGAACACCATGTTCAAGCATAAGGGTGTCCATCAGTGCACTTGTCACCAGGACACCCTAGGCAGGAGGTCAATGATCGACTTTGTTGTCGTATCATCAGACCTTCGGCCGCATGTTTTGGACACTCAGGTAAAGAGAGGGGCTGAGCTGTCCACTGATCACCACCTGGTGGTGAGTTGGATCCACTGGAGGAGGAGAAAGCCGGACAGACTTGGCAGGCCCAAGCGCATAGTGAGGGTCTGCTGGGAACGCCTGGCGGAGCCCTCGGCCAGGGATGTATTCAACTCCCACCTTTGAGAGCTTTGACCAGATTCCGGGGGATGTTGGAGTCCGAGTGGACCATGTTCTCCGCATCTATTGTCGATGCTGCTGCCGGTAGCTGCGGCCGTAAGGTCTGCAGTGCCTGTCACGGCGGCAATCCCAGAACCCGGTGGTGGACACCGGCAGTAAGGGATGCTGTCAAGCTGAAGAAGGAGTCCTATCGGCTGTGGTTGGCTTTTGGGACTCCTGAGGCGGCTGACGGCTATCGTGAGGCCAAGCGTGCTGCGGCCCGGGCTGTGGCAGTGGCAAAAACTCGGTCCTGGGAGGAGTTCGGTGAGGCCATGGAGAAGGACTACCGGTCGGCCTCGAAGCGATTCTGGCAAACCGTCCGGCGCCTCAGGAGGGGGAAGCAGTGCTTCGCCAACACTGTTTATAGTGGGGGTGGGAGGCTGCTGACCTCGACTGGGGACATTATCGGGCGGTGGATGAGTACTTCGAGGATCTCCTCAATCCTGCCATCACGTATTCCCTGGTGGAAACAGAGGCTGGGGACTCGGGGTTGGACTCTTTCATCACCCAGGCTGAAGTCACCGAGGTGGTTAAAAAGGTCCTTGGTGGCAAGACTTCGGGGGTGGATGAGATCCGCCCTGAGTACCTCAAATCTCTGGATGTTGTGGGGCTGTCATGGTTGACACGCCTCTTCAACATTGCATGGCGGTCAGGGACAGTGCCTCTGGACTGGCAGACCGGGGTGGTGGTCCCCCGGAGGGTGTGTTCCAACTACAGGGGGATCACACTCCTCAGCCTCCCTGGTAAGGCCTGCGCCAGGGTATTGGAGAGGAGAGTCCGGCCGATAGTCGAACCTCAGCTTCAGGAGGAGCAGTGTGGTTTTCGTCCCGGCTGTGGAACACTGGACCAGCTCTATACCCTCTACAGGGTACTCGAGGGCTCATGGGAGTTTGCCCAACATGTGTTCACATGTGTTTTGTGGACCTGGAGAAGGCATTCGACTGTGTCCCTCGTGATGCCTTGTGGGGGGTGCTCCAGGAGTATGGAATCGGGGGCCCTTTATTAGGGGCCATCCGGTCCCTGTACGAGCGGAGCAGGAGTTTGGTCCGCATTGCCGGCACTAAGTCGGACCTGTTCCCGGTGCATGTTGGACTCCGGCAGGGCTGCCCTTTGTCACCGGTCCTGTTCATAACTTTTTTGGACAGGATTTCTAGACGCAGCCAAGGGCCGGAGGGGGTCTGGTTTGGGGACCAGTGGATTTCGTCTCTTCTTTTTGCAGATGACGTGGTCCTGCTGGCCCCCTCTAGCCAAGACCTACAGCATGCGCTGGGGCGGTTCGCAGCCAAGTGTGAAGCGGCTGGGATGAAGATCAGCTCCTCCAAGTCAGAGGCCATGGTACTCAACCGGAAAAGGGTGGCTTGTCCTCTTCAGGTCGGAGGGGAGTTCCTGCTTCAAGTGGAGGAGTTCAAGTATCTCGGGGTCTTGTTCACGAGTGAGGGAAGAATGGAGCGGGAGATCGACAGACGGATCGGTGCGGCTGCCGCAGTAATGGGGGCGCTGTGCCGGTCCGTTGTGGTGAAGAGAGAGCTGAGCCGAAAAGCGAAGCTCTCGATTTACCGGTCGGTCTATGTTCCTACCCTCACTTATGGCCATGAACTTTGGGTCATGACCAAAAGAACGAGATCCCGGATACAAGCGGCTGAAATGAGCTCCTCCGTAGGGTGGCCGGGCACTCCCTTAGAGATAGAGTGAGCTCGGCCATTCGGGAGGGGCTCAGAGTAGAGCCGCTGCTCCTCCACATCAAGAGGAGCCAGTTGAGGTGGCTCGGGCATCTATACCGGATGCCTCCTGGACGCCTTCCTCGGGAGGTGTTTCAGGCACGTCCCACCAGGAGGAGGCCCAGGGGACGGCCCAGGACACGCTGGAGGGACTTTGTCTCTCGTCTGGCCTGGGAACGCCTTGGGCTCCCCACGGAGGAGCTGGAGGTGGTGTCTGGGGAGAGGGACGTCTGGGTGTCTCTGCTGAGTCTGCTGCCCCCGCGACCAGATTCCGGATAAGCGGAAGACGACGAGTACGAGGATAAAATTCTGAATCAATTTCATTTTATAGAAAGCTCTCAATATCCTACCTCCATCTTATTTGTAAGAGTTTATTGTTTCTTATCACCCCAAATGAGTGCTTCACTCTCAGAAGGCAAGTCTTCTTGTTATCTTGAAAAATTTTCAGACAAGAATGGGAGGCTGAGCTTTTAGTTTTATATCTTTTTTCCTTAAGAATGAGCTCCTTGTTTTAGGTGCGGGACACGCACACATCCTCTAAGAGTATTTCAACACATTTGTCTTTTGTCAAAATGCACATTTAAAAAATCTTTACAAAATAGTTGAGTCAAAACTTTGGCTGCTTTTTATTATAATAGAGTTGTGTTTGAGAGCCAAGGGTGAACATAAGTAATCCCGCCTGTCTCAGCCAATAAACTGATGTGACTGTCCTATTCTGACAGAGCACACTCACACAGTGTCTCCTGGTAAGCTGACCACTTGTATAATTAATGCTTGTGGTTTGCTTGTGGCTATGGAATACTGTCTGTTATGTGAGCTGGATTGTTTGTTCTGTTCCTCCGCTGATTGAAACGAACAAAGTACAACAAAATAACTAGTAACCATTAGCAATTAGTTCTTTTATAATGTTATTTAAATTAGCAGGCCTTTTGAGAACATTATGGATATGTAACATTATTTCCTTCATATCTATTTTTCTTTCTTTCTCTAAATGTATATGTTTTTTTTATCTTTAAATTCTTGTCCTCCAAAACAAAACAAAAAAACACCAGTATAAGTAAATTGTTTTCAGGCTGAAAACCTTAAGTTTCCCAGGTCATGGTGGAAAATGGGTTTCACATTTGGTATATCTGGAACCATTTTATTATCAATAGGTGCTAAATGGTGTATCATACTGTACATTACAAACATGGTTACGAGTGGACACTTTCAAATGAGTGGGTTCTTAAGTGAGCTAACTTCTTTGGAGACGTTTATAATTACGTATGTTATTTCGTACATGATGAACTTGACCTGAGCACATCTCTCCCTAGCATCACTAAATGGTCTTTTTGGGTATAAAAGCTCTGTAAAGTGACCAACTGAGATAGTTTAGGGAAAACTTTAGCTTTTTTATGCAGAAGAGACTTTTTACATTTCCCCTCCATGGCAAGAGCTTGTTGACTGCTGCATGTATCTGCTGTGTGGTTATTCAGGCTGTTACACACTCATGTATCTGTCTCTGTGAGGACTAATTATTATTAATACATGCAAACTGACTCTCTTTAAATTTAACAATATGAATTAAAGACTCATATACTAACGACTAACACTAATATATAGATCTGCACGTAGGCTCCGGTACTACTGTACAGAGCCTGCTACAGGCAGGGACTGAGACCTGCTAGGTTTGCATATACAGAAGAGAAGGGACGAGGAACTGTGCTAAAATGAAATGCTTTATTTTGCTTTTAACTTTTCTCTCTTACCACTGTACAGTTATACACCTAATGATTTTTTCACCTACTATGCTTAAACAGAATTTCATGAAAGAGGACCACCAACTTGTGATGCCTTAAAAGTGGCCACAATAACAAACATTCTTTATTCACCACATTTCAGTCAAAGTTTTACACTTGTTTTCCTTTCTGGCAGGTAAAGGGGACAAATCATGCAAAATCCACTTTTTTAGGCCTTAAATAGATTTTGTTGTGTACTTGGAGTCTGTAGGAGTACCAAAAAGTTGAATTTAGTCTTTCCAGGTGCTGCGTAGATTATGGACTTCCGGCTACCAATTTCACAAATGCACCATTTCTCACTGCGAGAATGCCGACGCGGCAAAAAGATAAGCCAAAATGTTCGGTTGTTGGGTGTTTCAACCCACTCAATTCATTACACCGTCCCCCAACATCAGAACCTATTTGAAATGCTTGGTTAAAATGTATTTTTCATGCAAATCTACCTATATTTGTGCTGAAATTCCTCTTTCCCCACTTCAAGGAGGAGTGCCTTCAGCAACCTCAGCCAGTATCAAGAAGGATTTGCTGAAAAACTTCATTTGATTAAGGGGTCAGTTCCTTCTGTCTATGGAAACGACAGACACAGCAAAGCAGTAAGCTGCAAATAACGATAAAATGACAACAAACTTTATTTTAGACATGAATTTATTGCTGTTGTTGATATGACGTCCTGGCCTTTGTTTTGATAGCAGTAGCGTTGTGCCTTCAGTTAATGTTAGTGCTGTGTGCTGCTTTTAGCTCCTCGAGTACATTACCGTTCTGCGTGTTTTGAAAAGTATTATTACATATATAGTTTTGCATTGTTTTTGTCTTGTTTCTGCGGCGCTAGATAATTGTATCTCTGTTATCACACTACAAAAATGGTGAAACAGGCTAAAGTGAAACACTCTTGACCTGGAGGTCGTGCGGGGTGTGAAGTGCCTCAACAGCATTTGAAGCAGTATATGATGCAAAACGAGTTGCTCTCAGACGCACCTCAGAATGGGGGTAAAAGAGCGGCCTGTGGAGCTACAATAACAAGGAATTCAGACCAAAGCATTGTGGTACTACTTTATATAGACCACAACTGAATGATTTAAGTGTGAAAACGAAGGATTTTAAAAGCATGACATGTCCCCTTCAAGGAAGAAAAACATCGGAATGAGTGAAGCTTTGTTGAATTTATAAGAATACAGATTATGTGAGCAAAGAGAACAGTAGAGAATTAAACACATGTAAATAAGATGCCAAAGGCTAGGTTGCAAATACGAAGGATTGACATAACAGCTTTGCTAAATGGGAGCTTGACACCATGACCTTTCTTTAAAATGTATTTTGTTTCAAAACTTTTTAAACAAGGGTGAACATGTTGGGAGAGTGAATTTTGTTCAGAATATGTAGTTGGTGAATTATGAACATAAGATAATTCATTTTTAAGCTGTGTGAACTGAACTTAGAACTAGTTGTTTTTTGGACTGAATTTTAACACTGTTCCCAAATCTACACTACCTGTCAAAAGTTTGGCCTTTTCAACACCGTTTTCATTTATAGATTTTTTTTATGACTACATTGTAGATAGACTCTCACTGAATGCATCAAAACAGTGAATGAACACATATGCAGTTATGTAGCAAACAGAAAATGTAAAAAGAACCTTATATGGTTTATAGTTCAGACTCCTTAAAGTAGCCGCACTTTGCTGTGATGACTGAAATATTAACCTCTGGTCATCTCTCAATAAACCTCTGGGAAGATCTTCCAAGACTCTTTGGAAAACCATTCCAGGTGACCTCCTCATGAAGCTCATGGAGAGAATGCCAAGAGAGCAACGCAGTAATCGGAGCAAAGGGTATATTTTGAAGAATCTAAAATAATAAATGTTTAGTTATTCACACTTTTTGTTTATTACATAATCCCATGTGTGTTCATGCACAGTTGTGTTGCCTTTAGTGAGAATCTACAATTTAAAATGTCCGGAAAGTAAAGAGACCCATTATGTGAGAAAGTGTATCTAAAACTTTTGACCGGTAGTGTGTTTACTTACAGGTAGGAATTCAACCAGCTAGAGGACTGGTGCATTGGTGGACTGGTGCAACCTCTTTTTCAACACAGTCAAAACAAAGGAGATGATCATCGTCTTCCCGGGCTATGACCTGTGCAGACACCAATCAGCATCAACAACTGTATAGTAGAGAAAAAGTTGATATTAAATTCATCACAGTACTGATAACTTATGACCTCACCTGAACATTAACAGACCCCTCTCTTTCTCTCTCTCTCTCCATGAACTTCTTGAACTACTGCCGTCAATTAACCGTTGCCACAACACATTAAAAGCAGAAACATCAGACTGCCTTCTGCATCGATCTATTAAAATGCGAAACTGTTGTCAACACTGTGCACTTTATGTCTGTACTTTTTAAAACTCTCGTCCTCAGGGCACACTGCCATGCATGTTTTTTATGTTTACCTGCTTCATTGCACCGGATTTCAATTGATGGCTGATGAAGAGGCTTTTGCTAAACTGCAATAATCTAAATAAGATGTGTCAAAGCAGAGAAACACCTAAACACATGGGGCTGTATGGATTGAGGACCAGGTTTGAAAAACACTGCTTTATATCATTGTACTTCATAATTTCTTATCTGGTTTGTTTTTTTAATCTATTTTTCTTTTCCATAATCTATTATTGAATGATATTTACACTATTGTAAATCCCTGAGATATACTTTCATTTCGTACACAATGTAATGATAGTAAACTGATTTTAATTTGAACTTCCACAGTACTGAAAACAAAGGAGCCAATCCAGCAGAATGTAAAAGTGAAAATTTAACAAAATGATTGACAGCAAGGAAGAATTGAGTATGTGCTTTTTGATATATAACATTGTGAGGTAATTATTTTGTTATGCATGGCTGTCTACAGTGTTACCATCTGTGTAAGAAAGTCAAGCCGATGGACCAAGAAGTGATAGGAATCAGACCTCAAGATTCATCAACAAATTTCTTCAACAAACTTTACTACATGCAGCACAGAGTTATATTATTCAAAATCAGCTTTATTTGCAAAGTATGCAGACACAAACAAGGAATTTGAGATTTGATCCACTTGGCTCTCAATGAAGACATTTTAAATATAAGCATGAATGAAGGGAAATAAAAATAAAATTTCATTTTGTAAATATGTATAAACACAGTGTTTTGTACAAAAGAGAAAGATGTGGTTGTATTAGTGCAAATATGCATGGTATCGATCAGAGCACTCTGACTGTTAAGTGTTTCTTAGAGAGACAGCCTGGGGGAAGAAACTGTCTCTTTGGTGGCTAGGATGGATGACAAATTTAGTCAAATCCTCCTTTGTATATTCTGTATCCAAACACTCAAGAGCCTTTTTGATACTCTTCATGCCTATGAAGACCAATTAGTTCTGATGCAGGTTCATTGCAAACTTGTGGCTCATAATCCATAGCTCAATGCACATCTGGGGAAATCTCACAAGCACAGACAGCTCTACTGCAGAGAAATGTATTCAGAATATTCAAGAACAAGAAAAAATACAGCATGTATAACAATTATGACCTTATTATGGAACAGAGAGGGAGACTAGTACATCTACTCAGGCTGGCATGAGCAGTGGTTAAAAGTCAAATGATACTAACTGAGCACTGGATGTAACCTTTAGCATTAAAGCCATATGTGACCTAGTTAGATATATACGGGCACAAGTGTATGCTTTGAAGTCTAAGGGGGTACTGGACTTTGTTATTGTTTCTTACTGCGTTTTCTGGGTCCTTGACATTTTCAAAGTAATGAATATTTACCTGTGAATTGTGCCCTGAGTGAGGCAATATTGACTTTTCACTCGTAAAGACTCTAAACTAAATTTTTAACTTGTTCAAGTACAACTGTTTTATGGTTAGCATGTGTGCATCTAAAGGTAAAATCACACTCTTTAGATGCTATTATTAAAACAAAAACATTGATTTTAACCACCGCTCAATTACTCTTAATTGGAGGGTCCCAGGTGAGAAACAAACATCTTCAGCTCAAACATGGACTAAATTGAGGCTGTGGGTCTGCTTTTGACACATTGATTGCTGCCTGTTAGAGATTGAAATTTCTGAAATATTACCTCAGCAGAGTGTGTAATAAACAGCCTGTTCAACACTCCGTGTTTGAAGACCATGAGTGTGTCTTGGAAAGCTTAATTGCAAGGAAACATCTTTGCTTCTAGGTATGTTGTCTGTTATTTGATTTGTCTTGGCCAGTCCTAGCCAGTCATCAGCCCAGCAAAGTATATTAAAAAGAGGACGTTCTTAGCGCTTATATCCTGACCAAATTTAACCTAAACAAAGACAATGAAAGTCAGTAATGGTCGACTTATCTGATCACCCCAAACTGTTTTATGTTGTTTACACAGAAGACTGTGCTGTCTTCAGTTTCTTACTTAAAGTGGTTGAGGGAGACAGAAATGAAATTACAAATCTCAATCTTGACTTACTTATAGACCTAGTTTATTAGATACTGTACCTTGTAGTACCTTGAACTGTTGATGTTGTGCACAATAGATGTATGCTTTTATGTTGTTTAACTCCAAATTCTGGCCTTACAATTGGAAAGTTGCAGCTGAAATTCAGAATCTGCACACCAGGCAACTTTTTTCTATTTTGTTAATGTCCTATCTTGTTGAGCCTGTATAAACTGTGGCCTCAGTTTTCTGTTTTTCAGTTTCGGTGTGGTGGCCTTCTGCTGCTGCAACCCATCTGCATTCAGATATTGGATTCTGCAAACCTTGGTTGTAATTAGTGATTATTTGAATTACTGTTGCCTTTCCATCATCTTGAAAATCTTTCCATTATCCTCCTGTGCAATAAGTTAATGTCACCGGTCTAGTATGTATTAACAAAAACAGTGATTCAGCCAATCAAATGGCAACAACTGACTGTATTTAATCATGTGGATGTGGTGAAGAAGACTTGCTGAAGTTCATGCCCAGCATCACAATGGGGAGCAAAGGAGTTGATTTAATTCACTCAGAATCTGCAGATCTAATAGGATTTTCATACACAACAATCTCTTGGTTTACAGAGAAAAATAACAAAATACCCAGTACGAAGTAGTTGTGTGGATAAAAAAAAAAGTTTGACTTTGTGATATTTTATCAATCCACAAAATGCCAATATTGCCTTTAAAAGCATTGATGCACCACTGTTTTAGACTCCCAGCAAAAAGGAAGTTGCACAATCTGATGCCTGATGTTGACATGGAACTTTGTTCAGATTGCTCACAAAAAATATATGTAATCAAGGATGGCAACCCAATCTATCTTAAGGTAATACAAGAAACAGTGTACAACACTGTCTGTCTAAGCCGTACAATACAACTGGCATCCATTCAAAAAAATTCTTACCAGAAAAAGCTTGCAGCACAGGTAGGATATTATTACCGGGAGCAGCTGATCAACATCTCAAAAGCTCTTCAACTACAACCCCAAAATCTTTGATGAGTTGAAAGGAGGCACCGTATGCAAATTGGATGAACGCTAAGCCCAACAAAGGAGCCAGCATAGTATCGGGAATGCAGTATTATGTGTTTACTGAGACATGGCTGCAGGATCATATCTCTGACTCCAGCGTCTCTCTGCTAGGCCATATGAGCGGACAGAGATTTAAAGAGGATCTGTAAATGCAAAGGAGGTGGATTAGCAGTACTTGTGAACAACAGATGGTGTAATGGTGTAATCCAGGCCATCTACAAGATGGGACAGAGCAAACCGACTTCTTAAGGAACCTTAGGTCATTCCGTGTTTGCAGCAAGTTGCTGCATATCTTCTATAGAACATATGCAGCAGCACTGTAGAAGAGTGTGATCTCTTCTGCCATCATCTGTTGGGGGTGGCAGCATCAGAGCCAAGGACTTAAAAAAGCTCAACAAGCTAATAAAAAAAGGCTGGCTCTGTTCTGGGGACTCCTCTAGAACCTCTGGAGATGATTGTGCAAGAAATGACTCTTCATAAAATGAAGAACTTTATGGAGAACCCTGAGCATCCTCTTCATGAGAATGTCATTAAACAACAGAGTGTCTTCAGTCAGAGGCTTCTTCAGATCTGCTGTAATACAGACCACTACTGGAGATCCTTGCTGCCCACAGCCATCAGCATCTACAAGGGCCACTTGAAGAAACCTGCAAAAAATTAGCTACAACAACATTTAACTTCCATTTGGGATTAATAAAGTATTTTTAAATTGGATTGACTTAAATTAAATAGCATGCGGTTGGTTTTAGACAAATTTATTTTTTCATAGGACCAGTAAAAGACCACAGCTAAAACATAATTTTCCTTCATGTTTGAAACAACAATTATATAATTATGATTACTGCAATTTGAAAATGTTCTCACGTTGGTTTCTTCTTGGTCTTGCCTCCCTCAAAGTATTGGTCTTGACATTGGGTGCACTTGGACTTGTGCTGGTTGAAGCTAGTAACAGAGTGGCATTATCCAGAGTGAAATATGTCTTGTACAGTAATTGGGTGAAATGCTACTCAGAGAAAAAGAATCTATCAGTGCCAAGGTACCAAAAAAAAAAAAAAACAGATTCCAGTTTGCAAATGCATTCTGAGACCATGACTTGTGATCTGATGACACCAAAAATTTAGATGTTTGGCCATAATTATCACTATTACATTTGGAGGAAAAGGGGGAAAACTTAAAATCCTAAGAATTCTCATCCCAGCGTTAAAGTAAAAGGGTGACAGTAACATTTTGGTGTTTTGCTGCAGTAGGGACTGGTTTGCCAAAAGAAAAAGATGAAATCATGAGGAAAGAACATTAAAAAGATATATTGAGGCAACATCTTCAGACAGCAGCCAGCCTGGGCACAAGGACTTTTTTAATGAACAATGAATACAGCCAAATAAGAAGAACAACAACATCAGTGTTTTGAACAGGCTGATCTCACTCCAATCGAAAGTTTGTAGATAGAGCTGAAAGGAATGTGGAAGCAAAGCAGTCTACAAATCTGACTCAGTTACACCAGTTCCTATAGGCAAATATCCTAAGGGAGAAGCTTGTGGGATGTTACCCAAAATGTTTAGCCCAAGTCAAGCAGTTTAAGAAGCAATTGTAACTTCTGAATTTGAAAAAAAAAATCATCTCTAAATCAGATCATCTCAGATTTTCTCTCTCATCATTTGGACTGTAAAACATACAGACATACTTAGTACCTTTTCCTAATGAATTGTTAAGTGTGCAAATGAAAAAGCATTTTCAGGTAAGAGACTGACTTAATAGTTATCAATTATGAGCTGTTAAATGCTGAAGGGTGAACTAAACCAGGGGCATGAAAACAGAGCCTGACTCAAACTGAAAAGTTTGTGTTTTTTTTTAAATATACCTTCATCAAGCTCAGAATCAATGGTTGCCTTCAGAAAGCATCAGGATGGCAATTTCATTTCTTTTGCAGCTAGCAGAGGCAAAGGTTAAAAGCTGCAGCCTAGAGTTGCCAGATGTGATTTGTGGTGATGTCATTCAGCTAAAATAGGCCCTCATTAGCACCTCTGAAGCAGGTCATATGATTAATCATCACCAAAGATTTCGAATCCAATTAGAGGATGTCTGGGGGAGGAACAAATGATTCAACTTTGAGGGAAACACATCAGTGAGATGGTCTGAAGGGAGTTTTTTAGGGGCAGGTTTTTTCCCTCAGGCTGACTGATGCTGAAATGGATGGGCCATGTCTCCAGGACAGTTTGTGTTTGTCAGATCCTGGAGCTATCATTCAATATGTAGGGCGGCTTGGCACGCAAAACCTGGCGAGTCAGTAATTCACAGTTTATAGCTGACATCAAACACTCCATTGAAATGTTTTTTTTTTTCAGTTATATTCTATCAGGGACTGAAAGGGGGAAAAAGGAAAAGAAAAAATAAGGACTGGGTCCCTGTCTTTGCATTTTTAAGTGTTTGCCTGCAAATGCATTTTTCTAAGAATGACTAATTTACCAGCAAATGCGTCCTCGCTCTGCAGCCTAGTCTGAAGTTTTAATCCCCACATTTGCATGGCTAAACATAGATCAGCCGCCTCACATCCGAACTGGATATTGACTCGAGGAATATAAATGCTTGTTTTGACTGCACATTGAAAATGCTAATTAAACATTCATGAGCTCACTCCTGCTCTGTCTCTGCAGCAGCCTTTAAAACTCTACCTGTGTGTGATACAGCCAAACTGTATATATGCAACTTCTAAAAGTCTGGTAATTCAAGTCTGCTTTCTTTTTGCTATCCTTGTTGAGAGAACAGCAAACTCTCTGTTTCAAAGACTGATCCAGTTCCTTGCAAATGGACTTCTCAATTCAATTCAATTCACTTCAATTCAATTCAATTCAATTCAATTCAATTCAATTCAATTCAATTCAATTCAATTCAGTTTATTTATATAGCGCCAATTCACAACACATGTTGTCTCAAGGCACTTCACAAAAGTCAGGTACATACATTACAATTAATCCTAATCATTGAACAGTGCAGTCAGATTCAGTTATTTATTCAAATTGGATAAAAAGTTTTTCTATCTAAGGAAACCCAGCAGATTGCATCCAATCAGTGACTTGCAGCATTCACTCCTCCCGGATGAGCATGTAGAGACAGTGGACAGCCACTGGCGTTGACTTTGCAGCAATCCCTCATACTGAGCATGCATGTAACGACAGTGGAGAGGAAAAACTCCCTTTTAACAGGACGAAACCTCTAGCAGAACCAGGCTCAGTGTGAGCGGCCATCTGCCACGACCAACTGGGGGTTAGAGAGAACAGAGCAGAGACACAAAGAGAACAAAGAAGCTCTGATCCAGGAGTGCTTTCTATGGGAAGGAAAAGTAAATGTTAATGAATGTAGCTCCTTTAGTCGTTTCACCTAGAAAGAACATATAAACTCTGAACCAGTTTTCAAGGTTAGAGTCTTAAAGAGAGCACATAGAGTTAGTCACAATAAAAGCTCAGCCAGTAGCCATGTCTAGGAGAGAGAAAGGGTTAAACACTAAAAGACAGGGCCATGTGGATCATCGGTAGAGGGTGAGCATTAAGTTGTTGCCAGCAGAACCTCGGACGATTCCCCTCTCCAGAAAGGTGTCACAGGTAGACACAGAGTCAGGCCAGGTGTAGCTTCTAGGAAGAGAAAAGAGAGAACAAAGTTAAAAGCTGAAGTAACAGCAAATAATGCAAAATTGGAGAGCAGTGCGAGAAGAGAGTTTCTTTGCTGAGCTTAAGGGAAGAAATTACAGTCGTGGAACGGATGGAGCAGCCACTGACTTGCCAGCTGATAGGATGGCTTTATCACATGCTGCTTGTACTGTTGAGCTGGGGTGCTCCGTCATCCTGGTATTTGCACACACAGTAAAATGTGAATTTAAATGAGAGGCACTCAAATACATAACTGGGAAAATCAGCCTTTGTTTTGTGGCATTGGCTGTACTCAACGGAAATATGTTGACTCACTTTTAATTAGCCTCAAATAAAGCTGTGTGTGTCAATGTGTTGTGTGACCAGTTGTAGCAGCAGACCCAAAACATGCCTCAGCAGCTGTTCCATCCTCCTGTTGGTCCAATCAAACAGAGCCTCTCTGGCTGTCAGAAAAAGTAACCACTGTCTCTTGTTAAAAAATGTTTGTATTCATGAGGTGCTGGCTGGCTCAGTTGGTAAAGTAGGCACACCATGTGAAGAGGCTTTAATCCTTAACATGGTTGTCCTAGGTTCGATTCTCAATCTCAGAACAATTGCTTCATGTCTTCCACTTCTGTCTCCACCCTGTTTTCTGTCAACCTCGATTCAATAAAGGCCACTAGTACCAAAAAATGACTGGATTTACTAGGAGAACATTGGGAGATGAAAACCCAATCAGGCATAACTTTATTATCTACATAATTAGTGCTAGTTTTTTATATTAGTGAAATGGCTCACCAATGGTGTGTTCTTTTTCCACTAGGAAGTCTGAGTTTCCAAATTCAAGGCAGCATTAGAAGTATTGCTGCAAAACATGGCTGGCAGATTCCAAATATGATTGTAGCTTCACATTTACCAGCCATTTTTCAAATTATTTTCTAAAGAATACGGACTTCACTTGCTCTGTCAAACCTCAACTAGAAAAAAAAGCTTTTCTCTATTTAAGTTGGGAGTTTTAGTTCTCAAAATATTGCTGAAAGACACTTATAACTAATCTATCTCTATATAAAGTTGAACCAATTGGTTTAGAGTTCTGAAAAGTAACATAATAAATGATTATTGTATTTGTGGAGAATGGTCACTTGACAAAGTGAGTTTGTGATTGGTTATGTGTGGAATAGTAAAAGGGTGGTGGGTGCTTGACTGAACGTCTTTCCCAGTCGGACCTAACAGAAAAAAAACAGCACCTAATACTGTGTTGTTGCCACTCCCTGTTTCTGCCAAACCTGCACTTGTCTATTAAGGTATGGACTATACTTGACCCCTGAAGGTGGACGATGGTGTCTGGCACCAAGATGTTAACAACAGATCATTTATATCCCTCAAGTTAGGAGGTGGGGCCTTCACTTCTCTGTCCATTCCATTCCACAGATGCTTGATTAGATTGGATCTGGACTGGAATGCTCCCTGTTGTGCTCCTCAAAACATCCCTTAACCATTGTTGCTTTGTGGCAGGTCTAGTGTGAGCCAACCATTTAACTTTTACCTTTTTATCTTTATGGAGACTCTGCTTTTCTGTCCACTTTAAAGAGTCTGCTTGATTGTATTATGTAGACAGATGAAATCCTTTGTCTAGAGAAAATACAGCATCTTTCTAAAAGCAATATGTTAGCCTCTCATGATGGTTTTCTGACATTCCAAGCTGTTGCCATTTTGTTTATATAAAGCCACCAGCAATGCACTGAACTTTCTTACCAGACAAAAGAGCACATGATAAAATTAAGCACTATATATCCTTTCAATTTAATTAATCTATATTTATTCATCATAAAGCTCAATACGGAATGTTAATTGTGATTACATCTGTTAAACTACCTTCACTGTGCAAAGCAACTCATAGCAGACAATGTTTTAGTTAAAGGGGAAACATTTTCCTGAAGTCACCTCCGTGAGATTCTTTGACTTCACAGTGAAATTAATTTTATTGTCTGTACTTCCTTTAGCTCATTGGCCAGATAATATAACACATTTCACATGTTGACCAAAACATGGTCTTGGTAGTTGGTTCCGAATGTAGGCCTGATTCTACATGTGAACGTTTGTTTCCTCGATATGAGTCCAAACTTCAGAATCAATCAAGTATTCTTCAAGGCAAAAAGTGGACCCAGCCAAGTCCCCAAGACCCGGCCAGTCTTTAGAGGCACAGTTGTGGTAATTATTTGCCTAGCCACAAATGCTACGCTAATTTATCTATTACGCAATAAAGCTCTGCAATGTGCCATTTTGGTATGTTCCTTAAATCCCAGACATGTGTCTAAGCCAAAGCTTTTTCCTGACCACGAGCTCTAAATCAGCAACACGGTTCTGAATCCAATGTGACAAACTTACCGACCTCCTAACACAGAGCTAAAAAAAAACACCGCAGCTGTCCACGCCTGAAAGTGACCGGCATTGGCAGATTTAAGTACTGCTATCCAGATGTGACTCTAAGCCAGAGGGACAGTCGTAAGTGAATCACATACTCCAGTCTCTTGAGTATATACAAAATGTCAGACCCCAAAAAATCCACTTTAGTCTTTGTCCCAATACATTTAAACTATATCAACAAAGAATGTGTTGCGTTGAAGGAGAATTGAACTTGTATATAGTAATCTATGTCTGTCTTTTCTATAGTTTAGCTCATCAGTAGCCAGTGAACATTGAGCACTATTGTTGAGCACCTATTTTACCTGATAATCTTCAGTAAACTGTAAGGTTTACTAAAGATTAGCAGGTATACCATATTGGCTTTTTTTCTCAGCCAATACAGTATGAAAAGTAAACGTGCAGTTTAAAACTGCCTGGAAAGGTGAAGTTTATCCTTAGGTATGTAATAGGTGTCAAAGTAACATCTAAATACACTAGATTTAAAATGAAAATGTGATTCATCGCAAACTTATAACTACTCAGAGTCCTCTGAAAAAGAAAGAAAGCAAACAAGAAAGAAAGAAAGCAAAAAAGAAACAAACAAACAAACACAGAATGTTTTACTTGGTTCTTAACACAATAGTAGAGTTAAAGTTTAGCACACAAGTCATTTTACCAAATCCAAAAACTAAAAATCTATCCACATAACAGTGTTAAAGAAATGGACAAAATTACCCCCATCTTGCTTGAAACTTACAATTTTTGGTGATGTTTTTATGAAATATAGATCAGCTTGTTTTGAAAGTATTTAGGTATTCAGCGTAACAGCAGATTTGAAAAAAGGCAAATAATCAATTAGGATTTTGGTGGTAAACATTTCATTTTAGAGAAATACAGCATTTTGGCTGATTTTCATTTACTTAAAGAAATCTTCTTTGCAATTTCAATAATATGCCTACAAGAACACTTAATTATGTTCAAAGGATCAACATCAAAAGTAAGAGAGTGAGAAATAAAATACACAATATTTACATGACATGGAAGCTCATTTGGGCTGTATGGTGTTTAGCAGTTGCGTTGCAGCAAGAAGGTCTTGAGTGAAATCCAGCAAACAACCATGGGTGTGGGTGCACCCATGGTTGTTTGTCCTGTGGGAAACTGTCCAGTGTCACCACCCCCCCTGCAATCTTCAAGTATTAAAACATTGATGAAAACTCTTGGTTTTTCCAAAATACTAGTTAAACTATATCAGCTAAAATTCAGCTCCTGTTGAGCAAAAACATAAATGAAACAATACCTGCTACTGAAAGTCCAATATGGCTGCCAGAAAGTGTTGACTTTATTTTCTTTATACTCTTATCACAATGTTGTGTTTGAATGGTTTTTATGACATATAAAGATGTGCGACTCTAAAAACAATAACACTCCAACATCTCTATGCATCTGATATTGCAACATCTGTAATGTGATCACAAGCTAACCCAGGCTGCCACAAATTGTATGGCATTGTCAAAATGGGGTGAGATATTTTCATGTAATCCATGCAACAATTATTAAATGCTTACAGTTAAATCAATAAAAAAAGTAAAATTAGTATATCTTCACATTCTGGGACTGAAAGACTGAAGAGGCCTGTATAAAGTCATATATTAACCATCTTATCTTTTACAGAAGTACAACTATAAGTGAAACTAATAAAATGACCTATGATGTAAGATCACTTATTACTACATGTAATAAGTGATCTTTGACTATCAAGTTAAAACATATATAAATTGTAAAATGATTGAATTATGATTGTGAACTGATGATTAAAAAGCATTATGGTTTAGAAACTATTAATCAACTATATATGAAAGAGATATAATGTTAATCAGTTGTGAAAAGAAAGAGGAGATGGTTTTTAACTGTAACTGAAGTAAAAGCAAAAAGCTGAGAATGGACAGTGGGACACTTTGTAAAGTTTAAAGTTAAGTAGATAAGGGAGAGAGCTGTATGTTGACAAGGGTTGATGAGAGCCAATTGCTTGCTGACAGTGGCTATCTTGAAGGCCAACAGATAGCACAAAAAAGTCACTGCATTGACCGCAAGACTAAGTATTGGGCCGCAAGAAGACAGAGACTGTATTGGGCAAGAACGAGGTATTGAGCAATAAAATATTGGGCAATAATGGAGGAGCTTGACAAAAAGGGCTTGCCAGTGAAGCTATCTGCACTATAAAAGAGGTGCCAAAAGAGTGAACTGCCGTTGTTTCCTTGCAGAAGACCAACAAGAAAGATCGAATAAAGGACGCTAAAGATGAATCAGAGGACCAGAGACACAGCTTCGCTGATAATCTGCATTGAAAAGAGAATCAACCTGTGTGCCTTTAAAGGACTGTGGCTCCGATTTGAGTATCTGATTCCAGCTGTTGCATTTTACCCAGACAACTGAGAGAACTTGGTGGCGAACAACTGGCTGCTCCAAGTTTCAGGCTTCCGGAAGTCCTGAACCAATCCCATTTACTCCATAAGTGTTTCCTTCAGCTCTTCAGCCTCTGGAAGCGACATCAGTTTTTCTGAATATACTTGACCTAAGACTTTAGTGACAGACCATCGAAACCTGGAGCACCAGTGTCTGTCTGCTTAGAGGAAGAAAACTGAAAAATTAAGTTGCCTTCCGCCCAAGATATCCACTCGTTTCCTGAAGAATTTATCTCCATCGGTTGCATGGATGAGCCTCCGTCTTCAAAGCCTCCTCTTCAAGCTCAACAGTTTAAGCATCATAGAAAGATAGGTTGGATAAGTTGGTTGTTTCGTTTCTATTATTCAATCATTACGTTTTGCTGGATTTTATGCTGTTACTGACCCCTGCAAAAGTGTTGCTAATTAAAGGAAGCATAAAAATTCTGGACAGTCAATTATTTGAGTCACCTTATTTTTGTTTTTTTGTTGATGGTAAAAAGCCTTTTTGCCTGGTTCCAAATGATTTTAGGAGGTTTTTATAGGTTGCTTTAAGACAAACTTGTTAAAACAACACCGAATGAATTCACACAGTTTCTTAAAATACAAGAATTTGTTTACAAAAATAAGACATTTTAATCAACAAAATAACACATTTTAATCAACAAACTCTTT
Source organism: Crenichthys baileyi (assembly GCA_036173005.1). Classification (NCBI taxonomy): domain Eukaryota; kingdom Metazoa; phylum Chordata; class Actinopteri; order Cyprinodontiformes; family Goodeidae; genus Crenichthys; species Crenichthys baileyi. The sequence goes on along the minus strand of JAHHUM010001536.1, from coordinate 158,913 downwards.
ACTATGCTAAAACAACCCAACCAAACTACCAAGGAGAATGAAAAAATAAGGAAGACTAATGGGCTACATACAATATGAAAAACAGAATTCTCAACGGTGTTTATTTAGCTCCCTTTATTTATTAAAATAATATTTAAGGGAATATTATTTTGAATAAGAACCAAATCTTTTTGATAAATGGGTCTGAGTGGTGTTCAATTAGTTATCACGTTTAGTAAAATAATATTTAAGGAAATATTACTTCCGCGATTGGAAACTGACAACCTTTCTGGGTAAATGATCTTCAGCTGACTCATTAAGTGGGGGAGCTCCTGTTCTTAGCTGGTGACAAGAATCAAACACATACCTTTTTAAAATACCACTATTAAAAGGGTTTAAATGCATAAACGTGGACGACGGGCTATGGCCGATCTTTTGTTTTTAAAAAAATCACCTTTTAAATAAAGTTTGTGCTCTCGCTACCTGGATGTACACGCAGGAAGGCGTGCGATTCAGTCCTGGCCTCCTTTTCCAGGCCGTGGGGGAAATCCACTTCGATTAGAGCTGCTTCTGGAGGCCTCAGAAGAAAAGCCAAGTCAAGATTGTCTCATTACACCCTTTATACGAATAAATGCCAGATACTCGAACAGCAAATCATTACTTAACTTTGTTGCATGTGATGTTAATCACTCTGGATCCAAGTTAAAGAGTTATGTCTGTTTGCCAGCAAAGAGACATTAGCGCACTGTGTGCCTCTCCTTCCAGCTCCGCTGGGGACCTGCGTGGAAGAAATCTGTTTGTTGGAACACGGGGTTTTAATTCAAACAGTGACGTCACGGGAAGTCCGCTGTTACCCTTCTTGTTTCCGTTCCTGGTTGTGCTGGAAGTAGGTTAATGCGATTTATTTTGAAAGTTCCAGAAAAGTTCTTACTTGCCAATAATGTTGTAACCCATGGCTGGGGTCCCAACAACCTACAGCCTATAAAGAAATTTTCAAATGAGTTGGTGACACTACAATAAAGAAAAACTCGCTTGGTCGTAACAATGTGGCATGCTATAAATTAAACACCCATTGTTGCCAATATGATGTTCTTAATATGATACAACACATAATTATTGATACTCAGTCTTGATGACAGGACATTTCACTGTATGTCTTCATGTCTGGGCCAAATTAAAACGCAATTGTAAATATGTCACCACAAAGAATATATTGTTTGATGAGTTATTTGAAACCATGTACACTCCCATCATATTACTAACATGTTCCGATCAGTTAGCATGTAGCATTTTTGAATGCAGGAAAAGCCTGTATCATTTAAAATGTGTCTCATTATAAGGTTTTCATGTCCATAAACCAAACAGGCAACTGTTGAGTCTTAAAACATTGTAGGAATTCCCAGATTAACCAACCTTTGCTGCCACTTCCAGTTAATGGGACCATAGCTGTCGCTCCACAGATGTACAGCCCCTTACTATTGTCTCTTTGGCTTAGAGACATAGTTCTACACTGCCAACTACACTATAGTTCCACAGAGATTGCTTGGAAATGAGGTGTGGAGGTCCAGGGCTCACACTTCCACCCTCATTATGCTCGGCTGGGCAGATCATTCAGTCAAAGTTTGCCCTTTGGACAACGTGGGACCTGTGTCATATATCTTATCTAGCTCTCCCTTAAGTTTTGCTTGGGATGTGGAAAAAAATGGAAAATTGTTTCCTCTGAAAAATCTACAACACTGACTGCAAAGTTAATGTGTATGCACCTAAGGCATTTTAACACCTGCAATCATTTTACAGGATAAAAACAGAATAACACATACATTTTGACATAATTGAGCATTCAGCATAAACTTTATAATGAGAAAATTATTCTGCAGACAGGAAGAAAAGTTGTAGGTGGCTTTATATAAACAAATTGTTATTAGAGACAAGAATGATGTTTAGAGATACAAGCGCCGTTTTGGCTGAAGTAAGGTTTTAATCTATCTAAATGATAAAAATTATTTAGCCAGTAACACACACATATTGTGTGGATTTGAAAAGGTCAAGGTCTGCTAGAGGAGAACATGCTCCTTCAGGTGATTCTTTTTTTCTTTAACCAAACAGCTCAGTTCTCCATGGTGTCATTTTACTTTCCCTGTTGAATAAACAAAGATTGACTTCAGGACAGCCCAGATCCACCTCTTTCCTCTATCACTATCTCCAGGGCATGGCCTGCTTTCCTTAACGCACCAGTCTCCCTCATCTCTTGCTCACGCAGAACTTTTGATTACCTTCCCTCAGTCCAGTGGCTCTGAATTGGCATGCGTCAAGTCAGGGGTCCAACTACCAACGGAGACAGCAGGGAGGAAATGGATCATCTAAGAGATTTCCTTCCAGGTTCTTTGTCTGCCACATGTGACTTGTTTTCTTTCAGCTGATAAAGGATGAGTTCTTTCTCTTAAGCTCTATTCCAACCCAACAGAAACAGAGATGGCAGAAATAGTAAAACTAGCACACCAGGTGAATACACTATACATTTGGTGTTCTCTTTTGGCATCCAACAAATCATTTGAGGGTTACACATTTTCTATACATCCTACTGTATCATGTGTATCATCTTAGTAAAATACTGTAATTTATTCATTCCTGACAACAAACTTTGTTGTCAGAAATACAATATTTAGTAAAAAGCCACAATTTAACCCCAGTTTTAGATTAAAGGAGATTAAAGATGATCAAAGCTAGCTTTGATGTTAATAATTTAAAAGTCTCTGAAAAAAATGCTCTGGCTTAAAGTCTTCCAATCTGGCTTATTTTATTGTTCTGTTTATATGTGTGTGTGTGTGTCTGTCTGTTTTAAAATCATAGACAGAATTATGTAGATCAGCAGAGCAAATAAGAAGAAAAGAGGAGTGAATGATGAAAATACTGTATCCGTGGAACGTTTCGGCAGTCTTAGCATGAATCGTCCCCTCTCCCATTCTGTGTTTCTACAAATAGAGTAAAGGTTTCATAAATTTGAAATCGTGCTTTAAAGAATGTATGTTTAGTAAAAAATTATCCAGCTGGGATTTAAACAGTCTAACTATTTTAGATTTTGAACTAGAGATGATCAAATACAATCCAGATTCCCTAGAAAATACAAAATAGCTTTAAAAATAGCTTATAGCTTAAAATAGTTTATAGTTTAAAATAGTGCCTAATCTGAAGCCACGAAGTTACCAACTTTAGCATCACTAGCAAGCCATAGTGTAAAACAATACAGCTTACAGTGCATACACTCCACACAAAACAGGGCTCCATTTTCTGCTGAAAGGACATGCAAATAAACCATGTTAAACTTCTTTGGGGTGCATTTCACAGACTGCTTACAGTGCATCCCTAGACTATGCTGCCCTGGGCGGTGAGTCGTATCGACCAAATATCAATTAAGGATTGCAGCCAACCTTTTTCATTCCAGTTTTAAAAGCTTTGCTGAAAGGAGGCTGCAACATGATTCCCCCATCCTTCATCTTTCACGTCATTTATGGCTCTGACTAAATGTTCCCTCTTTTCACCATCAGCTGCTCCAGTCCAGACATGTCCAACTATTTCAGGCCACTGTGAATGTCTGATTATCTTCTACATTCACCATTTCAGCTCTCATGAATGCCTTTATTACTTATTTGGTAATTTTGATGTTCCCATCATATTTGCTCGTTTAGTCATGATTTTCAGTTTATCTGAGTGATTCACCTAGACTGCTTGCTTTATCTGAAATATGCAGCTGAAACTTTTGTTTTCAGGCAGCTCTCTCACAGACAAGTTTCATAAAATCCCTCAATCCACAAACAAAACACCTGACACACTGCATCTGTGTTTGATGTGGGATTGTATGTCAGAAGTCATGTGTTTTTCCTTAGTCCTCTACTGCACACTGAAAGGCTAGGCTGATTTATTTTTAATCTGTAAATCTTCTAAAGGATTTATTGTTTTTTATGAAAACCCCCAGCAAAAGCCTAGACATCATTCAAACTAACTCTCTCACTGATCTGTTCTGTGATGCTCAACAGCATCAAGACCTACTTTATAGTCCTTTTGTTCCTATAAGCTTTGGACATGATTCTGCATCTTGTTTCTTCATTTGATCTAAAAGGTTCTATGATGTCCATTGAGTAGGACCACCCTTCATTCATAACATAAAAGTCACCCCATGGTTTTTACCTTCTTCCAACATAGAGGAATTTACAGGTGGTGCAAAGGAAAAAAAAAAATCTCTGTCATTCTGCTGCCTGTGTAAAGGATCATTTTTTAATGTTGTTACAAAATTAATTTGCTTAATCTGATTTTATGTCAAGGTCCAGATGCTAACTGGCTGCAGGCGACACATGAGACTGCATACTGTGATTAGAATCACAGAAACACTGGTTATTTTCATATTTTGCAGACAGAGTCCCGCCGGCTCGACCTTTTGGCTGTTTTCATGGGACTTCCCAGCTTCTGATCAATACAACTGCTACCCTGCTGAGGATTGGGCTCAGTGTTCAGAATCCTTTATTTGTGTCACAGCTAGTTCTGATATCGCTGCACCACCATCGTCAGAGATGAAAGAGTAAGCCTATAACTGTTTGATTTATTGTGTGAAATGTGAGTTTTTTTTCTACTCCGCAGCTGAAAAGATGCCAAAAACAAGCCATGTGTTTTAACTTTTTAAATATCCTGCAAACTATTGGCATACATTTATTTATTTAATCCTTATTAAGCTCATTTTAGATAAAGCCCCATTGTTCTTTAATTGTATGCTGGCTTGCAAAAATATTCACTCACTATGAAACCACAAATCTTCATATTTTTGGGGATTTTAATTGGGATTTTATGTGGCACATAACTGTGAAGTGGAATGAAGAGTGTAAATTTTTCAGTTTAAAAAACAACCAAACGGTGTAATGCACATATGTTCTTAGCTTCCTTTACACTAATATTACTAAATGAAATTCAGTGCTTCCAACATGCCCGAGTTGCTCTGGTCAAATAAAACCTTTAAGGTGGCAGAAAACAAAGATGGCACATCACCTTGAACCGTTCCCCCTGTGAAACTGGGTAACATTATGCTTTTCTTTAGCAGGAACAGGGTAGCTGGTCAAAGTTGATGGAAAGAGGATACCAGACCTTGAAGAAATCAGATAATGACCCCAACAAGCAGCAAGAGCTACAATCAAATAGTTAAGATCGTAGCATATTAATGTAACAAAATGACCTTGTCGAATTCCAGACCTGAATCCAATTGAGACTTCAAAATTTACCTTTACCAAGGCTTTCCATCCAATCTGCCTGACATTGTGCTATTTTGCATAGAAGGGAATGTGGGAAAAAAAATCTCAGAATCTTAATGTGGAAAGATGACAGAGGTTTAAAGACTTTAACAGCTTTAATCTCAGCAAATATTTGTCTCAGGTAGTATTGTCTCAGTGTTGAATTCAAATGCACACAACATATTTTTCTTTTGAGAGAAATTAAAATATTGGATCATTTTCCTTCCACTTTACAATTATGACCTAATTTATGTTGGTCAACTATATAATAGATAAATAAATTACAATAAGATATAAATATTAGTAGTTGGTAAATGACAAAACGTTTAAAGGGTGAATACTTTCATGATTCAACTAGGATGTATGAGTCTATTAGGACTTTAGAAGGAAAAGCACATGCATACTTGAAGAGTGTAGAACTTCCGGATATGATTTGTGATTTTGATGGCGAAAAACATTTCAGAGATTCACCTGAAAAACATATAAATCCTGTGGAATTTATGCTCTAAGGATATAGCGATTTAAGCTGTAAAAACATACAGCTGCATTCTGCATTTCATGTCCTCTCCTGCCTCCAAGCTTCCTGCTTGGTTCTCTTCAGCCCCTTCACCACCCCTCTGGGGCTCCAAGGTCGGAGACCCTCTCTTCACTTCCTGACATGACAAGATTTGTTTAGGGTGTACAGATGTGCTCATCAGACCTTGACATGTGGAGCAGCATGACAGCATGGATTGCTAACTTGTAGTATATTGGCCAAAAGAGATGTATTTAAATATGTGTTCTCTGACTGAAAAAGAGCAGATACAACAATCCATTTTCAAGCAATTTAACATTAAACATGGTTATCCAAACCAACCTGGCCCTAGGTAAAAAATAATTTTCCAATTGTTAAATAATTAATTACCTGGAATTAACCGTGTTTTTTGGGGCAGCAGCATCTAAATTTACCATCCTTACCAAGACATGACTGTGGACAGAACTGAAGAATAAAGAAATCACTTAAATAGAAATCATCTAAATCACAAAGTAGGCTAAAAGGCCTTACCCTGTTAGAAGGAAATTCAACAACAGATGAGAAGCATGGTTAATGATATCAGCCGGAAATGGTTAAAGACCTATTTATAAGGCTTTGGGGTGTCACACTGTCAAAAACAGTGAAAGCTATTGTCCACAAATAGAGAAAACATGGTTCAAACCTACCAAATTTACTTCAGGAACCATCTTGACGATTCATCCAAGAGGTCACAAAAAAACCCAGAGCAACATCCAAGGCACCACAGTTCTCACTTGGCTCAGTTAAGGTCAGTGCTCATAATTCAACAATAAGAAAGAAACATTTTGGAACATGTGCTTTGCTTTACATCTTGATTTAAACTAACACAGCATTTCGGATAAAGAATATCAAAGTAGGAGTCAAACATAGGTAGGGAAGTGTAATGGTCTGGGACTGCTTCATTGCCTGGAAGAGGAGTTCTACCCTCTACCAGAGAACCCTCAAAACATTTCCGGTTATCGGTCTGTGACCTTTAGCTCAAGGGCACCTGAGTTACGCAGCAAGAGAATAACCTGAAGCACATCGGCAAATCTGCATTGCTAAAAAGAACAAACAAAAAAAAGAGCTGCATGGTTAAAGTATGGACTTCAATCTGATTGGGATGGTCGGCATGACCTTATATAGACAGTTTCATGCTCAAAAACCCTCAAATATTGCTAAAATCAATTATTAAAAGAAGAAAATCTCCCACAGTGAAGCTAGTTCTTCCAAATGCTTGATGACCATTGTGGCACTGAGGGTGGCAATTAGGTTCAAATACAATTAGGTTCAAATTCTTTCACATGGGCCAGGTCAGTTTGGGTAGCTTTTTTTCTTAATAAATTAAATTATCTTTAGAAATTGCTTTTTTTTTTATTTACTTAGTTTATTTTTGACATTTAATTTTTTTTTAAGCATTTCAGCGAGATAAAAAGCAAAAAAAGAAGAAATCTGTGCGGGGGCAATTACTTTTTCACAGCACTGCACATAGTTATTAGGAAAAATTGACATCAGTGAGATTTATCACATTGAATTGCGCCATCCAAAAAATACTGTAAGCTCCAGTTTAAGTATTGTTGCAAAGACATCAGTTTTCAAAGGCATTCCTGAAGGCTTCATCAGAGGCAGTGAGTGAGAACATTAATTACCAATCAGTTGATCCAAGCATTTAGCAGGTGTTATGACCATCTTATCTGCTTAATGTCATCCACTGCCTCTCCCTCATCGCACTTATCGAATATTGTTTAATTACCAGCCAACTGAAGAGACTCAATGAACTATTAAACAACTTAATGATTCTGGCACTTTCCACCAAGGACCCAGTATCCAGTGAGGCGCTTCCCTGCATATTTTTTAAATGACTGCTGGCAGAGGCGTGGCAGCTTTGTTCTATTGTACTCCCACCAAACACTGTGATGAACTGCAGAAGCTATTTAGTTTGTCAAAGATCACAAATGCTATATGGGAACCTCTTGTCCTAGATTTGCTCTTCAAGCCACTTTTAAAGCAAATAAAATATTTATACAGTCATTTATCTAAGCTAGGAATCCATCCACTAAGCTTTTAATGCAGTCACACCTTCACCTCAGTTCAGATGTGCGTTATCCCCACACTTAACCACAACATCTGGAACTTCATTATTACAGCTACTGTCAAGCCTGCTATGTCAACATTTAAAAGGCAGATACCACAGCTTAGCATTTCAGGGTGTTGTTACCTTCTCTTCCTTTTTCAGTTTAGATCGAAAAACTGAAAGTTGTTGGTTATTAAAGCCAGTTAAGAGTAAATCGCCCTCCATGGAAGGACGTCAGCCCAATCTACACAGTGGCGAAAAGGGACCTTGCATCTCTCTAATTACTCTTTTAGTGCTTATCGGCCCACATCTCAGAGAGCTCACAGTACATGGTATACAGCTCACTGCCTTTCCTGCCTGCCTGCATTACTACCAACTGTCATTCGGGGCAAAAACACAAACATTTCTTCATAAATCATTCACACCTCTTACTGAGGTGTGTAGGCAGATGCACAAAGGTATTAAAGCACCACTCTTCTTCTTTCTAGGCAATTCCACACATTTTTTAACATTTTGTAGATAAACTGCTAAAACCAGTCTAAATCAAGAGAAAGCTAGTAAAATGATTAATGCCTAAACAACTCTTTCTTATGAAGAACTTATTTTGTATCACAGTTTAAAACACAGTCACAGTCACAGTCCTGCCAAAAATTATTCATATCATTTATGTTAAAAGTATAATATGTTTTTGACTAACATTTTTTCGTATTATTGTTTTGAAAGGGCTCAGCCAGACTCCTTGAATTTGATCGAAGGACGTTGGGACTGCTCCGACCTCAAATCGGGGATATTCAACATGGATTGTCTTGGCCTGATAACCTTCCGTGTGGGGTGTTCCCCGAGGAAAAATGAGTACGCAGCCTGATGAATGTGACGTGTAGCCAATCAGAAAGCGAGGTGACATAAACACGGAAGGGAATTACTCTAAACTCATGTTTGAAATCAAGAGGGCTTGCGAGATTTCCCATCTGAAACCTGAATGTTTGTGAGTGATTTGTTTGCTTTAATGCCAATAATGAATTTACCACTGACTTTTGATAGGGGTATAAAAAAGAGATGCTTTTTTGTTTAAATCTAAATAAAAACTGGGAAAATGTTGGTTTTAAAATAATACCTCTTGTACATTGTCTATTCTGAGCATTAGACAAAAAAACGACAAGTAAAAAATTTTTCAAAACGTTTTTTTTTTTCCTGAAGGAATTCATTTTAAGTAAAACGTTAATCACTTTGTAAACTAACCGAAGTAGTTCTGGTGGATAAAGTAATGTAATCAAGCTAAGTCATATATACTTAAAATAACATCCATCTACCAATAGAATCGACCATGGCCAAATGGGACAGTTATAGATTAGTTCAGATTAAGAAATGTTGTGGATTGTCATAATATAGATAAAAAAAACAAAAAACAACTGTGTTCATTTGTAAATTATTACACTAGGGTAAATGAATTTAAATGAGCTTACTGAATATAAACTCAATCCCGTTAAAACCAGTAAGTTGGCCTAGAAATGATCTGTTAAAGAAATGTACAAAATCTGTAAGTACTCACAATGAAGTATTCACACCCACGCCACAACTGCTTTATCACCCTGAGCTCTTTAATAAGAGACTTTGCATTCAAAGGCAGCAAAGAGTGCTAGAGACATAGTATTACATGCTCAAAGAAAATTAGGTGTTTTGTGTAAGAGAGAGCAAGAGACTGCTCTCCAGAAAAGAAAATTACTCACCAACATAACCATCCAAAACAGTAGTTAGGTCCTTAGAGTTGCAAAACATTCCAATAATCTAACTGGTAAATAAGGTTACAGAAGAAGCTTTTTTTTAAAGAAAGTAAAACTATTTTATGTGAAAGTTTGATAAGTCATATTTCAGGAAGAATGTTGTAAAGAAATAAGAAAATATAGGAAAATGTCATCGTTTTGTTGACGGACTTAACCCACATGTAGATGAACACTCAGGAGGCAGAGAAAAAGTTTTAAAAGTTTATTTTTGTACAGGAATGGGTTATGGTGTTAGACCCGAGACTGAGGCACGCCACTGCACAGAGAAAGAAGATCAGGTAAGTTGGTATTAATCTGGGTGATATTAGTAATTAGGATGAGCAGGTTTGCTTACGGGGTTGTAAGTGAAGATCCACCAGGGAGGAAGTGAAGCAGAGCCTGGGTGTTCGGCAGACGGCTTGTCTGAAGGTGATTCTTTCCGTAATCCAAGGTGGGTTATTTGCACACCGGAGGAAGTCTGGGTGAGGGCTGTTTCCAAACAGCAGATTGGTGAGATCTAGATGCCTGTGCTTGCAGCTCGGTGGTGAGACACGTTGGAGGGTGAGCAAGGTTCGCTTATGTCTGAGGCCAGAGGAGAAAAGGAGCTTGAGCGGCTGCAAGCTGGAGCTTGATCCAGGAGTGATTCTTAGAGATCTTCAATCTTTTCAGGACTTGTGAGCGACTGGAACAGGAACCAGGACTAGGAAATTTACCTGGGAAGGAACAAAGACAGTGAGGCAAGAAACTATGATCTCTAGGTAGATATCAATAGTTCTGCCCGGTTGAGTTACCACAATAGGCAAACACTCAGGCGCTGAAGTGCTGGCAGTCTGCTCCTCAGATACTCCTCCTGATGATGACAATGAGCTAAACCTGCCACCCTCTCACCCCAGGAGCTCAAGCGGCATCTAGAGGTAAAGCACATTTAATAGCAGGCAAAAAACAGAAGACAGGATCTTCCAGACCCCGACATCATCCCCTCCACAACGGCTGCCGCCTGGCGGCCCAGAAGAGGAAGACAGAAGAGAAGAATGATAATCTCTAATCAAGGAAGGGTCACAAATAAAAGACCGGGGCACCCAAGAACGGTCCTCCGGACGGTAGCCCTCCAAGTCGGCGTGGTACTGCCAATCCCTACCCCGATGACGGGAGTCCACGATCCACCGGACTGAGTAGACAGGATGCCCCTGGAAATCCCGGGTGGGTGGAGGGGGCTTAGCTGAAGGGCAAAAAGTGCTGGTGAGTACAGGTTTCAGTTGAGAAACATGGAAAGTGGGATGTAAGCGGAGACTTGGGGGAAGACGGAGTCGGACAGGGGTAGGACTGACCACTGATGCAATTTCTTTAGGACTGATGAACCTGGGAGAAAGTTTCCTGGACTTAGCTTTCAGTGGAATGTCACGGGACGAGAGCCAGACCTTTTGACCTGGATGATACTGTGGGGCTGGAGTCCTTTTTCTGTCTGCAAAACCTTTATTCTGGTCGGCAGTGCGGTGAAGAGCTCGGATGGTGGCATTCCAAACCTGTTTACAGCAGCGGATGTGATGACGTACGGAAGTAACAGTGATTTCTTTTTCATCTGCTGATAACCCAAGGCTACTTCGTAAGGGGAAAATCCAGTTTCAGAAGAAATATGAGTGTTGTGGGCGTATTCTACCCATGGCACAAATGTACACCAATCTAAGGGTTTAGTGGACGTGAGACATCGGGTAGACTCGAGTTCCTGGTTCATACTATCTGTCTGACCGTTTGACGGGGGATGATAACCGGAGGTTAGTGATACTTTAGCACCCAGAGCTGAACAAAACTGTTTCCATACTTAAATGATAAATTGAGGTCCTCGAAAACACACACATACTGCAATAATTTGTAACCTCTAAGCAGCCCCGAGAAAACCCCTGCTTTTTCGTTTTTGTTGTTTTTGACTTGATCTCTGTTATGCCACTTTGTGAATTAGAATTGGGGTTTTTGACTGGTCAATTATCCATATGCCATTTAACTCAGAGATTCCTGAAGTCTATCTGGGATCATTTTAGGGACATTTTCCCATCCAATACAAGTGTCATCTTAATTTACATGACACATGAAATCAGGGCTGCTAACAGGGGTGGACTCTGTGGTCCTAGGCCCAGGATTGCGGAGGGGGCCCATTCTAAAGGCCAGAACAGAGCAGACAAAAGCAATGCGGAAGCGGCTGCATGCCTTGGAGGGGAGAGACATAGTCAGGCTTACCATCGTCAGCCCCCCACCCCACCCCAGCAAAGCTGTCAGAGGGCCTGCTTAAAACGAATAGAACTTGCACAAAAGTACAAGGATTATATATTAAAAGAGCAATAAAACAGTTAATAAAAAAAATACAACCAAAAAAGAAGAAATGATGATATGATATAAAATAAATAACAAAATAGTAAAAACATTTCAGAAAACACCACAATTATGGTAGTAGATATAAAAGAAAAAAAACATCCGAAAAAGCAAGTTTTATTACAAACTAATTGCAAAGGCACTGTTTGTTTGACCTTAGTGTTCTACATGAAACTTGCTTGTATGAAATATCCTGTGGATATGCTGGGGCAATACCTTCAATAACCCTAAGGTCCCAAAAACAATCCATATGGGACAGGAAGGCAGAGGAAGAGGTCCAATCCAGAAGTTATATTTTACTGTTTCCTAGTTCCTGTGAGTAGTACCAGTTGCAGATAAGGAAGAGATGGCTGATCAATCCCCTTATATAAAGAATTAGTCTAAACATGTTGTGATAAAGCAATGAATGACTTTCAAAAAATCTTAAATAAAGAAACACAACTCCACCTTGGCTAGATTGCAAAGTTGTGAAGAGCTAGCTTTGACACTTGAATTAACTCTAAACATCTTGGTCGAGGATTTCTTCATGATGCTAAAGGCACTAGAGGTGACTCTGGGTTGCCTGAAATAATTGCGGCTACCGACTTAGCATTAGCAGACATTCTAGCTTTAGCATTAGCAGCTGAGATAACTGAGACACAATTTAGCACATTTATAAGAACTAGGCAGATGTAGTTTATGCAGGTTAGTGAGAGGAGATGAAGGAAAAACACAGATAAAACGGATCAAGCTCACACGAGTAAAGGGACTCTTTACCAGTGTTCAACTTTACAAAACAAATTTGTAGCATCAGTTAAGTGTCCTGTTTGCACTTAAGCAATTAAACACCACAAACCAAGCACAACACACTGAAATACACAATATTTAAATAGTTTTATCCTACACCAATTTTCTCTACCTAGACACAACCTCTTTCGTGAACTATTCTGATTTTCAGAAGGGTGTCTGCCGGGATACAGTCACCGGATACACAAACAACAGACCATACTTTACTTTCGATCCAACATTTCTCCTTTTACTCGGCCAGCGAGACCAAGGCCTTCATGCACGTGTTCTCACAAATTAAGTCTGTGAAGCGAGCTACGGGCACAGAGAAAGAACATGCTGCTGCACAGAGTTTTGTAGCTCTATGATGTCAAGTGGATTCTCCTTGACTTCCGCTTCCTGGGAACTGTGCATGAAAATGGGTTAATGCTGTGCATTCTGGTATTCAGAGTCTCCTAATCTTTGTGTGTAGTTGAATCTTTTTGACAAGACTAAATGTTTCATATATACATTTGACTTTACTTTTCATGATTCAATAAAGTATAGGAGCTGGAAAAAAATAAATAATAATAAGTGGATAATTTTGGATTGTGACAACAATGCAAGAATGATTATTTTACAGCTTTAATTGTTCATAATGATTGTGTCACTCTGTTAAATTGGTTCAATTTATGTTTGCAAAGCCTTACTTCCAACCAAGCCAGACATGCCATCCACAAGCTCCAACCTGATCATCTGAGGCCAATGAGACTTTCAAAATAGAAAAAAAAAATTACATCCTGAGAAGAGACAACTTGCTGTACAACCTCTGAAATGGCAAACATGACACGTGAAATGCAATGATGAGCTAGTGTCTGCAGCAGGGCGGTGTCAGTACCTAATTGATACTAAATACTGTACCTCATTATTCTACTGGGAAATTCCTGCAGCCAAACAAGTAACCCTTTTCTTTTATCTTTTTTTATTCCTACACTCACTCCCGAGACGGAGCCAGGGACTAATTTATTCAAACACCCAAGTCTATATCTGACAAACCTGATGCCTCCTCTTCCTTCCCCAAAGTAACCTGGGCTAATCCTAAGTGATGAATGATAAGGATTTGACCCTTTTTGACTGTCTGCTTGCTGTGAGCCTGAGCTCCTAAAACCAAGTAAGTGATGTTTCCAATTGGACTGGATGTGTTAGTAACTCTGAGTAACTCTGTTGATTTGGCAATGGATGAGAACGGATGTAAAACGGAGAACTTCATACCCTTTCACATTTAGACAAGGTTTCATGAAGGTCTGATGAAGTCCAGATAACTGTCAGAGTTTATTCAGATGCATAAAAAGTGTTAAATAATTAGTGAATATTCAACAGTCATTTAACACTTTTACTCTTTTATGAATAGAAATACTTTGTGTGCTCTTAGTCTTTGATATGTTAATATTATGTTTGTTAATTGGTGTATTACTTATATTTCTGAACCGTAAATATGTATTAGCTAAATTATCTATAGATTTACACTTTGATTCTATGAATAGCTCATTGTGATTGTTTGATTTGTTCACTGTCTCTGATTTGAAAATAAACTGTAGCGCTGAGAAGTAAAAAGAAACTTCAGATTGGCAGTAAATTAACAAAAAGATTGTTTGGCCTGAGATACAGAGAGCTAGTTAGTGATGTAGCCCCTCAGTTTATTAGTCTGAACTTATATTTGGTTTATAGTCATTAATATTGTTGAGTTAGACCCCTCTGGCTTATGTCTGCAGGGAATTATTTGAAGTAGGTCAGTCATAGTGTGCCAAGCAGGCACCAAATGACCAACCTGAGGAAAAACACTTAAAATCAAGTCCAGAAGACAGCAGGTTTGTTCAAACAAAGAGAACCATTTGGTCCATTTACTTAGGAGGTAGCCCACGGTTATGTTTTCTACAGTGCTCATGAAGTACAGAGCCAATAACATGCAATTTTTGGAAATGAAGAACTAGCTTGAGGGCAGAAAGGAAACTTTGTCTCTGTCCCCTCAAAGAAACTCACTTTGTTTTCCACTTTTGCTGCCAGCATGGACCAGTTTGCCAGAAAAGATCATAGAGAACCTTTTGCCTCTGAGTGACACAAGCAAAGGTGCACGTAATTTGAAGCTTGCTTCAGATGCCTCTCTGCATAAAAATTTGGGATTACCAAAGCAGCATCCCTTCCCAACTTCATTACCCAAAGAAGTTCTGGTTGTGCCTGTGTGCCCTCTTTTATCATCCTGCTAACTTGACTCCTAGCCTCGTGCTGTTGTCATGCAAGAAGAGAGTGAAAAGTATTGAAAACCTTGTTTTCAACAGCTGCATGTGTGTTTCTGTTGAGTTTTTCCTAATTACCTCCCAAAGGAGCTTTACTGCTGTCAGATAGAAAAGATGGGGGCAAAGGGAAGATTGCAGGAGGGAGATGACACAAGAAAATGGATGGAAAGAAAGACAGAATATCAATGGAAACAAGGCGACAGTGAGACAGAGTGAGAGAAGGGAAAACAAAGGAAGGGACAAAAAGATAGAGCTTGCAAATGATCTTCAATTTACACGTTTGCTGCCACACTGACACTTTAGCCCTCAAATAACAAGACGGATGGTGATACACAGACTGATTCCTTGATCCCCAAAAGATATTTTCATTTTATATTCTGAACTGGCAGGTGATAGGACCGTTTCACAGTCTGTTACCTGCAAATGGCATACACTTTATGCAGACAGCAAACACTCAACTGCATGATTCATGTTCACTTTTGGACAGAGATATTAGCAGCACTGAATAAAATGTAGGCTCAGACTCATGTTGAAAGACTCATAGTTTTCAATGTAATAGCTAATCTACCTTTATTGGATTATTTAGTAATCTCTGGAAAGACATGGATTCTGTGGTTAACATCATCATATAGTGCTTTGTAAAAGCATTCACAGCCACAAACATCAATGAATTATGCAGGGATTTTATGTGGAAGACCAATACAAAGTAATCCATAATTTGAAAGTGCACGGAAAAAAAACTAGGAGTTTGTAAAGCGATCTTTTTGCTGCAGTTAGAGCAGCAAGTCTTTGGAGGTTATGTCTGTACTATCTTTGCACATTTAGAAACTGAAACTTTTGCACATTCCTTTGTTGTAAAATGGATCAAGACCAGTTGATATGCAGTGATATGCATCAATTTTAAATGTTGTCACAGATTCTCAACTGATATTTAAATCTCTACCCAAGTCTTAAATCTTTTGTAGCTTCTAACTGGTTTCCTTCCAGGATTACCTTTTATTTAGCTCCGTCCGCCCATCATCTTTGAGCAGCTTCCCCATCCTTGTTGAAGAAAAGCATGATGCTGCCATCACCACATTTCAAGCTGGGGCTGACGTGGTCAGGGGGATAAGTACTGCTAGTATCCACCACATGTAATGTCCTGCATGTAGACCAAAAAGTTAATTTAGGGTCTCATTTTACCAACTGACCTTTTTCTACATATATGCAGTGTCCTTTATGGGGCTTGAGGTAAACTGCAAATGGGACTTCTTAAGGCTTTCTCTGAAAAATTATTTTTTATCCACCACTCTTCCAAATTGCTCAGAATTGTTGAGTGTACTGTACCACTGAAAGTGGTCCTGTTGTCAGATCATCCAACTGAGTTGTGGATCTCCATGGCTCCTCCAGTTATTATGGTTCTCTTGCTTCTCTGTCTCTGCATGGCCCCTCGGTTTAGCTGGACAGCAATGTCTTGGTGGCTCTGTATCTATGCCATCCTGTTTTCATTTTTGGACGCATGATTTAACAGTGTATGAAAACCATGTATCATTTTCCCTCCACTTCACAACTGTGCATTACTGTGTGGTGATCCCTCACATAAGCTCTCAGTAAAATACATTGAAATGTGAGGTTGTGAGAGAAAAAAGAAAACTGTAAAAGGTTTTTTGGTGGGGGTGGGGGGCGGGGGAAATGGTTTTTCAAGGCACTGTATGAGTAAACAAGAACTTCGCATCTAATTAGAAAAATAATGTGAATTCTCTCCATTAGACAAATAAACACAACATCCCATGGCAGGTTTAAGAAAGGAGTAAAGGAGAAGTCCACAGATTTGTTTCATTTTGAGCTGAACCTACAGAGGTTGGACAATGAAACTGAAACACCTGGTTTTAGACCACAATAATTTATTAGTATGGTGTAGGGCCTCCTTTTGCGGCCAATACAGCGTCAATTCATCTTGGGAATGACATATACAAGTCCTGCACAGTGGTCAGAGGGATTTTAAGCCATTCTTCTTGCAGGATAGTGGCCAGGTCACTATGTGATACTGGTGGAGGAAAACGTTTCCTGACTCGCTCCTCCAAAACACCCCAAAGTGGCTCAATAATATTTAGATCTGGTGACTGTGCAGGCCATGGGAGATGTTCAACTTCACTTTCATGTTCATCAAACCAATCTTTCACCAGTCGTGCTGTGTGTATTGGTGCATCGTCATCCTGATACACGGCACCGCCTTCAGGATACAATGTTTGAACGATTGGATGCACATGGTCTTCAAGATTGGTTCGGTAGTCCTTGGCAGTGACGCGGCCATCTAGCACAAGTATTGGGCCAAGGGAATGCCATGATATGGCAGCCCAAACCATCACTGATCCATCCCCATGCTTCACACTGGGCATACAACAGTCTGGGTGGTACGCTTCTTTGGGGCTTCTCCACACCGTAACTCTCTCGGATGTGGGGAAAACAGTAAAGGTGGACTCATCAGAGAACAATACAAGTTTCACATTGTCCACAGCCCAATATTTGCGCTCCTTGCACCATTGAAAGCGACGTTTGGCATTGGCATGAGTGACCAAAGGTTTGGCTATAGCAGCCCGGCCATGTATATTGACCCTGTGGAGCTCCCGACGGACAGTTCTGGTGGAAACAGGAGAGTTGAGGTGCACATTTAATTCTGCCGTGATTTGGGCAGCTGTGGTTTTATGTTTTTTGGATACAATCCGGGTTAGCACCTGAACATCCCTTACAGACAGCTTCCTCTTGCGTCCACAGTTAATCCTGTTGGATGTGGTTCTTCCTTCTTGGTGGTATGCTGACATTACCCTGGATACCGTGGCTCTTGATACATCACAAAGACTTGCTGTCTTGGTCACAGATGCGCCAGCAAGACGTGCATCAACAATTTGTCCTCTTTTGAACTCTGGTATGTCACCCATAATGTTGTGTGCATTTCAATATTTTGAGCAAAACTGTGCTCTTACCCTGCTAATTGAACCTTCACACACACGCTCTTACTGGTGCAATGTGCAATCAACGAAGACTGGCTACCAGACTGGTCCAATTTGGCCATGAAACCTCCCAGACTAAAATGACAGGTGTTTCAGTTTAATTGTCTAACCCCTGTATGTGTGTGTGAGACTGATTATAACATTACATTTTTGAGTTTGAGGCTTTGTATGTACCAATGATGATTTTGTTCATCAAAGTTTTGTCCGATTTTTACTCTATACCTATCAGGATACTGGGATAACCAACCTCAGAATGTCGCTGTTTGCAAATCAAGGGTACTTTAGAACAGATAAGGTATATTGTTGTGTTATAGTCGTGTAAACACATTTATTTTAATAAATTTTAATTTTAATACAATCCATGTTGGGCTGCACGGTGGCGCACTGGGTAGCACTGTTGCCTTGCAGCAAGAAGGTCCTGGGTTCGATTCCCGGCCGGGGGTCTTTCTGCAGGGAGTTTGCATGTTCTCCCCGTGCATGCGTGGGTTCTCACCGGGTACTCTGGCTTCCTCCCACAGTCCAAAAACATGCCTGTTAGGTTAATTGGTCACTCTAAAATTGCCCTTAGGTGTGTGAATGAGTGTTTGCATGGTTGTTTGTGTGTTGCCCTGCGATGGACTGGCGACCTGTCCAAGGTGTACCCCGTCTCTCGCCCATAGACTGCTGGAGATAGGCACCAGCTCCCCCGCGGCCCACTGTGGAATAAGCGGTAGAAAATGACTGACTGACAATCCATGTTTTTATGACACATTTACTGCTGGAAGATTGTGTAGATGACTTCCCCCCTTTCAAACCAACAAATAATGCAACACACTGACACCTCTTACTGCTATTACAGATCTGGGAACTTTTCAGGTCACAGTACTGTATAAATGCCACAAAGCCTGAGCGGGTTTCAATAAAACATATGCCCACTGTGAACATATGAAGGCTGTGAAAGTGAAGTCATATTACAATGTTTTTAAGGAGAAAAGGGGGATTTCTGGAGAGCAAATGAACATTGTTAGCACAGATCATAACTATGACACGCCTATAAAAATTCAGTATAAATAGCAAATGTATTTTACTGAATTAATATAATTGTGATATTCAGTATTGAAACAGCAAACATGTGCTTTTTTATAGCTGATTTATTTTTCCAAAAGCATGCCTGTAGCAGGCTGTCTCAGTGTAGCTATCCATGGTGCTTAAAAAGAACAGTGTACATGTGTAAAATATGCATCCATATGTAATAAATGCAACACTAGGAGCATCTGCCTAAATATTAAACTTAGAACAGCCTGCAGCATAAGCCTCCAGTTTGCTTTTGTATGTTTAATACATAATGTGACTAAATCCAGTTGTAACTGTCCTCGTAAGCTTCTTTAATACCTAGCATTACCATTATTTTAGATAGGAGCTAAAGTAAAATGTAGTGCATCTCATTGTAACTGAGCATATAGAACTTGGGTGCTGTTAATACTTTTAAAGATTTTTTCCTGCATTAATTGCCCTTTAAAAAAACTGTCTTTGGCTCTTCAGTCACTGATTTGATTAGCAGTTATGCCTGATTCACTAATTACAGCTTAATCCTCCAGGTTGTCTCAAGAGTGTCTCAGTCACTCTCTTTTTCTCCTCACAATTAGAGCTAGGACAGTGTCAGAAAGATAAAATTGAAATAAAAACATAAAAATGGCATTGCTAAATTTGCGTCCTGCATATAAAAAGCTGCATGTGCCAACAGGTAGATAGTTTTAGATAATGTTCAATTCATTTCATTTTTTAAATATATTTCTAACTTATAAAAAATGTAATCTCTAAGCATTTTAAAGGAAAAAAAGCAGATCTAATTCATATCCCATTATATAGAATCCAGTATTGGTCCAATTTCTGATCCAATCTCTCTAATTTATTCCAAAACAATCTAATCATATAGTAAGATTAGGCATCTGGTTGCATACAGTCCAGTTCAGTCTTTATTAATATATAGCACAATCAAAGTCAGTTGATCATATAATTGCCTAGGTAAAAAGTGATCTTTCCAAGCAAATTCAACTGATTGCATTGAGTCATCGACTTTGAAGTATCCATCATCCTGAGCAACTGTGTACCAACAGTGGAGATACAAGTCTTACTTACCTCCAGCAGAATTAGGCTCAGGATGAGCTGCAATATGTAGGCACTCACACCTTACAGGGAAGGTAAGAAGGAGACCCAGAACAAACTCAGATGCACTGGTCTCTGTGCACGTTTTGTGGAACAGAAAAAAAGACCCACAGTTAATGTTAGCAATAACTTTGTCTAGGAAAGAACACAGAAGCACTGAGGCATGAGTACATTCTATGGGGAGGAACAAAAGCAAGTAAACATAGTCAAAGGCATCAAAAGTTCAGTCCTTCCAGGAAAGGAGAAGGAAAAAACAACCAAACAAAGAAGACCAAGTTAAATGTATGATTATTGGAAAGATGAAAGACAGAGATAAAACTAACTTAATTTAAAAAATAATGATAATACATAAATGGAGAGTAGTAGAAAAATGTAGCAGAGAGATGAAGAGAAGTCAGTGTGTCCTTCAGTGACCTAAGCCTGTATCAGCATAACTGCAGGGATAGTTCAGGATTGCCTAAGCCACACTAAGCTTCATCAAAAGGGAACATTTTAAGGCTAGCCTAAAAAGTAGACAGAATGTCTGCTTCACTGATACAAACTGGGAGCTGGTTCCACAGGGGAGGAGAAATTTGATTTCTTTGGCTGCATTCTTGATCAGCTGAAGTCTTTTCATTTATTATTTTTATATATTTACATTGTAATCCTACAGTATAAGAACTTACCATCAAACTACTTTTTGGCAGAACCCTGATGCATCTACAGCCCAATGAAATGGTTATTTGATTGTCCTCTTTAATCACATTAGATTGCAAAACCACTAACCTGCAGCTACTGTGTAATATTCAAAAGTGTGGTGGCTTACTTCATCATGCAACACCTTTACCAAATAAAAATGTGAAAAAAATCTGGCATTCTGCTTAGGAATAAATTTTAGAACATATTAGAATCCCAATCTGTTTTAACAAAATTTTATCTGCAACGACCCTGAAACTGGGAAAATAGGCTCAGTATTGCACTGCACCTGAGTTCCTCCACATATTCTAAACAAGCAAACAACCAACGAAACCTTGTGGTCATAAGCAGTAAACAATAAATTCTCCTTCGTATGTGTGATTTTTAGGTCTACTCATTCTAGTACACGGAGTAATTAACATGAAGATGTCAGTACTGTGCACAGTGTATTCAGAAATAAAACAGAGATCATTATTGGACTACAAAGAAAGACTAATTGAGCTATTTATTTTCTGCTGTCGCATTGTGAATATGTTGTGTTACTTCTACACATGAGACCAAACACACAGTCAAAAGCTGAAAATTACTTAAATACTCAATGGACTCCCTGTTGCAGATAAAAGTATTGCTTGGAAGGACCCAAGGTGGGATTCTCCTTTGCTCGTTTACACACATAAAGTAAAAGGGAATGGGCAGAAGTATTTTATTTATCAATACATCAAACATACTATTTTCCTTTCTCTCAGCAACCCCTCCCCTCTGCAGGCAGCATTTGTAAATGTGTGCTGACAGCAGAGGTTACCTTGAGCAGGACTGCTGGACCTGGGGGCTGTATGTCTTCATTTTCCCTAGAATCTGCAGATGCCAGGGAAAGGGGAAAGTTATTTTCTGTCTCTGGCCCACAGGGAATGCACAAGCTAATGATCTTGGCCACGCTGATTGTTACCTTGCGCCTAAAATAGCACTTTACTTTTAGGGGCAAGTGCCAGGGAATGCAGGCAGCAAAGACAAGGAGGAGGGATATGTGGGCTGTGAGCCAGAGTGGTGCAGGCAGAGGAGAACCAGCTGAACACATGAGCACACACAGGTATTGAGAGTCAGGTGTGGGTTGTGATTATACTGAACCTTTGTTTCACACAAATCAATCATCCGGATTATTTAGGTCGACCCGAATGCTCTGTGGGAACCTAGAATAGTCAGTCTGTTAAAAACTTCAGGTTAGGCTAGGATGTAGTAGTCTATCTGCATATAAAGCAAAAAATTTAAACAGTTACAATCCTATGCTTAAAGAAGATATATGTTTATGTGCACTTTGAGTACTCAAGTAGCTCTCATTGTACCAAGTTTCCCATCCCACCAGAGGAGCTGACCTTTAGACATCATCATATCAGACATCAGGAAGGCCCTTGATAGAAATAACCTTCTGATAGCAGCTGGACAGACAGAAAAACAGACCAGGAAAAATTGTAAATGAGTGTGATGAAGAACTCACTCTGGTGTTCCAACAGATATTTGTACCCTCTGTCTGTCCCAAGCTGTGGTACCTTTTTCCAGTCCCATAACATTAAACTGCAACATAAATTAATGACTATCATCCACTGGCTCTCACTTCAGTAGTCATGCAATGGCTAGAATGTCTTCGTTGACATCAAGGAAACTATTGCCATCACAGTGGACCCTAACCAAGATGCATACAGAAGGAACCGGTCTGTCTCTGAGGCAGTGTCCGCTTTCATTCACCCTGCTTTCACTCACCTGAACACCCAGGACTCATATGTCAGACTGCTCTGATTGGATTTCAGTTCAGCATTTGACCCTATCATCCCATAGAAACGCTTCGATAAACCACTGTTGATGGGACTAAAACTGTCCGTGTGCAACTGGGTTTAGCACTTCCTGACAAGGAAGCACAGTAAAGATCCACAGTGTCTTGTTCCCCACTATTGTCCTCACCACCAGCTTCCCACAAGGATGTGTATATATTATATTCTGCTTTTCAAGGTATCCAGGAAATCAAATGGTGAGATTTTTAGATTATACTGTTGTTGCTATATTGATTCTCAGGTGTTGACAAGTCATTTTTTAGGTCCAAGTCAAATCTCAAGCCTTTCACCCCAAGTCAGAATCAAGTCTTGAGTCTCTAATGATTCAAATAAACATTTTCTCATCAATCCCATGACGTCTAGTGCACATGTAACCCTGCATGGCTGTCCTTAGGCCAGACCAGTGCCTAAGGACAAACCTGTACTGTTTGTGTTATAATTTGGGGTTGTTTGGTTTCTGTTTTTTTCTTATTTGTTTCTCACAGTTTTTGAATTATGCTTCTGTTTATTATTTTCCTGGTCATGCTTTAGTTTTTGTCTTCTTGTTCATGTTTTGTCAAGTTTGGTTTTTGGTCCTGGTCATGCTTTAGTTTAATGTTTTTCTAGTTTCTGTTAGTTTGTACTCATGAGTCTCTGTTTTGCTCCAGCCACGTTTTGTTCTGTCTGTCAGTTATCTTTATTTGGTTCACCTGCTCCAAGCTAATCTGTCTCCTTACTCCACCTGGTTCACACTCCATATATACACACCTGTTCAGTTATTCATCGCGGAAACATTTTCAAATCATGTCTTGTTTTCTGGATCATGCTCATGTCTGCTTTTTGGATCATGCCATGCCTGTCTTGCCTGCTCATTTATTGTTTTGTTCCTGCCTCTTCTTGTAAGAGAGTTTTTTGTTAATCAAATCTTTTCTTTTCACTTACCGTCATGCTGCCTGCTAGTCTGCATTCTGGGTTCGTCCGTTGCTCAAGTCTTAACAGAATGTTTCCGCCATGGTATTCTATTAAATGTTCAACAGAGAACAGCCTGGGGGAAGAAACTTTCTCTGTGGCGGCTAGTTTTTGTGAATAGTGCTCTGTAGCGGCGGCCTGAAGGTAAAACCCTGAACAGTTTGTGTGCAGGGTGTGTGGGGTCTGCAGAGATTTTAACAGCTCTTTTCCTGACCCTAGACCTGTATAAGTCCTGGATGGAGGGAAGGTCAGTCCTGATTATTCTCTCTGCAGACCTGATTATTCGTTGCAGGACCTGTCCTGTTTTGTGGATGAACCAAACCACACTGAGATTGATGAAGACAGGACAGACTGTAAGATGGCAGTGTAGAAGATGACCAGCAGCTCCTGTGGAACTTCTTGAGTTGCCTCAGGAAGTACAGTCTCTGCTGGGCCTTCTTTCGAACAGTGTCTATGTGTGAAGACCATTTCAGGTCCTCAGAGATGGTGGTTCCTAGGAACCTGAAGTGGTCAACAGCCGATACAGTGTTGTTGAGGATGGTGAGGGGGGTGTATGGCGGTCGTGTTCTCTGAAAGTCCACCACCATTTCCACAGTCTTGATTGGGTTCAGTTCCAGGTAGTTCTGACAACACCAGTGGACCAGCCGATCCACCTCCTGTCTGTATGCGGACTCATCACCGTCCTGTATCAGTCCAATGACAGTGGTGTCGTCTGCAAACTTAAGGAGTTTCACGGACGAGTCCGATGAGGTGCAGTCAGACGTAATCAGGTCCTCCAGCTTTCTTTGTTTTCATGCGCTGAAAGAGCCTATTTACGTCTTCCTCCGGGATCTTTAGTGCAGGCATAGGATCCGATGGTAGGGGGTTGGTTACTTTATGGGAGGAATTTATTCCTGAATGGGATGTGGACGAGATGGTTTGAGGTGTGAACGGCTTCTTTTCATGTCTGCAGTAGAAGCCATTCAGACTGTTGGCCAGGCGAGGACTCTGTTCAGGAAGGATGGGGGGGCTCCTGTAGGCAGTCAGGTTTCTCAGACCGGTCCATACAGCCGAAGTGTCACCAGTAGAAAGGCTGTTTTTCAGCTTCTCACTATAAATTCTCTTGGCTGCTTTGATCTCCTTTGTTAGTCTGTTCCAGGCCTGCCTGTACCGCGCCCAATCTCCACTGCTGTGAGCTTCTTCCTTGTCCCTGCGCAGATTCCTGAGGTGTGGAGTAAACCATGGCTTGTTGTTCCCAAAGGTGCAGAAGGTCTTGGTCTGCACACACATGTCCTCACAGAAACTGATGTATGATGTCACCACATCAGTTAATTCATTTAAGTCAGTGGCTGAAGTTTCAAAAACAGTCCAGTCTGTGCATTCAAAGCAGGCCTGTAGCGTCTGCTTTGATTCCTCAGTCCACTTCTTAACAGTGTGAACCGTGGGTTAGGAAGTCTCTGTCTGTAGGTTGGGATGAGGTGGATAAGACAATGATCCGAGAAACCCAGAGCAGCCCTGGTAACAGCATGGTATGAGTCCTTTAAAGCTGTGTAACAGTGGTCCAGTTTGTTTTTGTCTCTGGTGGGACATTTAATATGCTGTCTGTATTTGGGGAGCTCATTAGAGAGGTTTGCACTGTTAAAATCACCCAGTATTATGATGAAAGAGTCAGGGTGTTTTTTCTCCATGTCAGTAATCAGCTCAGCAAGATGTTTTTCCACGGCAGAAGTGCAGCGATGCTGTGGAAAATATGAGCCGATTATTATAAACGAGGAAAACTCTCTCGGTGAATAAAACGGTTTGCAGATTATGGAAAATAACTCTAGATCCGGACTACATGTTTTCCCCAGCACTTTTATGTCTCTGAACCAAGCTTCGTTTATATAAAAGCAGATTCCGCCTCCTCGCTTCTTCCCCGATAGCTCCGTGCTGCAATCCGCTCTGAACAGCTGGAAGTCCGACAACAGCAATGCGCGGTCCGGGATGTTGTCACTCAGCCATGTCTCGGTGAAGCAGAGAACCGCTGATCCGCGGAGGTCCGTGTTTTTACCGGTGAGAAGAATCAGCTCGTCCATCTTGTTGCTTAGAGAGAAGACATTTGCCAGATGGATTGAAGGCAGTGGTGTACGAAGTCCTCTTTTGAGGAGCTTTACCAGCGCGCCAGCACGCTTTCGGCACAGTATCCCATACAGAACTGCATCTACGCTTCCCAGGAGCTTGGTGAACCTCGGATCAATGAAAGAAGTTGAAAAAATCCCAAGAGAGGACTCTCTGATGTTGAGAAGTTCCTCTCTACTGAATGAGACCACAGAATTGCGGCCCGAGACCACAGTACTGTGGCTCAAAAAACATAAAAACACACAAAATACACAAACAAAAAGAGAGCAAAGCTCCGAGGCTGCCATCGTCTGCGCCATCTTGGTCACCAGAAGGAGGAGGCTATGAGAAATCTGCCGACCGACCTGGAGGTTCTGCCTTCTCCACTGCTGCTGCAGCAGATGGAGCGTGAGGCGGTTCAGCGCTGTTCTCCACCTGCTCCCCTGTTTGCGCACTCTGGTCCGGCAGTGAAGCCCTCGCCCTCCTCCCGCCGCAAGGAACGTCGGTGCGGAGCACCTTCCTGTGGTTCGGCTGGCGAGGAGGTGGTTTCCTTGCCAGGCGACGTGA
This sequence comes from Crenichthys baileyi, assembly GCA_036173005.1. Classification (NCBI taxonomy): domain Eukaryota; kingdom Metazoa; phylum Chordata; class Actinopteri; order Cyprinodontiformes; family Goodeidae; genus Crenichthys; species Crenichthys baileyi. The sequence continues at coordinate 132,669 of JAHHUM010001536.1, read as the reverse complement.
GGGCTGCGGCAAGTAAGCCCGCATCTTTGTCTGCCACAGCACTGTCTGCCAGGCTCGCTGCACCCCCGCACATGCCGTCTTTGCTCGCTCCAGCCCGGTGTTCTGAGGCCCAAACCTGACGACGGGGCAGCGTTTAAGGTTCTATGCACGCCAAATCAAAAGCTTCAAGCCCAAAAAAACCCCCTCATGTATTCCTCTCCTGAGCTGGTGGAGAGGATCAGGCAGATGCAGAGGGATTATGAAACGGCAGTAAGGCAGTTTTACTGCCGTCCTCCTTTACCCACACCAAGCCACATGAGCACTGCTGCAGAGCAGCCCACTTCAGGTTCACAGCCGGACACACCACAGCCTGACCTTAAGTCTGCCTCAACCTCCTCCACATGCCGCAGAGGACATCGTAAGAGGGGTGTCTCGGCTCAAGTCACTGAGGGTCTCGGCGACGCCTCAGCTTCTGCCCACGCCACTGAGGGTTTTGGGGGGAACCCCCTCAGCTTTCCCCACGGCCCTGAGGGTTTCCCGGGGGGGACGCCTCAGCTTCTGTTCACCGGGGGCCACTGAGAGTTTTTGTCCTCGTTCTGGTTCTGAACCCAGAGACCAAGGGGTTCGAGGAGGAAGCGCCGTCGAACCCTGTTCCTGAGGGGTTCAAGGAACAGTTTGTCCTCGTTCTGGCCTCTGAACCCAGAGCTGAGGGTTCGCCAGGCATTGCTTCAGCCTCTGAGGGATCGCCACACGCTGCCTCTGCCTCTGAGGGTTTGCCAGGCGCCGCCTCTGCCTCCAAGGTTCCGCCAGGTCCTCGCCGCTGTCACCGGCTGATTAGGGTTCTGAGCAGCGGGTCATGGACTCGTCCTGAACTTTATGGGGGGGGGTTCTGTTATGATTTGGGGTTTTTTGGCTTCTGTTTTTTTCTTATTTGTTACTCACTCTTTTTGAATCATGCTTCTGATTATTATTTTCCTGGTCATGCTTTAGTTTCATGTTTTTCTACTTTCTGTTAGTTTGTACTCATGAATCTCTGTTTTGCTCTAGCCACATTTTGTTCTGTCTGTCAATTATCTTTATTTGGTTAACCTGCTCCAAGCTAATCTGTCTCTTTACTCAACTCAATTCAATTCAATTCAGTTTATTTATATAGCGCCAATTCACAACACATGTTTGTCCAAGGACTTCCCCAAAAGTCAGGTACAAACCTTTACAATTAATCCCAAATTTATGAACAGTGCAGTCAGATTCTGTTATTTATTCAAATTGGATAAAAAGGTTTTTTATCTAAGGAAAACCCAGCAGATTGCATCCAGTCAGTGACCTTTGCAGCATTCACTCCTCCTGATTGAGCATGTAGAGACAGTGGACAGTCACTGGCGTTGACTTTGCAGAATTTCCCCCTTTTGAGCATGGGATGTTTGGACAGTGGAGAGGGAAAAACTCCCCTTTTTTAAAGGGAAAAAAACCCTTAGCAGAACCAGGCTCAGTGGAAAAGGGCCCATCTGCCACGAACGACTGGGGGTTAGAGAGGGGGAACAGAGCAGGGGGGAGGACACAAGGGGAACAAAGAAGCACTGATCCAGGGGGTCCTTTCTATGGGAAGGAAAAGTTAAATGTTAATGGATGTAGCTCCTTTAGTCGTTTTACCTAGAAAAAAGAAAAAGATAAACTTTTGAGCCAGGGGTTTTCCCAAAGGGTTAGAGTCTGAAAAGAGCACATAGAGTTAGTTTCAGTGAAAAGCTCCGGCAGTAGCTATGTTTTCTAGGAAGGGGGAAAGGGGGTAAACACTGAAAGGGCAGGGGGGCCATGTGGAACATGGTAAAAGGGGGGCACCAAGTTGTTGCCGGCAGAAGCTCGGACGATGCCCCCTCCAGAAAAGTTGTTCACAGGTAGACACAGATTAGGCCAGGTGTAGCTTTTTTAGGAAGAGAGAAGAGAGAGAAAAAAGTTAAAAGCTGAAATAACAGCAAATAATTACAAAATTGAAAGGAGTTGGTTGAGAAAGTAGCGAAGGGGGTTGAAAGTGGTCATTATGTCCTCCAGCAGCAAAACCCATAGCAGCATAACTTACAGAGATAGCTCAGGATAAACCCAAAGCCAACTCTAACTATAAGCTTTTTCAAAAAAAGGAAATTTTTTAAGCCTAGCCTTAAAATAGGACAGGGGGTCCGCCCCCGGATTTAAACTGGGAGCTGGGTTTCCACAGGAGAGGAGCCCCGATAAATAAAGGATCTGCCTCCCTTTTTATTCTAGGGACTTTAGGAAAACCACCAGTAAACCCGCAGTCTGAGAACGAAGTGCTCTGTTAGGGAAAAATATGGAAAAAATCAGCTCTCTTTTTATGATGGGGCTAAATCATTAAGGGCTTTTTATGTGAGGGGGAGAATTTTAAATTCTATTCTGGATTTAACAGGGAGCCAATGAAGGGAAGCTAAAGTAGGGGGAAATATGATCTCTCTTTTTAATTTTCATCAGAACTCTTGCTGCGACATTTTGAATCAGCTGAAGGTTTTAACTGCATTTTGTGGGAAATCCTGATAGTAAAAAACAATAGTCCAAGCCTTGAAGTAACAAATGCATGGACTAGTTTTTTTTAGCATCAATCCTGGACAGGATATTTCTAAATTTTGTAATGTTCCGGAGATGAAGAAAGGAAATCCTGGAAAACCTGTTTAATATGGGATTTAAAGGACATGTCCTGGTCAAAAATAACACCCAAAGGGTTTTTTCTTTATTATCGGAGGTCAAATTTTAATGCCATCCAGGTTAAGTGATTGACTAAGCATTTCTTTTTTAAAAACTCGGGCCCAAAAAACGACAACTTCTGTCTTGTTTAATTTAGAAGCAGAAAATTTAAAGTCATCCAAGTTTTTTTGTCTTCAAGACATGCTTGTAGTCTATCTAACTGGTTGGGGCTCATCAGGATTATGGATAAGGGAAAAGGAGTGTCATCAGCGTAACAGTGAAAATTTATTCTATGCTGCTGATAATTTTCCCTTTTTGGAAAAACAAAATATAGTAAAGAGGGGAATTGGGCCCCCAAGTACTGAACCCCCTGTGGTACTCCACAATTAACCCTGGAGTTTTAAAGATGATTTTTTCATTTACATGAACAAACTGGAATCTGTCAGACAAATAAGATTTAAAACCAGCCTAGTGCTGTTCCCCCGTCCCAAAAGATATTCCAGCCTTTTTTAAGAGAATATTTTGATCGACTGTATCAAATGCAGCACTGAGATCTAACAAACCAGTACAGACACAAAATCCATTATCTGAGGCAATAAGAATATCATTAGTGACTTTAAGCAGAGCGTTTTTCAGTGCTATGATGAGCTCTGAAAAACCTGACTGAAACTCTTCAAAAAAGGTCATTGCTGTGTAAAAGGCCAAAACTTTGATTACCAACCTATTTTTTCAAAAATTTTAGATAAGAACGGAAGATTGGATATCGGTCTGTAATTTATTAAAATCATCTCGATCAAGCGAAGGTTTTTTAAGCAAAGGTTTAATTACAGCTACCTTAAAAGCTTTGGTACATAACCATTTACTAAGAAAAATTAATCATATCTAAAAAGGGGGCTGGTAATCAGAGGGAACCCCTTTCCTTAAATAATTTGGTTGGGATTGGGGTTCCCAACATACAAGTTGAAGGTTTAGATGAAGCTAATATTTCTGATAACTCAGGAAGCTCCACAGGATCAAAACAGTCCAAAACACAGATCAGGGTTTTACAGTTATTTCCAATGTTGTCTCACTTGTTGAGGATGAAGTAATCATCTCTCGGGAGATTTTTCAAAGATTTTCTTCTTAATAGAATCAATTTTTTTTGGAAGAATCCCATAAAAAAAAGACTGCTGAGAGCTAAGGGAATGGAGGCTCAACAGAGCTATGACTCTGTGTAAGTTTTTGCAAAATGTGACTAAAAAGAAACCTAGGATTATTCTTGTTTTCTTCTATTAAGGATGAGAAAAAAGCTGTTCTAGCTTGGGGAAGTTCCTTTTTTTACCAAAAAGTAGGCTATTTTTCCAGATTAAGTAGGAATCCTCTAGGTGTGTGAGAGCGCCATTTTTGCTCCCCAATTTTTTAACATTGTGCTTTTAAAGTACGCAGCTCTGAAATTTAAAACAGGGAGCCTGCCTCCTATGAATAATTCCGTTTTTCAAGGGGGGTGCATTTTCTAATGCACCCCCGCAATTTTTGAAGTAACACTCTGAACAAGAGAATCAATTTTTGAAGGAAAAAGAAAAAAAAATTATTGCCCCCCACTGTGTTTTTCTGTGATAATGAGCAAAAAAAAAGTGGAACAGATTTTTTAAAGGTTGTTAAAAGATCGGGTTTATTAATGATCTACTATAATGAAAATTTTTTTTTCAGGGGTGGGGTACTCGGTTTAAATTAAAAATCCCCCCCAAAAGGGTTATTAAAAAATGGTTTGGGGACAGCACAGGGTTGTGAGAAAAAAATTGTAAAAAGTCTGTACACTCAATGCCATATGTCAGCACAAGGTCCAGAGAATGAAGACAAACGGGGGAGGTTTGTTTATGTTTTTAAGTAAAGCCAATTGAGTCTAAAATACATTTTAAAGGCTATATTTTTTAAGCTATCACTTTTTGGGGTCAACATGAAAGTTAAAATCCCCCACTATAATAAATTTATCTTGATTTTTAACACTAAAACAGATAAAAGGTCTGGAAAAAAACTGATCTATAAATTGAGAGTAAGGGCCTTGGGGGACGGTACAAAAAAACAAACAGAAGGGGGTTTTTGGCTTTTTATTTGGATGAGGAAAAAATGAGGATTTAAAAAATTCAAAAGAGTTGTAGCTATTGATTGGTCTGGGACTAGTCAATAAATCGGACTGAAAGATGGTTGCTCCCCTCCTCCTCGCCCAGTATTTCGAGGAATGTGAAAAATTTAAATAATTAGTAGGAAATTGACTCATTTATAGTAACATAATCCTCTTGCTGCAGCCAGGGTTTTTTGGAGGCAAAAAAATCAATCTGATTTTCACAAAATCAGGTCACTAAACTAGCAAAGTCTTTGAAGAGAGAGATCTTATGTTCAGTAAGCCAAAATTTAATTGTTTTATTTTTATTTTTTGTCTGAGTTTTGTTTTTTTTTATGAAGGGTTTTTCCTGATTTCCCCCTTTTTAGATTATTTTTAATCTATTCAATTTTGGGCCGTAGGCGAGACACTGTCTAATAGGGTAATGGGTGGGTAGCAGTACAGAAGCTGCAGAGAGGGGTGTTAAACTACGACCCTGCTTCCTGGTCTGAACCCTGGGGTTGTCAGAGGTTTGGGGAACTAATAAATTCCCCGGGCAATTTTCCTAGAAAGAAGAGCTGCTCCATCCAAAGTGGGATGGATGCCGTTCTCTCCGGATCAGACCAGGTTTTTCCCCCCAAAATGTTCGCCAAATTATCAATGTAGCCCACATCGTTTTTTTGACCCCCCCCAGACAGCCAGCGGTTTTATGACAGCATGCGGCTAAACATGTCGTCACTGGGCAGATCGGGGGGGACCCGAGTTACCGGGGTCCCCACATTTTTTTGGCAAACTTACACACCGCAAAAACACTAACTTTAGTGACCCCCGTTTGACGTAACCGGGTGTCATTACCGCCAGCGTGAATAACCATCTTACTGTTTTACGCTTTTCCTTAGCCGCCTTTTCAGGTTTGGTTTTATGTCGCCCGTTCTGGCCCCCGGGCAGACATTTTACTATTTTGGTCGGCTGGGGTTCTAGTGCCCCGTTTCTGACTATGGGGGTGGCCAATTACCAGAGTTGGTTTTTTAAGGGGGGTGTCGCTGGGGGGGGAAAATCTATTAGAAACGCAGACGGGTTTGGGGGTGACCTGTGGGCTGAGATCTAAGACTATGCTTTTTGTACGTCCCCCACCCCGCCTGAGATCCCCCTGCGGGGGGCCCCTGCCGGAGGACTGCTACGGGGGGCTACCCTCGGTGGCTCCGCGCTGGCTAGGGGGCCTCGGCTATCTGCTGGTTTTTCAAAAAAAGCGCGGAGCCGGGCCTCCCAAATCCGACACCCCTCGCCTTTTCCCAAAGCTACAAAAAATGCTACATTTATTACACGTACCATTATCACTAAAGGAGGGGAAGGGAGTAACTGAACAAACTGACACAGAGAGGGAAGAGGGGAGGAGGAAACTCAGAAAGAGAAACGCAGAACGGGTAGCCATGGTGGAGCTAAAGCTAACGCTAAGCTAGCGAACCCCCCTTACCACTACTAGAAAAAAACATGTAAAACACGGAGAGTCGCCAACGGTTTAAATACAGCAAAAAAAAATATGTGTTTTTAACGTGCTTATGTATTTTAACAAGTAAGAGATATCAAAGTAGAGAGAAATCAGATGAAACGAGAGAGCTTCACACACCAAACAATCCCCAAAGTGCAAAACAGGAAGTGACGAAAAACGCCTTACCCCGCCCCCCAACGCCCTTTTTGGGGGAATACTGTCCCCTGTGGTGGGCCACCTGGTTCACACTCCATATATACACACCTGTTCAAATTATTCATCGCGGGAAAAATTTTTCAAAACCATGTCTTGTTTTCTGGATCATGCTCATGGCTGCTTTTGGATCATGCCATGCCTGTCTTGCCTGCTCATTTTTTGGTTTTTTTCCGCCCCCTTTTGTTTAAAGAGTTTTTTGTTAATTAAATCTTTTTATTTACTTACAGTTATGCTGCCTGCTAGCCTGCATTTTGGGTTCGTACGTTGCTCAAGTCTTAACAGTTTGTCCTTAGGCCACATGAAAATTTTAAAATTCTTTTAGTATTTTAAAATTAAATTGAGTATGCAAAGAACAAATGTAATGTTTATCCTATTAGAAATAGGCATTTATGCTCTAAGACAAATAAAAAGAGAATAAAACGTGTTAATATTGAATTTGTGACAGGATCAAACTAGGTATTTTTTGTCTTGATGATGACTAAGTTAAAATCTATTCATACCTGTCTTCATATTTTCCACTTCTTCATTGTATATTGCACTAAGTAGGGTTTGGAGGGATTTCCTCCCTTCACTCTGAGTTGAAGAATTTCTAATAATATTGGAAAATACTTGTAACACATTACCACACAATGATTGTGACAAAGTAAAGTAAGTGATTAAATGAGTGTGAAACTTCTGAATGAAAGAAACAGGAAGTGCAATTGTTTGAGTTTTTCTGTGTAAGAGAATATCGGAGGCTAGTTAGGTTTATTTTGTTTCCTAGAAGATCGAAAGTCATTAAATACAACATTTATTTATAGAGAGTTTCCTGTGGTCATAAACAGATCATCACAGAGTCACTGGCCAATAATCTAGTGCATCACCTCTCAGTGCTGCAATCTGTAGATTATATACTGGCTTTCCTTCAATCTTGCTACATATTAATGAGACTCGAGTTTCAGACCACAAGTCTAAGTCAAGCCTCAAGTCTTTAGGGCACAAGTTCAAGCCGAGTCTGAAATCTTTCATTTGTGTGACTTAATTGGGACTTGAGATGAAGTCTGAAACTTAAGTTGCCATCTCTGTATCAATCTGTGACAATGAGGAAGCTCTTTATAGGAGAGAGGTAGAAGAGCTTGCTGATTTGTGTAAAGGAAACAACTTGATCAGGTTGAGAGAGCCTAAATACCTCCTCAACACATCATTGAAGAACAAGCCCTGGAGTTGGTCAAAACTGCCAAATACACAAGTCCTTTATGCCTGATGGATCACAAACAAAGCCAGCGTCATGAAATATTCTCACCATTGCCTTTACTTCATGAGGAGGCTGAAAGAGGCAGGCCTCTGAGATGCAGTGCTGACTTCAATTTACCGGTGTGTAGTGGAGAGCGCCTTGACCTTTTCCATCCGTCTGGTATGGAAACTGCTCCCAGGCTGACAAGAAGATGCTACAAAGAGTGATCGGATCAGCTCAAAGAAGGACCAACAGCAGCCTCCATTTGCTAAAAGAGATTTAAAACAGGAGATTCAGAAACAGAGGACCCCACCCATCCAGCCTATGGACTATTTTTCCCTCTACCTTCAGGAAGAAGGTTGTGCAGACTCAAAGCCTGTACATTAAGGTTGAAGAACAACTTCTGTCCTGAATGCTGTGCTGCTCATAAACTCATCCCCAAAAGATTACCTCTGGACTTTATTTTTTTCACACAGATATTAATCTTCTTATATTTTAATGTATTTTGTATAATACCTTATTTTATTTGTTTGTTTTTATTGTTTGTATGAGTGGCAAATTTTGTTCTTCCATGTCTTTAAATGTTGAATGACAAATAAACCTAATTCTGATTCAGTTGTTCACCTTGAGCTGCTAGACAACAGTGAAGAGGATGACTTCTGGCTTTAAAACTATTAAAACAACTTTGTATTTCCTACTGCAGTGACGCTTTTTACATTTGGCCTGTAGCATTTACAGCGTGTCTTAGACTTCTCATAAACACAAATGTTATTTAGGGACACTTGTTCTGAAAAGTTGCAGTTTCAGCAAAAAAAAAAAAAAAAAAAAAAACTTACATTGTACTTTCCTATCCTCCATGCCCCCCAGTAACACAAAACATTTTTTGGGCCTTGATTAACTACGTTTTTCACTAAGGTCTACAGTCGAGGATTTTGCAAATGAGTCGGCTAATGTCTGGAAAACAAAACTGGTGTTTAAGGGCTGCAGCTCTGTAAGAATGTGGAAGTGAGCTCACACAGAGAGAGACAGACAAGCAAAAACAGAAAGAATAGAGAGTTATTCAGTTTGCATTCACACCAACTCTGGTAATGCTACACCTCCTTCCAGGTGTTTGATTCAGATTCACTTCCTGGCTCCCATGATCAATGCTTGCTGTCTTTACTGAACCTTCTGTCGCTCAGCCACAAAAAGCTACGACTATGCAAATGTTTTAAGGAGGACACTGCTTTGACATGGATCTAGTCTAATATAGGAGACTGTTCAGCCCCATATCAAAAGATCTGTGGACTGATCTAAAGAAATTCTAAGTCGAGTATAGAATTTCTCTCGAACTATGACCACAGCCCCTTTTTCATAAACATTTTAGACAATACATGCACCTTCTATTTTGGATTTTTGTTACCCCTCAGCATGGGACTCTTAATTACCTTTAGAGACTGACTTAAGAATGTGCTGTGACAAAGAAACATGTGTCCTAACACTTGTGCATCTGTTTTCCATTTGGACAGACACTCCCCGCCCCAGCGCTGGCTCAACTCGTGATGAGCTATATAGTAAAATGGAAGTCTAAACTCCAGTCACTACAGTATGTCAGCCTGTAGCTTCTCACTTGGGAATATGTTTTCAGTCTCTTCAATTCTCAGGATGTTATGCTTGTCACAGAGAACCGTGTGCATGCTTCTTGCTTGAATAAACAATAGCTTTTAAGATCTACTATATTATAGTAAAAAGTTATAAGGCAGTTAGGCATGCATTGATACCTTGCCTTTTCTTTTCTCAGTGTATGGCTTTGGCTTAGAAATGTGCTCCAAACACCTAGTAAATTGTCAGATACTGAAACTATACTCTGTTTCTCCCCTTTTCTGACTTAACTGGATAGAACTGACCAAGTTTGAGTGTCCTTGCAATTCTTGCAATTGTGGAGTCATTGTTGAGATAAATGAGGGAGGCTGCAATAAGATTTATGTAAGTCCTCTTTACTCATGGGAATACAAAGAAAATTCTACTTTGTCAAAAAGTAGCAGCTTGTAAATATTTGCAAGGCATGAAGAAAGCTACTTAAAGCACTAAATGAATTTCAGTGTAATTTCTTTGCACCAATGTTTTTTGGGAATGACTGGGTGACTTTTTGTTAAACTGTGATCTAGTTGAAGGGATGGGCTGTTATGATTCTGGCACGTCTGCTCTAATCTGTCTCTCTGGCTGCAATCAGCAGATGAGATGCATCTGGTGACTGCTGCAGTGCAGTGCAATCTGTGACATTCCAAGCACCTGTGTCTTCCCTGATATATACTGACTCTGACAAGCAGACGGTGCCAGATTTTTGAAAGCCATCGTGTGAGTAGATATCCAGCATTCCTTCCTGACTGATCGTTGTTTTGACCTTGCCTTGCCTCTTGGATTTTTGCCTCTGCCTGCCCCTTGTCGGACTGTTTGGATTTTGGTTTTGACCCTGTTTCCTGCATCTGATTTATGCCTGTGCCTGCCCCTTGCCTGACGTCTCTTGTTCCGATCATTGACCCTGTTTCTGTCCCTGGATTATTGAATCAGCCTAGCCCTTGGATTATTCAGCCAAAAGTCACCTGTCTCTCTCACCTGCGCTGTGGAGATCCCTGCCTTCTACCCACTGAGGTTTCCCCTCTGGGTTTCAAGTTTAACCCAAGACAAGAACAGGTTAGTGACTTTTCTGATCCTTGCAAGATTTGGAGAAACTACAAGTCACTAACCCTTCTTTCTGCTTCAGTGATTCCTGGAAGCTGTGTGGAGTTTTACCTGAGTGACGTTTTCCTGTGGCTGAATAAACTTTTTAATCTTTCAGTTCTGTGTCTGGCTGAATCTTGGGTCCGCCTTTTTCTAATTCGTAATATGGCCCCAAAACTTGAAATCACTCAGGCATTTGGTGTTCCAAGTGAAGATACAATCTGTCAACAAGACAACTATTAGTTGTACACCCCTCAAATTTGGCCTTTATGGATGAATGGCAAAAAGAGAAAGCTGTAATATATTCCCCTTTATCAAAAGCCATGAAGACGACACATCAGTGTGTGGAAATAGGTCCTCTGTCATATAGCACCAAAATCAAACCTTTAGTCTTCATGCAATATGCTGTGTGTGGTAGAAGAAACATGGTAGTGGCAGGATCATGCTGTGACCAGGGAGGCAGGTCAGATTGGATGGGAAGATGGCTGTAGCTGAAGACAAGGTAATCCTGGAAGAAAACCTGTGAGAGCCTGCAAAAGACCCCAGACAAGGGCTGGCAGAACTACCACCCTAAACATACAGCCACAGCTATAATGAAAGGGTTTAGATCAAAGCGGTTGACAATGGCGCATTCAAAGCTCAAACCTAAATCTAATTGAGAATATTTGAAATATTTGAAAATTACTTTTCACAAATGCTCTCCATCAAATCTGAGCTTGAGCTTCTTTGCAAGTAAGAACTGGGAAAAAGGGAAAAGCTGGTAAAGATATACCCCAAAAGATGTGTAGCTATAATTGCAGTGAAAGCTTAATCTACAATAGTTTGACAAAGGGGGGCTGAAAGCATCCCTCACTTTTCAACTGATCATTTGCACAAAATAATAATGAAACCATGTATTCTTACCTTCTACTTCACAAGTATGTCCTACTTTGTGTTGGTCTTACACATAAAATCCCAATAATCCCAATACATGGAAGTTTGTGACTGTAACATGATAGTATAAGGAAACTTTTAAAGTGTATAGTTGCTTGATTGATCCACAGGAGAAATTCAACAGGCAGATCAACTGAAAACATCAACTACTAAGCTCCAAAAAAGACCTTGACTTTGTCCCTTAATTATCTAATACATCCTGGTCTGCCTGAACCATAGCTGTGCTCTCCAGCTCATTCTGTTTTATAATGATGGAATTAAATTACGTGCATGTGTGGCCTGCAGAGAGCAGGACACTTTAACACTCCACCAAAATGAAGGGTTATTATTATATTTAAATACAGACTGAAAATAATTTGTTAATCATGGGGTGACCATTTTGAAGAAAACTAATAGGCTCGTTAGTAATCAGGGACTAATTCATTGTCCTATCGCAGCCTGAAAAGACATTCCAAATTGCATTGTAACAATCAGTGTTAGATCATCTCTTTCAATGTTTATTAAGAAGTAAATAGATTTTCCTTACAAAGTAAAGTCAGCGTTTTTTTTACTACATAAACAAATTATTCTTTTAGATAATAGTATCCTATCAACAGTATAGCTAGAGTTTGGGAAAGACCTTGCTTCATCCTTTTATTTATCTTGAGGGCTGACTTTCCTACTCTGAGCTCAGCCATGCACCAACACTTCTGGATGAACTGTCACTATCAGGTCCGGATCGTTCCACTTCAGATTCCAGCTAAGCTCAAATCTCCGCAGCCACATTTCAAAGTCTTCTGGAAGTCTTTCTCTGGTAAGAAAAGGCTGCATCCCATTAGGATAAAATCATAAGCTGGCCAAGCTCTGTTAGTCAAACATTGTGATGGATACTCTGCTTTTTTTCACATATTTTCCTTTACAGTCACAACATTAATATATTTCAATGGGATTTTATGTGATAGAAAAACCAAAGTAATGCATAACAGAAGTGGGAGGAAAATAATAAATAGTGTTCAACATTTTTTACTGGGAGGTATTGCCATGTTTAATCTGATACCCTTAAATGAAATCTTTTGCAGCAAACAACCTTCAAATCACCTGGTTAAATAGAGTGCATCTGTGTGTGATTAAATTCCAGTATAAATACAGCTGTTCTCTGAAGACCTTAGAGGTTTATTAGACAAAAGTGAACAAACACCATCATGAAAGCCATCGAACGTAGAGGACAGGTCAGGGGTAAAGTTGTGGAGAACCTCGTATCTGAATTAAAACAATGTCCTAGACTTTAACATCTCACAGATTACTATTCAGAAATTTTGTTTGCAGTTTGCATTCTTGAAGCAAAATTGTGGAATAATTGCGGAGAAGTTGCTCTGGTCAGATAAGAGCAGAATGAAAGATTGGCTGACCAGTCATGGAAGGAAACCTGCAAGTAGCTTTAAATTTTCCAGTAGGATGACACTAAACACACAGCGAGGGCTACAATGGATCGATTTAGATAAAAGCATATTAATGTTAGAATGGCTTTGTCCATGTCGAGTCTTAAATAAAACTGAGAATCAGTGGGAAGACCTAAAAATTGATGACTCTCCAATCTGAGTTTTAGGTGTTTTGCAAAAGATTTGTTAAAAAAATCCCCGTCTCTTGACGCACAAAGCTGGGAGAGATGTACAAAAGACTTCTTAGTGAACTTCAGGTTCTTTTTGTCACAAATATGCAACTTTGTTGTGTTGATCTTTAACATAAAATACTAATAAAATAATTTTGTGCTTGTAATGAGGCAATGTGAAAACCTGCATAAGGCACTGCATATATTTACAGAATAAGGCAAATACAAGCGGTGCATACCTTCTTTGATGAAGACATAGGTTCAGCATTGATCTCTGGACCAAGATGTTACTTGTCTAATTGCCCTGACATCTGAATGATTAAAAAGGTCAGACAGATCAGGCAAAAGGCATTTTCATTAACTGTGCAAAGATGCACAAACACACACCATACTGGAAAACACACATAATCAGATCTGCACTGCTGTTAGCTGACTCAATTTATTGAATTGAGGAGATTTTTCATTTGCATCCCAATTTGACCCAAGCACCTCTTATGGAAGCTCATGGTGCTTTTATGGCTCCTAAGTTAGTAATCACACTGTTATTGGAGTACTCTGAATACAGGTGCTCTTTCATCACAACAGTGATGACTCAACAGACTCAAACTGTGTGTGGCACTGAAGGTGTGTGTGTGTGTGTGTGTGTGTGTTATGTCTGATCTGAAAGTAATTTGCTGTAAAGCAAGCAAACACAAAAACTTTCATCTGCCTTCATCACTGCTAAAACACGTCATCTAAAACCTGATCTATCATAAGTTACTTTTTTGTGTTTTTTTTTCCCTCAACTTCAGCTTACACTGGCCTACATTTCCCCAGAATGCCCCTTGGCGAATGCCAGAGATCGTGCCTGAATGGATGATTTTAAATGCAGGTGCATGGAACTGTGCGGCTGGAATACTTCCAGCTGAAAAGCAGGAGTCACCTTTCCCACTCCAATACAACTTGTCACAATGATGCATTTCATTCAGGTTTATTCTGGCAGGTGCTGGTGGAAAAAAGTTCCAGTGTCTCCACAACTCAAACTTTGTGCAAACGTATGCATTTTGACCTATTGCAGTGTTGTTATAGAAATGGTGCGGCTTGTTGATTATACCGTAAAACTCATGCTGAAATCCTTCATTGTCTTCCAATTACTTGACTTTAATCCCCATCTGAGCCTAGGGAACCTTTAGCAACCCATCTAAATCAAATGTGTTTGCAGGGTTTTGTAGTATTTTTGATTTCACACAATGGAAGTGGGGGTGACGCATGAATCTATGTCTTTTTGTTCAATCAGATTTTTCTACAAAACAGCTAATTGTCTTTGCAACAACAGAATTGAAAAACCTCCTGCTGGCTTGCCTCCCAAGTAAGGCCGCTGTGGAACACACGACACATGTTTAGCTTTATCTGATTGCGCTCTGCGCTGCTGTTATCTTTAGCAGGGCAACTACCAAAGGTTTGTAGAATTGTTGTTACAGATAAGAAGGCAGGTTTGAAATAGAAAAAAAAGATACAGGGTCCAGGAGTGTACCACAGTCTTATAGTCCATATTTGTGATTACATACAATATAAATGTAACAGCAATAGCAGGTTTCATGTGAAAGTAAGTAGTAAATAGGTGGAGGTGAACTGGCAATCTAAGAATATGAAAATGCTATATCTATAATTTGTAAAAAAAACATTAGTTAAGAGGAAATTAATATTGGACTCGAACTCTATTCTCTAGATATGTAAATCTGATGACCACAGAGCAGGGTTTATCAGAAACTACCTCAAGATTTTGAGAATGAAGAGAATTAAATGGCCTGGTTGCAGTTCTCAACCCCATTAAACACTTATGGGATCAGCCTGAGCCTGCTGTTTGTGCCAGAGTGCCGAAAACTACTACACTGGCTGACTTGCAACAAATGCTAGTTGAAGAATGGGATACCGTCCCACAGCAGTGTGTGACCAAGCTGGTTACCAGCAAGAGGAGAAGGTGCCAGGCTTTTGTGGCTCTGTGCGGTACTCCCATGTACTACTAAGGCCTCTGTTTATTAAGTGAATAAATTGTTCTATTTCATAAATGCCTTTTTTCCTGCAACCTTGAACATCTAATCTAATAAACAATCTCAAAGAAGAGTCAATAGCAAAACACACTGTTTAGCAGGACTTGGCAAGTTTTTCATGGGTGCAATACACAACTGTGTTGCTAAGTTCACAAGCAAGTTTTCTGTACAACTTTGTTCTATAGATTCAAACTAGCCATGTTTTTACAAACTCACAAGCTGGAATAGTATTTTAAGAGGATTAGATAACAGAAGAACCCTATTTAGAGTTTGTGGGGGGCCCATTCCAGAAAAAGCCCAGGATTGTTTTATAGTATCAGTCCAAACCTGCAAAAAGGTGAATACATGAAGCCTAACTGCAGGAACAAAATGTACAATAATGCTTATTTCTGATTATTTTATATTAATTAAAGCATTTCTTTTCAAAATATTTATGAAAGGAACAACAATACAACCTACTCTGAATGTCAGGTGAATGAAAACCACACCTCAATGTGTTAATACAAGCTTGTTACCATCCTATACAGTAACTTCCTATCATTTCCCTTGACCTATCTTTTGACAGGTTTTGTCCTTGTTTATTCTCATTCTTTTATTTAAAAATTGCTACACCAAACCCACTAGTAGTGTTGTACCTGTTTATATTCAACATTGATCCAATACTACAAGTAAATTTCCTCCTTTGAGATTTTCAAATTCAACCAAGCATGAATGCTTTATTTTATGGCTGACTGCGGAGACCCTCAGCTGCAAGCTTTCCTTCAGGAAAATATAGGTATTTTTATCTTTATATAAATCCCTCTCCATCCTGTTCACTTCTTTTCATTACTGGAATAGGTCTACCTGCTGAAAGGCTTTGTTGAAAAACCAGTTGAAACAGTGAGGTGACACAGCAGTTTGTTGGGGAGCACATACAACATTCCATGATGTCTTTTTGAATTTGTGCATATCACTAGTGGCTTCTTAGAGAGAGATGATGGTGTCATGGCTTCCTTCAATATATGAGGAGACACAGTCAGTGGCATAAATTACGGTTTATATCTTTTTTTGGCTTTGCTTTTTTTTAACAAAAATACTGCTCCTTCTGCTGGCCTGTGTCAGGCCTGCACAAAGACCCTGTCCATCTCTCTTCAGGCCCTTTCAGTCATTTTGTCCTGTGTCTTCGTGCATGCCTTCCTCTCTGCTGCTACACGGGTCCCCTCTGCAGTGGCAGGTGCACTTGCAGGGCTATGGAGGATTTTTTTGCCAGGAGCTTGAATGAAGGCTTTATAGGCTGGCTTTCAATGTGGCTACTGTTCCCCTCTGTGTTATCTTAGGAAAGGCACTATCATCTCTGTTATGATCTACATCCCTCCATTTGTGGCTTCTCGCTCGTCAGATGAGACTGGCTCACAAAGACCTCCAGGGGGGGGGTTACGATCTTCCGTTTCAATCAGGCGTGTGAATCCCCTAAAGCACCCTTGCAAACACACACAAACAGAAAACACACACACCTCTATGAGTGAAACTACATGTTAACTTCAAGGCAGTCAAGCTACAGAAACAGAAAACAGGACAGGCGAAGCCGTCTGACACTGCAGCTTTCAGCAGAGTTGCTGCAGAATTAAAACGGTGAGCTGCGAGGACAGAAAAATGAGTCTGCCTAGCTTGTCTTTGTCACTATTCTAGCTTGATGCCTTGGTCGTTATAAACCCTGAAATGAGGATTAGCTCTTTAAAAGTCTGTACTTTTTTTCCCTCAAAACTAAACTGTTATGCAACCAGCACCTATTGCTATGCAACAGAGATCCAACCTATTTTCAGCTTATGAAAGCTTTTACATTTGCTTCTCTAAACGTTTAGTATGACCTGAACATAATTAGTTGAAATTGTTGGATGCTTAGAATCAATAACCCATTAGATTTCTTAATAACATTGCATAATTGGTAGTAACAAGCTATATATGGTTAAAATTAACATTATATTAGAATTTTTTCTTCTTTAATCCGCTTTCATCCAGTCTTTACACTTAATATTGGTCTACAGTATTAATGTTTTGCTCATGCAGTTTTGCTTAGTCTCACCTCTGCACCTCTTTCACAGCATAGGTCTTTCTTCTGAATTTCCCTTGTGTCTATTGACCTCAACATTGTGCTGGCCTTAATCATTTGTGTAAACGCTGCTGACTAAACCCATGGTCCTCAGGGTTAGGAAGTCAAAAACTAATAACTGATGCCAGAAAAAAAGACAGATAGATGGTAGTTGGTCATTAAAGAAAACCTCTGAATATTTTCAACATAAATGAAAGATGTGCTGGACTCTTGTTTAATTTTCATGGTCATCAAGGTAAGAGTGTTCTAATGTACTTTAATGATACAGCCACATTGTTGTAATTAATAAATAAGGCAATTCCTGAACAAAAAATCAATGTCTGTCCTGTAAAACATTGAACTATATGACTAAAAAAACAAAGGACATCTTGTCCCCTTATATTTTCTTTCATGATATTTTATTGTTTTGATCACAGAGCAAGTTTCTGTACTGAGGCACCTTTGTTTTATTCTAAGGTAGTGGTCCCAAACACAAAAGTCCTCTGTAAAGTTTAAATTTACACTTCCCTGTCTCTGTTACAGTTTCTGAACTCCATCACATATTATCCATCACATCTGAAGATTTTGAGATACACTGTGTTGAACTTTTATCCATGGAAAACGCATAAAATGTAAATAACTTTTTTCACATCCTTCTTTTCAGCACTAGGAATTCAGTTTAAGAAAAATATCATAGGTATTAGGCCTAAAAATGTGCATCAATACATAAAAGCAGTTAAGGAACTAATAATTCACCAAGCAATCATCCTTTTTTTTCCTAATTCTAAGTACCCAATAAATAATTATTAGTCAGGAATAAACTAGTACCTAGTTTAGAATTAGTTTCGTTTTTATTAGACAAACTATGTTAACCCCACTATACACCAGACTAGGAACATCCTGTGGTCTCCAGGAGACCACAGGTCTTTGCAAGATCAGAAATCTGGAGAACCTTTCATTTAGAATGCAGGCAATCTACTCGGCATACAAAATCGTGAAATAGGATTTTTACTGTTGCTTTCTCATTCATTCAACAATGCTATCAATCCATGGAGGTATTCAACAATGCCTCCATATGTTTCACATCAGTGATCACTGCTCAGTCAGCCAAGTTATGAAAAATTTGAGGGTCTGTGGTGTGTGTCTCTACAGTTAGGAGCCCTTTTCCATGGGGAGCTTTGCACATATAGACCTCTTTGTGCAAAAAAGTGATTTTGAAACTGTATTTGTCTGTGTTTAGATCATGGACCGTTTGTTTCAGCTACTTTGTGAAATGATTTTATATCCAAACAGAGCAATGGGAAGATGCAATGCTCAAAGCACCTTCACCAACAAGAGATTTTTAAATTAGAATGTGAAACTGACAACATTACCTATTTTCTGATTGTTGTGGATAATAATAATCTGACAACGTAGGGACGGTCATGGAGCATTGAAATTTCATTCCCATGGTAAGTTGATCCTTAAATATGAAAAAAACAGACCACGAAACAAGACAGTGATGTCACAGCAATAGTAAGGTAGCTGGTCCTTAGGTAGTTAACCTGTTGAAGTCCACGGACTAGAACCCATCACACTAGAACCCATCACACTAACTATTTAGGACAGGAGAGCATCAAAAGCAACACACATACCTAAAAGGTATGATAGGATTGAAGTTACTTAAAAGGTCCTTTATTACTGCACTGTTTTTCATGAACCACCATGATCTGACCATGTTTTTTGCATGCTCAAAACAATCAATAAAATCTTACACTCCATTATTTTAATAAAAAGCACATTATGTTCTTGATGCCTAGTACAAGACATTTCCAGCGCCTTTCATAGACCTTTGGTGTTGTGGTGGACTTTTAAATGGTGTGGTGCATTTGCTCTCAGTCCAGTGGGAAGTATTACCATTAATAGCTGAAGTAGAACAGGTTATTTATTTATCATGTGTTGATACCTCATTCCTTTCATTCATTTAGGATTTTTTTTTTCTGTCATCATGAAAGTCCATTGACCATGCAGAGAGCATTTACAATTCATCCTCGTTGCCAGTGCTGTTTTAGGTGGAAAAAGCTATGATAGAGCAATTTACTAATTATTATTTGACCCATGCTCTAAAGTGATGATGAATATTGACTTTTGGGTGTCTCCTCTTGTCATCCGCAGCATGTTTCAAATTTAAGACCTTAACAAGCCAAGCCAATTTTACGGAGTTGTCCTTTAGCCCAGTAGGGAGCTTTGAAAACTTGCCCCGAGTTGGCATTTTTGAGAACAAAAGCTTCTGCACACACCCACAGAGATTCTCAGTGATCTTTTTATCAAATAAGAGAGCGACATTGCCCTCTGTCAAATCAGTTACTCATCAGCCATCATTCCAGTGCGGGGGTTTTTAGTGTTGGCACTGGTAGTTAATCACCAGTACCTCGGCTTTCCTAAATGTACTCATCCTGCCAAAGACTCCATTGCCTTATTAAAGTGCAGTCACAGAGGCAGATCTGTCACAGGGTAGGAAGCGGCAGCCCATGGGAGGAGATGAGGGGCAAGTGACAAGCAAATTCATTACACCACTTTTGTTGATGGCGTTGTAAAATAGAATGTGAGATGTGGCGCAAAGGTCACCTGCACGCTTGTTGTTGCTGTTAAGGAAGAATTTGAATGAACAGGAAAGCAGGTGGCAGTGTTTTGACCCTCCACTTGCATCTGCTAAGCTTATTGATTTTCTCCATAGTTTCATGTGTTACAAAAAGCGCTGTCTATTTTATGTGGGCCACCAGTGTGGTGGTGCTTTTTCAGGCCATAAACAAGGAGGTATTTGTGAAGTGGGGCCTGTTGGGAGCTCCAAATGACTAAAACATTAACTTTATGTTATTTAAGTGTTGGAAATTCATCTTTCAGCAGTGGCAGAAGAAAACAAAAGGTGCAACGGTAAAACTAAATGGTTACATTGTACAAGACAGTGCTGTCTTAGAGACTTAAAGAGAACCTTTTGGGGGTTTTAGCCAAAGTGTTTCAAATATTAGCTACTGTACGTTGTCCTGGAGACTTTACATTCATTTTTGACTTGACCATTATTGAATTTTAATCTCGCTCTTGAAAGAAATGTACAATGTTTTAAATTGATTGTTGCCTCCATGAGTAATTGTTAATTTTTTTTTTTTCCAGAAGGCTTCCTCAGTGCATCCTTTGCAAGTAGAAGACACAACACAACATTAACATAAGACATGCGGCCTTAGATAAATAACAACCTAGCATCACCTTCCTATTAATTTGATTATGCAGCATACTAACATGTTACATGTTCTTTGGCATGTCACAACTCTAAGATGCTATATAGTCCAGATCTGCACCACTACTTTGGAATTGGCACAAATATCACTGCAATGACACAATAATAGCTTTGTTTATTTATATACAATGCTAGACACACTCTCTGCCTACAGTGCTGAAGATTTGTTCACCTCAGCATGCTGAAAGGCTTAAAGTGGCTCCATAGGCAGGGGTCTGATCATTTTTTGATAATTCAGTGAATCATTATTTGACCATTTTGGGACATTCCTAGAGATGTGTGATATAAAACAAATTCACAGTTGAAATCATGCAAATAAATAAGTAGTAAAATATCTTTATTGAATATTTGCAAGAATACAAAATAAAACTGAATGAAAAATATATATAGACCTTGATCCATGATGTGCACAGAAACCTTCAAAGAGATTTTGTTTTATTTATTTTTTTAAATTGGGATCTCTTGAGAGATTATGACCTAGCAATATCTTATACAACAAAAACTGCTGGGTCATTTCTTTAACTCAAATACATATTTCATGCTATGGTACAGACATTGGGCACTTTTAACCAACAAACTGCTTTAAAAATTTTTAAGTGGTTTGTTGGATTTAAGACGAGACTAGAGGGAGTACCAGCATTTTTTTCAAACTAACATTATGAACTAAACAATGATCTGAATAAGAAATGGTAAAATGATGCTGTATAAAAATGTATAAATGTTTAGCAGACACAGGTTCAGCATTCAACCTTTGACCATATAATTATTCACAAATTTGGCAATATTTAATATAGTGTTTTATGTTGAAAATGAATGTTAGTATGCAGAATCAATTGTATCAGTAAAAGTTTTGTTAGAACCTGGGAGTTTGTTTTTATATTTCATCATTCATTCTGGATGGCGGCACATTTTATGGCATTGTTGCCTTGCAGATAGAGGGTCCTGCTGAGTCAAACTCATAACCCAACTCTGTTGTGTGAAAGCAACCCAGGGCTAGATCGGTCCATATTTGACACCTGGCTGGGTAAGCACAATAACCCAAATTGGATTGTTTTTGACTCAGCAGTTTTAAGAGTGTAGGTGCAAAAGACAACTCTTAGCATCCGCTATTTGATAAAACCGAGATATTTACAGCAAATAGCTAGTCTAGGTGTGGCATTAAGCCCAAAACCATTTTATAAGACATAAAAAGCAACCTTTAATTTCAGAAAGTCTAGTCATTTATTCAAGTGATTTATTAAAAACATTATAAATCCTGTTATATTTGCATTAGATTGCTATTTAAAAAAATGTGTGTTGTTACTTATCTAATATATCTAACTGTTTATGTAAGGGAAAAAGCCAACAAATTTGTATTCACTCAGATTACATTAACATCTTTCTTTTTACACCACCATAATTTATGTGACATATAATTACTCTGGTTGGATACACTTAACACTTTCCATTCCGCAATACAAGCTATTGCAGAGCAACTCAGTCCTTTGTTATTTATCACAGACTTTAATGTAAAACAGGCACAATGTCATGCAAATAAAAAGGTGATTTAAAGGTTTATGAAATATAAAACTGAAATTTAAAAAAAATTTGAGTTGTTTTAGAGTGTCAAAAAGTTCACTTTGTCTTTGGCCAAACTCAAAGCAGCTGTTAGCCTGAGAAATAATCTGTATATCAAAGTGAAGAAATGAAGAGATTTGGCTGCTGGTAAAGCAAGATACTCCCTTGTCATTACCACAAAATTCCACTTTAAGATAAAAAGAATAAAAAGAAGAGGTGGAAACTACACAAAAAATAGGAGGCAGACTGTCAAAGTCGGTTGTTTTAGAAACTTATTTCTTTGTAAATTGAAACCATGTCAGCAGTATACCATTCTGCATATATTGTGTATCTTGTACTGTAATCCGTGTTACAAAAACCGATATAAGCTGTCACAAAAGAAGTGTTTAGATGCAACAGTGAGTGGCATGCAAAGGAAACTGGACAATTGTACTTAATGGCCTCGGGATAGTGGTGCAGTGTAAGTTTTGTAGAGCCAGAGTAAATCCCAGGAGTTAAAAATGTCATCAGGTGCATTACTAAACAGATATGTTTTCATTTTTTTGGGGGGGGCTTTGTAAGCTCTGCACCCATTACGGAAAGGGTTTTAAATTTTCTTAAGGAAAACGCATACAAAATACAAACCAAAAAAAAATTAAAAAAGTAAAGGAAAAATTTAGAAATTTTTAGGAAAAATCAAAGGGAAATTAGGTCACACGGCATTCCTAAGTTCCTTCAGAACAAGACATCCATCAAAGGATAGAGTTTTTTACTTACTCTATAAATGTATAGAAACTTCATTTCTATTAATCATGTTGTGATATGATTAAATGTCTTTTTTGCCAACCCCCAAAACTCCTAGCATTCCAAAATCCGTATTAATGTTATAAAACCCTTTTTCATTTTTTTTTTTTTTCAAAACTGACTCAGCGATTCTAAAACCCCCCCAAGGTCCTGCTGAGACATTAGTCCTTTAATCCTGGAGATGTTCTTTAGGTGATATGGACACACCTTCTCATTCAAAGAGTTGTCTTTATTTTCATGACTATGAATATTGTAGCTTCACACTGAAGGCATCAAAACTATGAATTAACACATGTGGAATTATATACTGAACAAAAAAGTGTGAACAACTGAAAACTGAAAATATGTTATATTCTAGGTTCTTCAAAGTAGCCACCTTTTGCTTTGATTACTGCTACGCACACTCTTGGCATTCTGTTGATGAGCTTCAAGAGGTAGTCACCTGAAATGGTTTTCCAACAGTCTTGAAGGAGTTTCCAGAGATGCTTAGCACTTGTTGGCCCTTTTGCCTTCACTCTGCGGTCCAGCTCACCCCAAACCATCTCGATTGGGTTCAGGTCCGGTGACTGTGGAGGCCAGGTCATCTGGCGCAGCACCCCATCACTCTCCTTCTTGGTCAAATAGCCCTTACACAGCCTGGAGGTGTGTTTGGGGTCATTGTCCTGTTGAAAAATAAATGATGGTCCAACTAAACGCAAACCGGATGGAATAGCATGCCGCTGCAAGATGCTGTGGTAGCCATGCTGGTTCAGTATGCCTTCAATTTTGAATATATCCCCAACAGTGTCACCAGTAAAGCACCCCCACACCATCACACCTCCTCCGCCATGCTTCACGGTGGGAACCAGCATGTAGAGTCCATCCGTTCACCTCTTCTGCGCCGCACAAAGACATGGTGGTTGGAATCAAAGATCTCAAACTTGGACTCATCAGACCAGAGCACAGATTTCCACTGGTCTAATGTCCATTCCTTGTGTTCTTTAGCCCAAACAAGTCTCTTCTGCTTGTTGCCTGTCCTCAGCAGTGGTTTCTCCAAGAGTTTACCATGAAGGCCAGTGATTCACACAGTCTCCTCTTAACCAAAGGTGGCTACTTTGAAAACCTAGAATATAATAAAGCTGCTGATTTCCATTGTAGGAGTTAGTAGGACTACATATCCACTATAGCAAAATTATGTGGTGAAAACCCCACTTTCACTTAGCCACTCCTTAAAATGGGAATGACAAGAGAATATTTCATCCATGCAAGCCAGATGTGTACAATCTTTATTAGTCAGGGCATGGCCAAAATAGCTGCGGACCTAAAGTTTCCACAGGTCAGAGAAACACTTTTAAAAGTTCAAACCAACTGGAACTGAGACAAACAAAAGGCTGGACGAAAACTCAAGTTTATATTGCCACCGCACAGAGTGAGAGTGGTAATGGAGATAATAAAAATCCCCAAAATTTACTGTTGGACAACTGCAACAACTGTTTTCAGTGTTAGATTATGCTTCTGCAATAAAAGAGGGATTTGTTTAAGGCTTTTTGCACACCTTTACCAGGGCAGGCAATAATTAAGGAGGGCATTGTATATATTTTATAAGTTAAGATCTGAATAACAAGCTAAGCACACATATTTAAGAAAAGCTGTCAGCATATCTTTTTTTTTTGCCCATGCAGATTTTTTTTCTCATCTATGTTCCCTAATTAAGATGTACAATTTTTTACATTTCTGATAACATTTTAAGCCCTCAGGATGCTCCTTATTGCACAACAATTATGACTTACTTTTTGTTTTTTGCTAATGTCAAGTGTGGCTGACCTCAGAAAATCTCCAACAGCAGGGAATTAGCTCTTGTTATTGGAAGATTTTGCTCCCACGTAGCACAAAGGTTTATGTGACTCAGCTTTTATGCAAACTCCCTGCTCCTTCAAAGAGTTTCTTTGCATCGGTAGGCATGTTTACTGTGCCACCATCCAAACAGAAGCTGAAACTACTGGAAGAAAAGAGGAAAGTGTGTGCAAGCAAGCAGTGAAACCTTGCAGGATTGCTTCCACACTCAGTTAGCTCAGTTTGGAACTTGTAAAAGAGTAAATATAATAGAATCCAAAGCACTCTTCATTAGTTCCGTAATGAAATCTGAGCTGTGAGTGAAGCACTTACTTGGCTTGGATGTTATAAGCCCTGTTTCTTTAAAACAGGGAAGGGTGCCTGACAGAAAGAGAATCCTGGAGGTTTAAGGGCGATGAAACGGGCTGCGGTGAGAGGGAGGCTTCATCCGTCTCTACAGTCATGTTTGCTGAGCTGGTGGTTTCCACCTCAATAAGTCATCCCCTTGTTCAGAGAATCAACCTTTCATGACAGGGATCAGCTCCTTCTGTGCCACAGAAAGCCGAGTAGGGCACAGTGCAAGGCGGGGACACACAGATGAAAGAAATCATGATGTGGTAAAAACTGCAGAATCACTTAAGTGGAGTGGCTACTTGCCCTGTGAATTGGCTTTTTCATAGCTGGCGCATGTTGTAGAGTCGGCAGCAGAGGTGAGAAGAACTTTACCCTCATGGAGGGAGTATGAGAGCGCTAAATTATAACCAGTTGTCGGTAGGTCGTGCAAAATGACCTATACCAATTGAACCAGCTTCAGATGATATTTAGCAACATAAAACATGAACAAAACATTAGCATGAGAATATTAAAAGCTCTCGGCCATCATAGCTGCCCAAACAGAATTAATTAAGAATTGATAAGTTTTTCCTTACATATCTCGCTACACGAAAGTGTTGGTTTGCGATAAAAAACCCAGACAGAATCCAGCAATTGTAGAGCTCTGACTTTTTTTTTTATGCTGTTCTTCAAACCTTTCATTCCAGTTCACAGCATGACATACATTCCAACAACAGGAGGGAGCGCCCCCCTGATCTAAACCACCTGGCTTTTAAAGCATTGGCTCCTACCTGGACTAATTAGGGGTGGAGACAACATTTACATTTGCAGATAGAAAAAATTTGTAAAATATATTCCTAGAAAAATATTTGCATAATTACAAAAAAAACTTCACATCTAAAAAAAAACAATCTGGCCCCAACAAAACCAGAAGACATTTTTCCCCCCTTTCCCAAAAAAGGGATTTCCCCGTGAGGCTGATTGAAACACCAGGCGTGTCAGCACTGCTCATGGGCGCGCTTCCATGGCAACACAAAGACCAGGTGACCTCAAAGAGAAGAGAGAATGATATAAAACAAAAGTTAAAAAGCAAAATAACTTCCTCCCAACAAAGCAATACATTTACCAACTAAATAAGAATATTAGAAGTACAAATAAACAGCACCTGTTAGGGAGGGGGTAAATCCCTCACACTTCCCTCCCCTTCAGGAGACTCGCTGTGGTTCACAGCGAGACAAAAAGTCTACGACTTTGTTCTCTTTTCCTGGAATGTAGCCTATCTTAAACCGGTAAGGTTGAAGAGACATAAACCATCGTGTTATGCGACTGTTTGTGTCTTTCATGGCTTCCAAACATTTCAGTGCTCGATGGTCAGTCTCCAGAGTGAATTCTCGCCCCAAAAGATAATATCTAAGAGAGTCAATCGTCCATTTGAAAGCCAGACACTCCAGTTCCGCCGCCGAATATCTGGTCTCTCGCGGAAACAACTTCCTACTAATGTAGGCGACTGGTTTCTTCTTTGCTTCTCCCTGCAAAAGAACCCCACCAATTCCCCTGGCAGATGCATCAGTCTGAAAGATGAAGGGTAAAGTGAAGTTTGGGCTCTGCAGTACAGGTTCTTGACACAGTGCCTGCTTCAAGTCTTGGAAGGCCCTCTCCTGTGCTTCTCCCCACACAATTTTTGCTTTTGATATTCCAGTGAGGTCAGAAAGAGGAGCGGCTGTAGCAGAAAAGTTCCTGATAAATCGACGATACCAACCTACCAGGCCCATAAAGGACGTGACTTGCCTGCTGGTTGTTGTTTTTTCTGCTGCCTTGATTGTCTCCACCTTGTTTTTCACTGGCTTTATGACTCCTCCACCCAGGATATGGCCTAAATATGCAGCTCCTTCTTTGCCAATGAACATTTCTTGGGATGAATAGTCAGGCCAGCTTGCTTGATGGTCTGCAGCACCCGTCTCAGATGAATTAGATGTTCTTGCCATGAGTTGCTGTAAATGACAATATCGTCAAGGTAAGCCGCAGTAAATGACTCCACACCTGACAGTACCTTATTCATCAGTCTTTGAAATGTGGCAGGTGCTCCATGAAGTCCAAAAGGCATCTTTGTAAACTGCCATAATCCTTGCGGGGTCCTGAAGGCAGTGACAGGCTTAGCAGCATCTATTAGAGGAACCTGCCAATATCCCTTGCAAAGATCTAAGGTACTTATATATTTAGCCTGCCCAACACATTCAGTGAGATCATCCAACCTTGGTAATGGGTAGGCATCAAAATCTGATTGAGCATTTACCTTTATAAAGTCAATACAAAAACGGATGATCCCATCCTTTTTGATTACCAAAACCACCGGGTTGCTCCATTCACTAGTGGATGGTTCAATCACGCCAAGCTTCAACATGACCTTAATTTCCTCCTTCAACACAGGAGACACCTTCTCTGGGATACGATACATTCATTGCCGAATGGGGACACTGGTCTTCGAATATCGTGTTCCACCAAGGCTGTTGAACCTGGTTGTTCTTTGAAGAGATCTGAAGGAATAATGTCCTCCAACTCCTGTTGCTGGGTGAGGGTGAGATGAGAGAGGTCAAGTGAAATAACAGAGTCTTTTATAGATGGCATCTCAGCCTCATCATCATCTTCCTCTTCCTCACCACGCACAAAGCACTGCTGACTAAGGGGCGGAGCCCGGGATTTCCACTCCTTAAGCAGATTGATATGAAAGGTTTGCTTTGGTTTCCTTTTCTCAGGCATCTCAATCTCATTGGTGGTAGCACTTAGCTTCTTTACCACAATGTATGGCCACTGCCATTTTGCTAAAAGTTTATTGTCAGATGTTGGAAGTAATAAAATAACCTTCTGACCTGGTTTGATGGATCTGCACCTGGCCGTTTTATCATCCCAGATCTGTTGCTGCTGTTGAACCTTCTTCTTCTGATGAGGTTGGTTGTCTCCTCCTTCTTCTGTCTCATATTTAAAATATAGCTGATGTCATTAGTTGACTGAACCCTCATGCCAACCCAGGACTCTTGAAGAACATCCAGAGGACCCCTCAGCTGCCTGCCGTACAGAAGTTCAAATGGAGAAAAGCCAGTGGACGCCTGCGGAACTTCACGATAAGCAAACAGAAGATAGGGTAACCACTTATCCCAGTCTTTGCCATTGACAGAAATAAACTTCTTCAACATACTCTTTAATGTCCTGTTGTACCTCTCCACCAGCCCATCAGTCTGTGGGTGGTAGGGGGTGGTCTGAATACCCTTTATGCCCAACAATCTGTAGACCTGCTTAAGATTTTTTGACAAAAAGTTAGTACCTTGGTCAGTAAGTACTTCTGATGGAATCCCCACCCTAGAGAACAACTGGAGTAAAGCATAGGCTATTGTTTAGCTGTTATATCTCTAAGGAGAAAAGCCTCTGGATAGCTGGTGCTATTGTCACATACCACCATGATAAACCGATTTCCTGCTTGGGTCAGTTCAAGTGGTCCCACAATGTCCATACCTATTCTGCTGTAAGGAACATCAATAATAGATAAGGATTGCAGTGGATATTTTGGGACAGTTTTTCCTCCTGACAGCTGACACACTGAACATGATTGGGAGTACTCTTTTATTTGATTATAAAGACCTGACCAATAAAACCTGGCATAAATCCTATCATAGGTCTTTTTAAAACCCAAATGTCCCCCCTGCCATGGTAGCACCATGACCAAATTCTTAGCACTTGATCCCTAAACTTTGTGGAACCACAGTGTTTTCTGAACCTGGTTTTCCCCCCATGAAGATAAAGCAACCATCTCTAAGGATATAATCACCCCCATCAGGCTGTTTACCCACTTCTCCATCAGTGATAGGATTCGCCTGATCAAAAAAGACCCTTCAGTGATTCAATCAGACTGTTGTAATCTCTGGAAGTCACACATGTGAATACCCACAATGTCCCCCTCAAGTGTCGGCATCCCAATGATGTTTGCCTAATCGTGCCTGCCATTTTCTGAACCTTCTTTGTTGTTTACTTTTCCTCACTTTAACCACCCTCTCAAAAGGAAGATTAAGCTTAAAGGGCAGTTCTTGCAGAAGATTTAGTTCATCAGTAGTTTCAAAGTTTATTTGCTGGCCTGACTCAACAGCCTCAGGTATAGGTTCAGAATCCTCCTCCCCACTAATTGTTTAGCTTGTTTGTGATCTGGTTACCAAATACACTGGCTTACAAGCCTGGATGAGTTCTGGTAAGACTGGAATATCCTGAGCCAAAATAACTTTATATGCAAGACCTTCCACTACACCAACACTTAAAAGATAAGTTTGGTTTGCCACCTCTACATAGACTGCAGCCGTGGGGTAAGTTCTGTGATCACCATGCACACAGAAAATATCAAGGCCTGGGCCCCTAAGTAGCATTGCTTTCTCATAATAGAAGGGTGGACTAAGGTCTGTACACTTCATGTATCCAAAAGAGCAATGGATGGCTTTCCATTTACTCTAACCTCCATGACTTGTTTCTTAACTTCAAATTGGTTTTCGGCAAACCCTGGCCTTGGTACAGTGCAAAAATATGCTGATTTAGCTTTTCTCAATGTGCAGTCTGGTTTTATATGCCCCTCTTGACCACAGAAATAGCAGACAATTGGTTTTGCTTCCGACTTAGGCTTATATGAGAATGTTTTCCCCCTTTGTTTCTCTACACCTGTCATCTGACCTGTACCACCACCCAAACCAAATCATTATCATTAAGCTGGCCTTCTGTTGAAGATTGTATCAGAAGGTTTTTGGTCCCCGTCTTGGAGCCAAGACGTTTTCAACAAGTTCTGCTGCTTCTTGTGCCGATGCTGGGTTCTTCTCTTTGACCCATATTCTTAGCTCTGGGGACAAAGAACTGTAGAACTGTTCCAAGATGAGAATCTCCCCAATGTCATCCTTTCTTTTTCCCTGAGGTTGCATCCACTTCAGGTAAAGGTCTTTCAGACAGTTACAGAACTCTCGGGGGGTTTCATTCACACGGACCTCCAGCTCTCTAAATCGTTATCGGTACATTTCTTCATTAATCTCATACTTTGTCAAGATGGCTGCCTTTACTCCAGCATAATCACAGGAATCCTCTGCAGCCATGGCCACATATGCTGCTCGGGCCCTACTGGTGAGATGAGGTACCAACCTTACTGCCCAGCCCCTCTCGGGCCACCGGTATGCTGTCGCTAACCTTTCAAAGGTTGTCAGGTATTGTTCAATGTCATCTCCCTCCTCAAACTTTGGAATATCCGATTGAGTCCATGCTCTTTGTACTGGCCCACCTGTAGATTGATGCCGAGAAGCTGGCTCTACATCTGCTTCTGAAGAGGGGCCGGTTTGAGCTTCAGCTTCAGTCTTCTGCTGCTTCCCCAGATCATCTCTCAGATTGCCAACTTCAACTTATATCTAGTGCCATCTCCTTTCTTGCTTACTCTTTTCTTTGTCCCATCTTTCAACAAAGTCACTCTGGAACTGAAGACATCTTTCCACCATGCCAGCAATGTTGCTCATGTCCACAGATGCTGTTTCATCACTGGGCCGACCTGTAGCTCCTTCCTGCTCTGCCTCCTCCACTGGCGCTGCTTCTGCCACTTTGAGGCTTTTCGTCTGCTGCTTTGGACCCATAATTAGCACTTATCTGGACATTAGCGTCGCATCCCTCTCCTGACACCAAGTGTTGGTTTGCGATAAAAAAATCCAGACAGAATCCAGTAATTGTAGAGCTCTGACTTTTTTTCTATGCCGTTCTTCAAACATTTATTCATTCATTCATTCATTCATTCCAGTTCACAGCATGACATACATTCCAACAGCAGGAGGGAGCATCCCCTGATCTAAACCACCTGGCTTTTACATTTCCAGATAGAAAAACATTTGTACTAAACTATATTCCTAGAAAAATATTTACATAATTACAACTAACAACTTCACAACTAAAACAAAAACAATCTGGCCCCAATCAAAATCCAGAAAACATCTCCCCTCTCTCTCAAACAATGGATTTTCCCAGTGAGGTTGATTGAAAACACCAGGTCCTTGTCAGCACTGCTCATGGGCGCGCTTCCACGGCAACACAAGACCAGGTGACCTCAAAGAGAAGAGAGAATGATTAAAACAAAAGATTAAATAAAGCAAATAACTTCCTCCTAACAAAGCAATACATTTACCAACTAAATAAGACTAAATAAGAATATTAGAAGTACAAATAAACAGCACCTGTTAGGGAGGGGGTAAATCCCCTAGAATAAAAAAGTTTATTCTTTTGGGAGCCTTGGGAACATGAATGTACAACATACAGTGAATTACAAAACTATTCATGCCCCTGGAGCGTTTTCCCATTGTGTCACGTTTCTACAAGTATCAGTATGCTTTATTGATATTTTATGTAAAAACAAACATAAACCCGTGTCTAATTGTAGTGTGAAAGGAAATTGATGCAAAGTTTTCAAAGACTTTTACAAATACAAATCTGAAAAACTGTAGTGTGCATTCGTGTGCCCTCTTGTTCACCCTGACACCCTTAAATTAAATCCGGCCAAACCAGTAGCCTTCAGAAATTAGTATAGTAAATAAATAGAGTCTGTCTGAGTGTAATTTAACATCAGTATAAATCCAGCTGTCCTGTGAAGACCTCATAGGTTTGTTAGAGAACATTACTGAACAAAAGGCAGCATAAAGTTTAAGGAACACAGCAGACAGGTCAAATATAATATTTAAACTTTAAAGTAGGGTTAGGTTTTAAAACATTATCCTAAACATCTCACAGAGCACTGATCAAATATTTAGTTTCAGTAGAGCAGGAAAGCTGGTCGGAGTTCATGGAAAGATCGAGAGAAGGATCCACCTTTTCAACAGAACATCAGAACCATTATGGAATAGTTAAAATGCAATCAAAGACCAGTACTGAATCCAGTTGAGAATCTGATAAGACCTGAACACTGATGTTCTTGAACACTGTCCAATCCGTATGACAGGACATTAGCCATTTTTTCCAAGAAGGAACAAAAAAAAAATCTATCTCTAGATTTGCAAAGCTGGCAGAGACATACCCCAAAAGGTGGTTCTACAAATCAGTGACTCAGTGGAGCACAAAAGGCATGTATGCTTTTCCGCCACTTCATAATTGGTCACTACTCTGTGTTGGCCAATCACATAAAATCCCCATATTTTTAAGGTTAGAAAAACTTTTGCAAGGCACAGTAGATTATGGCAAATACTGAAAAAGTGTATGCCAGTATATGCTTTTCACTTGAATTAGCATTGTTTGGTGCTACTGAATAAAATAGTCTAATAACTTGACTCAAACTGACAATTCCAGCACATTTTAGTATTCGTCCCCTTCTTTGTATCCATAATTTCAATAAAGTCAAGCCATATGGACTTCTATATGTTATTTAAACCTGATAACATATACAGAATATTCCAAGAATCACTTGAACTTCAAGAAATTCTTCTTATCCTGTTGAAGGAAGGCTCCTACTCTACAAAAATGAATCTCAGAGGGTGGAGAAAGTCTCTGAGGAACAGACTGCTGTTTCTCCTTTAACAGAGTGGAGTCACTTCAGTGAAGGAGTTGCAAATTTCCACCAGCATGTCTCACTGGAAATTTCATACCTCATAGTATCATTCTATCACATCTCTTACATCATTCTATCACTGTCACAATTCTAATACAAGACATCATTACTCAATATTCAAACAATTTACTATGAAATGCTGGTGTTTCTGGGTCCCCCATATTTCACATTCTCTGGTTAGAATCTTTTACTCATCTGGTGAGACAATCTTCTTTTCATAGTACTTTGGCAGATTAGAGCAAATTCTGTATATGTGATGAATTTCATTTTCCATAACTCACTAAGCAAAGCTGGATTCTTTCACTCTCAGTGTGCCTGATCATACTTTAGATATCCAACTGGTGGATTGTTCATAAAGTGATTTAGAGCAACATGCATTGCCCTTTTAGAAGAGTCACATCCAGCCATGATTGATGCCAAGAAAGCCCTTCTCTTTGCTCAGAATATTAATTTGACTCTGAAACTTCTGCATAGTTCTGATGCCATGTTTCACACCATGAGGTGTGGCCAGTTAAGATTATTGATTTATTAAAATAATCTGTGATTGATAATAAAAAAAGTATTGACAACGCAAAGAACAAGTTAAATGGGTGCTTAGTGTGGTTTATTCTTTGTTGGCTCACTCCTTTCAAATCTGTCATGCAAAATCTTCTTGGCTTCTTTAACATGAGCATGTTACAGTGCTGTGACAAAGTAACTACCCCCTACTAGTAATTGCACCTTAATTGTAATCATTTGTTGTATCGCCCCTGCCTTTAACAACTGCCCTGAAGCATTTGTAATAGTATATAATAATATTTGTACCACTCGTCTTTGCAGAATCATTTTAATTCAGCCACATTGAAGATTTCCAAACATGGTTGGACTGTTTAAGATCATGTCACAGAATCTCAACTGGATTTAAGTCTGAATTTGGACTAGGTCACTCCAAAATATTAATTTTGTTCAGAGCGGGACTTCATGGAACACTTTTATCTGCTGTATAACTTTAGCATGCTTGAACTCAAGTACAAAAACTGATGCCTGGATATTCTGCTATTTTCTAAAGTGACATTACATTAGGTAAGTATTTTATGATATGCATATTGTTAAAAGGACTTCACCTATGTAATTATGACTATAAATCCTGTGTTTTTATTTAATACATCTGATGCTAATGTAATTTAAATTTGGGTGCTATACTCTGTTCTTCACCTCTCATATTCATATTTTCTGCACACCACTCTTTCTTCCTCTTCTTCTTTTTCATGTACTCTTCCATTGATGATGTGATACTGGCTTACGACTATTGCAACAAGCTGCAGGGTTTCTTCTCAGTTTTTTTCCGTTTCTCATTTAACCTTTGTGTATTTTGACTTTTTTCTGTGTGTGTGTGTGTGTGTGTGTGTGTGTTGGCACCCAGGATCCTTGGCTCTTTTCTGCTGTAGCAGTCATCCATCAGTCCTTTATAAAGCTGTTTATCTTTCACAGTCATTTCACAAGCTTCTGCCATATCTTGTTTCTACCAATAGGGTAACATCTGTGCTTAGCTCTGAGATCCAGCATCTTGATTATGTTAAGTTATTCTTGTGAAGCTAAGTCACCTCACGAACTTTACTGTGTAGCCCCCCCCCCCCCCTTCCCTGTCATCTGTTATGCAAGGATTTATGTTTACTGCTTCCAACTTATTTTAAACCTTTTATAAATTCTTTATCGATTGTATCTGTCTTTGAGTCCACAAAGAAGTGCATAATTGTGTACTGGAAGTAAAATTATCATTATATTGTGTTTACAAATAATCTGAAAAAGCGGAGCATACATTTAATACTTTTACGAATAAAAGACTAAAATTCTTGCCCATTATTCTTTGCAAGATAACTGAAGCTCAGATAGATTAACATGAGTGTGCCTATGTGCAACAGTTTTCACATCTGGCCACAGATTTTCAATTAGATTTAGGTCTGGACTTAGACTGTGCCATTCTAACACATGAATATTCTTTGATTGCCATTCCAGCTCTGGCTGGGATATTTAGTGTAGTCCTGTTGGAAAAGAAGTTTGCGGCCCCTAACATGCTTTCCTCCAGCATTTATCTCCGTCAGTCTTTCCATCAACTCCTATTCCATGCTGAAGAAAAAGCATCCTGTTCCACACATTTGCTGAATCCTCTATGGCTTGTGTTAAAACTGCACACAGGGCGTGTTATGACTTTATTTGAAGAATGTATTTCTTTCATAAAGGCCAGATTTATGGAGTGCACGGTTAGTAGTTTTTTTATCAATAGATTTTCCAAACTGAGCTGTGAATCTCTGCAGCTCCCCTTGTGTTACCATAAGTCTCTATGGTGCTTCTTTGATTAATGCTATCCCTGTCAATTTAGGTGACCGGTCATGTCTTGGCCGGCTTGGTAGCTGTGTCATACTCTTTCATTTGTCATATGGTGGACTGAACAGTATTCTGTGAGATGTCCGAAGCTTGTTACTGTTAACCTAACTCTGGTTTATACCTCTCCACAGATTAATCCATCAACCTGTCTGCTGTGTTCCTTGGTCTTCATGATGCTGTTTGTTCACAAATTTTCTCTAACAAACCTCTGTGGCCTTCATAACACAGCTGTATTTATATTGAGTTTTTATTACAGACATGGTGACCCAATTTACTAATTTGGTGCTTTTTTACAGACAATAGAAAAAGGAAATGAATAACCATCCACATCAAATATATTTTGAATGTTTTCATTTGTAAAAAAAAAAAAAAAATAGCCATCCTTTCCATCCATTTCACAGTAAGCCAATACTTCAGTATTTCTCTGATCACATAACATCCCAATAATGTGTTCTGAAGTTTGTGGGTGTAATGTTCATTTTCAAGGTTTATGAACACTTTTGCAAGGCATAGAAATGAACCTGAGTCAGAACGGATGAGATTTTACGGCACTGTTATTTAGAATATTTGTAGAAACTGGTATTCATGTCAGTAATGACATTAGATGTATAATTAATAGATTTTTTTCTCTCAGTGTGCTTACATATAAAACAAAAACATATACAACATAAAACTAATGGAATTAAACAAGTGCAAAGATCCCATTTGACATCTCAGATGGTTTTTACCTGGTTTTAAAGATAAGTCAATGCTAATACCAACCAGTACAAATCCCAATTTTAACTATTTCTGTTCTGAACCTTGCATTTCTTCAGGTCAAACTTACTCAACATGATTTGAAAGGTCTGTTGCTGCACAGCTCTGAAAAATGTTCAAAAATGTTGTTCAAAATGTCAGAGCTTTAGCTGTTTCTAGTCTAGTTTTCAGTATTTTTTTTACAACATAGGACAACCATCATTTATGCTAAGTGCAAAACATTTCAGAAAAACATCAAATCTTTCTGTGAGGAAAATGCACTTGAGTTGCTCAGAACATAAACTTTGATCACACCACAGACATGCATCACTTAGTAAACCCGCAGAGAAACAGATACATCTGTGGTGTTGACATCTTCACTGTAGGATTTCAGCAGGTCTGCTTCTCTCTGCAGCGAAAAATAAAATCATGGCAGAGGCATCAAAACAAATTGATGCGCTCTTCATCTGCATATTGATTGGGAACTTCATCAGACGTCCCTAATGAGCAGACAACAAGCAGACTTTGAAGAAGAGATCAGTGATTATGATGAAGTTGCAATTCAGAAATATGTGTAGTTCTTTAAATCAACATCCAAATACATAATCAATTACAATGTTTTGCTACCATATCTACAAGAGGGACTGTGCTCTGCAGATGTTTATGAGGTAAATGCTCTCATGCACATCTTAGTTGTAATAAATCTGAAACCTAGCAGTGTTTGTTGCCAAATGATTTGCAAGAATATTACAATAAAATACTGGATGATAATATAAACAATATTAAACAGAAAATGAACATATTTAACATATTTAACAAAATATATTCTTTGTAAACACAGGGCCTGAGTTGGCAGAACGATCCCTGATCCACCATCATCTGTAGAGCAGGTGGAAATAAGAGAAACTGTCTTTAAATGTACATAGGACATCTACTGCCTGTGTTGATATTGATATGTCGATTCTGAAAAAGGTAAATACGGGAATTTCTAAATTTCGGGGTAGGGAGCTGCTGACCTCGACTGGGGACATAATCGGGCGGTGGAAGGAGTACTTAGAGGATCTCCTCAATCCTGCCGTCACGCATTCCCTGGTGGGAGCAAAGACTGGGGACTCGGAGTTGGACTCTTTCATCACCCAGGCTGAAGTCACCGAGGTGGTTAAAAAGCTCCATGGTGGTAGAGCTTCAGGGGTGGATGAGATCCACCCTGAGTACCTCAAGTCTCTGGATGTTGTGGGGCTGTCATGGTTGACACGCCTCTTCAACACTGTGTGGTGGGACAGTGCCTCTGGACTGGCAAACCAGGGTGGTGGTCCCCCTTCAAAAGAAGGGTGGATTCCAACTATAGGGGGATCCATGCCTCCCTGGTAAGGCCTATGCCAGACTATTGGAGAGGAGAGTCCAGATGATAGTCGAATCTCAACTTCAGGAGGAGCAGTGTGGCTTTCGTCCTGGCCGTGGAACACTGGACCCGCTCTACACCCTCTGCAGGATACTCGAGGGTTCATGGAAGTTTGCCCACATGTGTTTTGTGGGCATGGAGAAAGCATTCAACTGTGTCCCTTGTGGTGCCCTGTCGGGTTGCTCTAGGAGTACGGAGTAGGGAGCCCTTTATTAGAGACCATTCAGTCTCTGTTCAACCGGAACAGGAGTTTGGTCCGCATTGCCAGCACTAAGTCGGACCTGTTCCCCAGTGCATGTTGGACTCCGGCAGGGCTGCCCTTTGTCACTGGTCCTGTTCAGAACTTTTATGGACAGGATTTATAGGTGCAGCCAAGGGACGGAGAGCGTCTGGTTTGGGGACCAGTGGATTTTGTCTCTTCTTTATGCAGATGACGTGGTCCTGATGGCCCCGTCAAGCCAAGACTTACAGCATGCACTGTGGCGGTTCGCAACTGAGTGTGTAGCGGCTGGGATGAAGATCAGCTCCTCCAAGGCTGAGGCCATGGTTCTTGACCGGAAAAGGGTGGCTTGTCCTCTTCAGGTTGGAGGGGAGTTCCTGTCTCAAGTGGAGGAGTTCAAGTATCTTCGGGTCTTGTTCACGAGTGAGGGGAGAATGCAGCGGGAGATTGAAAGATGGATCGGCGCGGGTGCCGCAGTAATGGGAATGCTGTTGTGGTGAAGAGAGAGCTGAGCCAAAAAGGGAAGCTCTCGATTTACCGGTTGGTCTACGTTCCTACCCTTACATATGCCATGAACTTTAGATCATGACCGAAAGAACGAGATCCCGGATACAAGCGGCTGAAATGAGCTTCCTCTGTAGGGTGGCCTGGCACTCCCTTAGAGACAGGGTGAGGAGCTCAGCCGTCCGAGAGAGGCTCGGAGTAGAGCCGCTGCTCCTCCACATTGAAAGGAGCCAGTTGAGGTGGCTCGGGCATCTATATGCCTCCTGGATGACTCCCTCAGGAGGTGTTTCAGGCTCCCACCAGGAGGTGGCCCAGGGTACGGCCCAGGACACGCTGGAGGGACTATGTCTCTCTGCTGGCCTGGGAACACCTTAAGCTCCCCCAGGAGGAGCTGGAGGAGGTGTCTGGGGAGAGGGAAGTCTCTACTGAGTCTGCTGCCCCCGCGACCCAGTCCCGGATTAAGCGGAAAACGAAGAGTATGACTAAAAATTACTGCCTGGTCATATTAAAAATTATTCACAGAAAAGGAGGCGGTTAGCAGGACACTTTAATTTTAAAGCAATGTTGATACAACTCTTAAAGGTTTTAGTGTTTGTGGAGTAAAACTATGGAAACATTCGAATGTGGAACTCAATGAATGTCCAAACATAAAACTGTTCAAAAAGAGGTATAAAACGATTAATTTTTAAAAGATATAGGGATGAAGAGTCTGATTATTTACTCCTAATTACAGATAAATATAGATGTGTGCTTGTACAGTACTGTGCAAATGTTTTAGGGAGGTGCTGTAAACAAAAAATGCTTTCAAAAATGGACGAGTTTCTTCAATCAACAAAATGCAGTGAATGAATAAAAGAGAACTCTAAATCAAATCAATATTTGGAGTGACCACCCTTTGCCTTCAAAACAGGATAAATTCTTCTTGGTACACTTGCACACAGTTTTTGAAGGAACTCAGCTGGTAGGTTGTTTCAAACATCTTGGAGAACTAACCACAGATCTGTGGATGTAGGCTTTCTCACATTCTTCTGTCTCTTAATGTAATCCCAGACACACTCGATGATGTTGAGATCAGGGCTCTGTTGGGGCCATACCATACCAGTAATTCTTGTTCTTCTTTACGCTGAAGATAGTTCTTAATGACTTTGGCTGTATGTTTGGGTTTGGTCACTTAGCATTTTGTAAAATGATAAAAATAAACAATCATCATTTATAATTCTGAAAGTATTCTTGGTTTACAGCATTTTTTCACACCTGCTTAAAACTTTTGCACAGTACTGTATATATGAATATATTGTTATTGTTACCAGTGGGCCGCCCTCATTGAACCACCCCATGCCACTATTCCCGCCACAGTCCCGAGGGTTGTCCCCACCCTAACAGTCTCCAGTGAGTCGGTATGGGTGCAGAGGCAGCAACAAAGGAAGGCCGTGCCTCCCACTGCACCTACTCCAAATTTATCCTTGGTATATGTATGTGTGTCTGCGTTAAGGTGTAATGTTGGTATCACTGCAGATGTTGATCCCTCATAGGCTGAAGCAGAGCCTGGCGATCCCTCAGAGGTCGCCGGGACCCTCAGTGGCTTGAGCAGGGGCTGAGGTGTTGCCGGGACCCCCGATGACTTGAGCCGAGGCGTCGCTGGGACCCCCGATGACTTGAGCCGAGGCATCCCTCTTCCGACGTCCTCTGCGGCGTGTGGAGGAGGTTGAGGCAGACTTGGGCGGCAGACTTGGGCGGCACAATGGCGGCGCTCTGGAGCCTTGTCGATAGCTGAGCTGCAGCAGCGCTCTGAAGACCTGTAGTGGGCTGAGCTGCAGCAGCGCCCTGGAGACCTGGCATGGGCTGCTCCGTAGCAGGTCCCTGGAGACCTGGCGTGGGCTGCTCGGCAGCAGCAGGGCTCCGGAGACCTGAAATGGGCTGCTCGGCAGCAGCAGAGCTCTGGAGACCTGGCGGGGGCTGGAGTGCAGCAGCGCTCTGAAGACTTGGAGAGGATGGAGGTGGGCGGCAGTAAAACTGCCTTATTGCTGTCCGGTAATCTTCCTCTATCTCTCTGACCTTGGCCGTAAGCTCAGGAGAGGAATATAGGAGACTGGCCCTTAATCTGGTGAGCATAAAACCTCAAACACTCCTCCAGCTCCTCAGGCGTTGCCACAGAATCCCGGACTGGAGCGAGCGTAGATGGCATGGGGCGTCTCACAGCTAGCCTGGTGCTGTGGGAGACGAAGACACAGGAATACTCGCTGCAGCCTTCACATCAGCTTGCAGGGAAACCACCACTCCAGACGTCACAGCAGCGGCCATGGGAGACTCCTCAGGCAGGGAAAGGCTCCACTCCGGCGTTTTCTGTGACGGGAGAAAGATGCCGGCTTTGCTGCCGGCTCAGGGCGCGCAACCAGGGAAGAAGGCGGAGAAGGGCGTTGAACCGCCTCACGCTCCATCTGCTCCAGCAGCAGTAGAGAAGGCAGAACCTCCAGATCAGCCGGCAGATGTCTCATCGCCTCTTCTATCTGCTTCTGAACCCAGCGATCCCTGGCGCTCTCCTGCCTACCATCCGGTCAGGTCCATGTTTGGCGGAATCATTCTGTCAGGGCTTGTGTAGCAGAAGACCCCGGAATGCAGACGGACAGGCAGCATGAAAATAGGTGAAATTATTTAATGAACAAAAAACTTACTTCAGAGAGTGATAGCAAAAACAGACATGAGCAGGTTGGCAAGACAGGCTTGGCATGAGCAAAAGGACAAGACATGAACAGAGTGAGTGAATGATCCAAAAACCTAACTTGACAAAACATGAACTACAAGACAAAAACTAAAGCACGACCAGGAAAATAATAAACAGAAGCATGCTTCAAAACCTATCAAGAATAATAATAATAATAAGAAGAATAACCCAAAAACACCCACAAATCATGACAACCACCACAGCAGAGACTATAGCTAAGGACCGCCTGGTGGAAAAACCTGTGCCAGCTGAGTACAGTCAGTCACCCAGGACCCATACACCCCCTAGAACAGCTAGGACTGCAAGGACAAATAGGTAAAAGCAGGTGCACCCAGCCCCTCAATCCCTTCCTAGCTGCCAACCCGGGTGACTGATTCAAAAACACAACCCCCCCATGCCCCCAAACCCTAGTCTCTGACGCCCCTGCCATCTCTGGCACCAGACCACCCGTCAGGCCAGGCCTGGAAAGAACCCCCCACTCTCACCCAGAACACAAGCGTGCCCCTGCATCCTGAGCAAATATAGACTCCCTGCCACCTGGGGCTCTGGCCCCCGAACATACCTGCACAAGACAGAAGCAGCAACAGGTTGACCAAGAGGGCCTGGCAATCCAGAACCCACTGCTCCCCTCGGCTGCCACACCCACTTCAACACAAACCCATTGGTGGACATCCTGCAACCCAGCATCCATACGTCCAACCCGTCCAAGGACAACACCACTCAGGGTCAACACCACTACCATGCCTGGATGCCTGGGTGAATGTTAATGGAGACAGAAATGGACTGAACTTAGTACATTTGGACCATTTACGAGTGTTTTACAAAAGAAATGCATTTAAAAATATGCAAGAAAGGGTTTCAATCATTTAAATCTCACAGCTACTGTAAAAGCAGAAAACTAAGGATATGAAATTCTAGTTTTGATTTACTAAGTACACTTAGCACACAGGCTGTGCTGAAAAGAAATTAGGGGCAGCTATGTCATAACCTACGATGATAAAAAAAAAAGTTTAACTGGTCTAGTGAGTCTGAATGAAATGCCCTCAGTTTTGTCACTGGGCAAGAGCTATACCTCAAACACTGCAAAAACATTGAACAGATCTTTGGTCACAGGACAGATCTTTCTTTACAAGGTCCTCAAACAATTCTGTTTCTTAGTGTCTAAACAAACTAATACCCCCTATTACTTTAAGAATGAGTACCACAAATGATCATAAAAAACATTAAACTATCTTATTATAGTGTATGGTGAAATAATGACTAGAGAATGTGCATTAGGTGGGGTTTTCGATTGAAACTCCCAAGCAAATGATCCAGAAAACCTTGTCAAAACAGGTAGTGTGTTAATTATTATACCAGTGGAGGAAAATACATTTTTTTGTTTTAGTTTTAGTTTTTTTAGTTTTACTTTCCAGATTCACTAAACAAGACCTGTTTACTTCTCACCTGATTTCCACGTGTGTGAAAAATGAGAGGTGAACTTTATTCATCAACACCAAACACCCTTATCTGTATTTTGTTGGACAAACTCTATTAACATATTATCACCTTATACTTACTGCAACATTTAGAATTTTACAATTTATTGTTTAAAATGTATTGCTTTGAGTAATTATTTTGCAATGTCATATTTTATTAGTTGACAGGCTTTGTTTGATGCATGATGTGTTTTATGTTCATCTGAGACCAGAAAAAGCAGCTACCTCTCTTTGGCCTTGCTGTTTTGCTGAGATGCTCATTAAATCATAATGGCACTTCTGAGGTTTTTACTGCTGAGAAAGTTCAGCTACTGGATTTTGCTCCAGGAGTAACATACTGACATCTATAATTATGTGAATCTAGTTAGATCTTTATCAATATTAATTAAATTAAATCCCACTCCTCTTACAATATAAAACCTGATAAACCTAAAACTATTTGAGGTCCTAAATCATTTATTTTAATAGGTTCAACAATTAAGTAAACATACACTTCTAAATTAGGCATAAATGACGTGCAGTGTCTAATTAAAAAGCACCTATGTGAATGAAGTTAGAAGAGCTTTCTTCATTCAGTCAATGCATTTATACGTGTTGAGTAATATCAACCTATATATTTGTTGGGTCCACATGGTACCATTTAATTCCTGCTTAGTTTTCTTCTAATAATTTTTACATTTCAATTAGCCAACCTACAGCTTTGTTGTACCTAATGAGTTCATTTAAGGAAACCAGCTTCAAGTCTTTACATATTCATAAGCTGATTTTTTTTTTTGCTCATTCTTCTTTGCAAAATAGCTTGGTCTTGTCACAGACTGTCAAATGTCTAACAAATAAATTTGCTCAGATGTAGACCATTACACTGTAGCAGTGGATATATGTTTAGAGAGGTTGTCCTGCCAGAAAATCAGCCTTCACCCCAGTCTCAATTATTTTGCAGCTTTCAGGGTCTCTTTTAAGATTGTGCCTCTATCTATCCATGAACAGATGCACTTCTCTGCCCAGGTTAAGGAAAAGCTTTCCCAAAGCATGATGCTGCCACTGCTTTGTGTCATTGTTGGCAAAGGATGATATGTAATGTTAGTTTTCCACTACATGTAGTGATTTGCATGAAGGCCAACAAATTTAATTTGAGCTCACCTGACCAGATGACCCTTTTCCACATTTGCTGTGTCCTCACATAGATTTTGGCAAACTGCAAGTAGGACTTTTGTTCAACAGCTTTCTTCTTGCTACTGTTCCATAAAGGCCAGATTAGTAGATTGCATGGCTAACAGTCTGTCAATGGGCCTAGAACAGCTGCATTTATACTGAAGTTAAATTAGACACAGTTGGACTCTATTTACTAATTGTATGAGGTGACAACAACTTTATTAAATTGAATATAGAATTTTTAAAAGTGACATAACATGCTCAGTTAATCCTTGCAGGGTGGCAGGGGGCTGCTTTCCGCTTTCACAGCTTAAAGCCTGACACAGGGCCACTGAGATAATTTCTATGTTTAAAACCTTAGAATAGACAGAGTACTTTCTTTTACTACAACTATGGGTGAACTATTGAATAAAACAAGTGAAGCATTTCTGTTTGCTCCCTGCTTTTCATGCTGGCTTTTAGAGAAACTTGAGTGACTATTCAAAAGTTTCACACATTAGAAAGAGTGAGGCACTTAAAGGTTACCTGCTAAAATAGCTGTCCATCCAAGCTGCAACAATAAAGGCTTTTATTTTAGAGATAATCTGTTCACCATGGCAACAACAGTGCAGCATACCCTAAGGCTAGCTTACTGGGTGATTTGGCTTTACAGTGCCAATACAGTGGGCAGCTAGTCACTGGTCGGTGAGAAATAACTGCCATTCCAACATTACCTCTCTACAGCTCTCTCAGCCCACAATCGATTCTTTTAATTTACTTTTAGAAAGTGCTTTGACCAACACATGGCAGCTGTCAGTGACATTTAAATCCTATGATTGCCTCCTACACAAACTAAGTATACACACAGAAATAAAGTGGTTTCTCTTTACAAGATGAAGTTCTTTTATTTCAGCCACAATGTATGTGTTGTACCAAATCAATTTACGTTGTTGTTTTTGGCTGGAATTTGTTAGGCTTCAGGGTAAGCCACAATATAATTTCAATCTGAAAAGACTCACAAAGAGAAGGGATGAATCAGATCAATTAGAAAAGTTTTAATGATGTGAGATTACAAGGTTATTTCTTTGGCGCTCGGACCTGGGAGGAAGACATGAATGCTGAGAATGACATGAGTTAATATGAACATTTGTAAGGTTAAGATTTAGATATGTCTTCCCCCTGGTCCGACACTGGTGGTGGACTGGCGGCCAGGGAGCGAGGAAGCCGGGAGGAGATGGGAAACAAGATGGTGGAGGTGGGGTGGAGGAGGGATGAGCTCAGCTGACAAGTGAGGATGAACACCGCTGAAGGTCCTTTAAAAGCAAAGTGTCGGAAAGTGATTGGATGGAGAATCAGACGAACAGGATGCTGATTGGAAGGCCGGGAGATGCACAGAAGAGTCGTTGGAAGGTGTAGGCGGTGAAGGTTAGTGTTTTATTCTGAATTTTCGTCTAAACTCCATTTACTCTGTACCCTGACGTCTTCCAGAATTTAATGGCTCAGTCATGTTCACTCAGTGAAAAACCGCAACCCCAAATACTGACTTTTCGTCTCCAGGGCTCTCTGATAGGTCACTAAAGACCAAGCGCAGTAAGTCACCTGGACCAAACTGTTGACATTTACCGCTTATACCAAGGT
This sequence comes from Crenichthys baileyi, assembly GCA_036173005.1. Lineage (NCBI taxonomy): Eukaryota > Metazoa > Chordata > Actinopteri > Cyprinodontiformes > Goodeidae > Crenichthys > Crenichthys baileyi. The sequence goes on along the minus strand of JAHHUM010001536.1, from coordinate 88,141 downwards.
CAAGGAGCTTAGGGGGATCTACATGATGTATGAGAGATATAATAGGAAAACAACAGAGAAATGTAAGATGCTACATGAAACCTAAAGTCTGTCATTTATATCTAAATTTCTTCATTTTTAACTGGATCGATCTTTTACTTAAATGTACGATTGCACCTAAAAGTATTCAAACTTTACAGCAAGTTAGTTTAATTGGCGCAATACATTTTTGTGTGTTTATAACAGACAAATTTCACAACTAAAATTACAAGGATTTTATCCAAACTCAACACAAAATCCTACTTTCCATGACTGCAGCAGACTCTAAATTATTCAACTCCCTGAATAGGATTCTTCATGAAATTATACTGTACATTTGAGAATTAGTTGATGTATCACCTAATGCAACCAATTAAGGACTTCATTAGTTGTATCAGTTGTGCTTAAGATAGAACACCTAAAATACCTGGAATGTTGACGGTGACCTTTCAGTGCATGTTAGAAATCTGAGTAAGTCAATAAAGTGTCCAAAAAGTTCAGAGAAGAGATCAAACAAGGAAAAGGATGCAAAATGATAGCTCCAAGCCTGAACTCCTTTGTAGCAGGTCATAAGCATAGAGTAAAAGGACGTTCTACTAAGTACTAAGCATGCTCGTCATGAAGGGGTTTCATAATTTTAAGAGTGTAAGGATCAATAAATGTGGCCTTTTGTGTATTACTTGGTTAAACAGCTTGTAATTGTAGTGTTGAGCTGTTTGATTTAGTTTATTGTACACAATTGCTAGTGTAACTGTACTATGTCATTGTTTGCTGCAGATCTGGTGAAATAAACAGAAAAAAATCGTCCCATATAATCATAACCATAAAAAGAGATGCCATGTATTAGAATATTTTATATATGATATATTTATATTAATATAATTTTTCTGTTTATATAATATAATTAATATTTTTTGTATCGATCTTTTTTCTATTATTATTTAACTCTTTCATTATTGGACTTTTCTTAATACAATATGCCCTCTGGATATGAGTTTAGCTGGTAAAAAAAAAAAATGAAATAATGATAATAAAGAATGAAATGTTTTTCAAAGTTACCACTTTAAAGGGTGAGGTAAAAAAAATCAGTCCCCAAAATAAAGTGAATTTTTCCCACACTGAAAGGAGTGAAACAGCCTGCTGGGCCATGTCATACTCTGCAGGGAGAAGAAATGAAAATGAGGATCTTTAACAGCTTCCACTGTTATCGATAGATTGTTATTAATTATTTGCTGAGTTATCAAACACTGCAGTGACAACAGTCCTCATCTCAGCTGGAAAGCAGCAGGTGTGCCGAGCTGATGAGTGTGAAACTGGCGATGGGACAGCTTGTTGGGCCCCAAACACCTGAGTCCACAGCAAATCAAGCAGACGTAGCTCACCGTGTCTGTTGTCAGCTGTGGATCAGAGTTGAGTTTGCATTCGCCAGTATTTGAGAATAAAACCTCCAGGAGCTGATTGCATGTCTGAGCTCAATTTGCTGTGTGTTCTTATAAGCTGTCCATCTTTGTTCCATAGGCTCTCTTAGGTGGTAACAATGTGCTTTAGTGGTTGTTGGTTGCATTGGCATTTGTGCAAAATCATAAAAGATGCACAATTATATAGGTGTAGAGAGAAGTGCAGTTAAAAGTTTTAATGTAATCCTGATCATTTCTGCCCAAAGATTGTCACTGATGTTTTAATACTTCTGAAGGAAATGACAGCATCTGTGGAGTTTTGGTCAATTTTAGTCATGACAGTGTTTGTGTTGAGCTTGCATATACAGGTTATAGATTTTAACATTAAACCAGACAGGCTTTAGAACAGAAGACATTCTTGTTATGAAATGCACCACTAGCCCACTGTTTAGAATTTTATCTGTAAGTTTTATTATAATTAAAGATAATTAAATATTCATTGGAGCACAAATAAAAATAAGCAGGAGGAACTTAACACATTTCCAAAATTATCATGGGGTCGAAGTTTGATTTCAAAAATGAAAGTTTTAAATCACATTTCAAATCAGATGGTGAAAATGCTGATTCCTACCATATTTGAATGCTGTTGCAAAATCTAGCAAGCCAATGTGTGAAGACGTGTTTTTTTTTTTTTGTTATTAGCATACGCTAAACTGAACAAAGGCAATTATACATCCAGCTCCTGAGTCAAGATGATACACGATATTAGGTAGGTTCACAACAAAGATTCTCGAGGTGATTTCAATAATATTTTTGGGAAAATGGAGAATCTCTGTTGCTCTTTTTTTACACATATGTACTCAGCATAGAAAAATCCAGCCAAGTTTGACTAGTCTGTATACTTTGGCTTTTATGCTGGTCTAATTCTAAAGCCATCCTAATGCCAAAAAACATTAAGGTGTTCTCTTTTTCTGTTTTCACAAATATGGTCATTTCATAAATCTTAAACAGTATTTTGATAAATCTCTGCCAGTAAAGAATTATTCAGTTCATGTTTGATCATTCTGTGTTTTTAATCTTGAACTAGCAATGACGAAATGCAGTCAAGACGGAGACTAGGCTTGGGCCAGTTACTGGTCTCTAGGTATACCACAATTTTAAAAAGTTAGTTTCAAAACCAGTAAATGTTTCTGTCATACTATTCCTACAGTTTAAACCCCCTTACATGTGTGCTCTAGTGCATTGCCACATATTTTTTCTTTTTTAAGATTCTACAGCAATCTGTTTGTAAAGCACTAAATAACTTGCCATAATGGATAGTCCCATAAATTCTGCTTTCTACCAGAAAGTCCTGAAGGAGAACCTTCAGCCGGCAGTTTGTGAAAATTTGGATTATGAAGCAGAACATTGATACAAATCAGAAAATATTTTGCAAAACAGACTTCACTTTGATGAGAGATATCATTGCATTTTAATATTTGCAGGTTCTCATTATATCTATAATATACTGTATATTGTATTTTTACATCAAAATTATTTTTGTTTTACCAGGAAAAAAATTTTCCCTCTGAGGAACCAGCCTGTTAGCCCCTATAAACAGAACTGTTGCAAAATTACCCACTTCCTTCAGAAGCACTCCGGCTCTCAAGTTGGAGCTCATGATTCTTGTATAGCCTGTAGATGTGGCCATCAAATTGCTGTTAGTAATGATGGTTACCAAAAAAGCAGCAACCATTATTGCACATTACATAAACACGCACCTTACTTCTCAGATACATCAAAAAGCTTTTTAAACTGTGACACTGCAGTAAGTGCTTGTTACCTTCATTTAAGAACCGTTTTACCAGACTGCATCGAGCCGTCTTCACTGTCTGCATGTACAGAATATGCATTAAGGCAGGAGGTGGTTTTAGCATCTTGGCCTGCTTTGTTTCACAGTGAGTGGGCAGTTTCCGATTCTTACTGACAGGTACCATGGTTAACATCTCAGGCAGGTTTTCAGCTGTACAATGGGGGACTACATGCTCTTAAGGAACACAATGTTTGCCATGATATGAACGAGAAAGGCCATGTAATGCCCTTGAACTATTCGCACTCTTAGCTGTTTCACAAGCTCAAATGGAGCTTTCCACAAACATCATTTGAATCTTGGTTTAATATAAAAATACATACCAGCGTATACAACTTCAACAACAATTTATCACCTGACTTTTAAAATGCAGCTATTTTTCTCTACAGGCATAACATGTGCAGATAGTGTTTGATGTTCTCTACAAAGACTCTTGTGTAAAAGAACAATGAATTGTTCTCTCACTCACAGAATGCTCCTGTGCTCGCCAAATTGACCTTTTTGTGGAACGCAATAAAGGATCAATGAAACTCCAATGGCTATAACACTCTTACACATTGACTGCGTGTTGTCTGTAGCTTGGATCGATAACCTGTAGAAGTAACCGGGGGGGGTTAACTGGATTAATGAATTCAATCTAGTAGCTAGATTGAAACTAGGTACTAGAAACTAGTTACTAGTTCATTAATCTAGTAACTAGGGTTACTAGATTAATGAATTAAATTAAATTCAATTCAAATGAGTTTTATTAACATAGCCATTATGGTCATTATCATATAAGTTAGATATGTCCTTAGAAGTCTGACACTTTTATATTTAAAATAGTTTAATCTATGACATTTCATTAGTGTGGCATATTAACTGACCTTCCTAGCAGCAATACGAAACATCAGGTTTATAGTTCAGAACTCCCTGTGGCATGTATAATGATCAATCCAGGCACATTTCTCTTTTAGTTTATTAAATATTATAGCCCCTTTTACCAGTTATTGATGAGTCATTTTTTGTTATCCATTGACTTTTTTTAAAGGTTAGATTCCAACAGTTTTTCCCTACTAAACCGAAGTGCCTCTATTTACTCATAAATGTTTAAACTCTTTTCAGAGACATTTTCTTTTATGCAAAACTTAAAAACTCAATAACATTAAATTGGCATTGGAGGTAAGTTAATTTTTAAACATAGCTTCAAGGAACTCCCAGATGGCACACAAGTGCATTCACTTCCCAGTTGTGGGTTGTCTCGAGTAAACTTTGTCAGGTCCTTACTTATTCTGTGCAGGGGACACTGTTTTAGATGAACATATGAGTGACTGTGTCTATAGACTCAACCTATGGCCTTGCAAGCAGTTAGCTATTTTGACATAGAAAAAAATGGCATGTATCAGACAGCAGACCAAAAAGATCTAGTACCATAATTACAAAGCATGAGAGCTTAGACCTGTGGTAGAGATTCCAAAGCACTGACCCAAGAAGTGAGCAAAACAGTCAACCAAGAGCAGCCAAAGCAAAGCACAAGTGATCAATAAAAAGATGGTGATCTTAACCTTTGACACATGCACATTTTGTCATGATACAACCACAAACTTCAGTGTATTTTATTGGGAGTTTATGTGATAAACCAACAGAAGTTGTGAAGTGGCAGGAAATTAATATCAAATTCAAATTCTAATGTTTTGTATTAAAAAAAAATAAAAAATATGAGAAGTGTGTTGTGCATGTTCATTTGGCCCTAGAACCCTACTTCAACAAACCACCTTTTATGGAAATTACAGCTGAAAGTCTTTTGGGGTATGTCTCTACCAGCTTTGCAAATCTAAATTTATGGGCCATTCACCTTTGCAGAAAAGCTCAAACTCAGTCAGATTGGATATAGAGCATCTGTGAACAACATTTTCAAGTCTTACCAAGGATTCTCAGTTTGATTTAGTTCTAAATTTTGACTGGGCCATTTTAACGCATTATGTCTTGAACCATCAACGCAGTCTTAAGTGTTTGCTCTTTTCCTTGCATGGCTTTTGACAAACTGCAAACAGCAAATTCTTTTGACTTTCTTTCAACAATCGCTAAATGACCTTCTTCTGTGTTCGCAAATGTTCCTTTTAATGAAAAAAAGAAGCATTCAAACACCAGTGTTAAAAAGGAAAAGAATAATGTGCCACCATACTTGCTTCTATTGTCTTTAGCTTTGACCCGCCCATAGGTGACATCACGGTTTGCGCAAAAAAACAGGTATTCTGCGGTGTCCGAGTTGAACCATAGTTCACACCCTGGACCATCTTTTTATTGGTGGCAAAATGCGACACCAGTTCAAAATGTTTAGGAACCGGAACCTTCAAATCGTGTTGGTGGAAAAGGGGTACATGACTTTTATTCCCTTCTTTATCCATGGGTTTTTAATAAAACTTGTCCTTCAGTGGTGTTTAAATGTATCATATTAGTATTTCTAAATAATTTGGAAACAACAAAACACAAGGAAACAGTCCTAGCTATGTTTTATTATTGAAGATCGACATTAAATATTTCAAGTCAAGATATATTCTGCCAGAACTGTTGTTTTACCTGCCAGTACCACAGAGTAAGATTGCCAGGTGGACAATCTTACAAGTTTTTAAGCATTATATAAAAAAATCAAAAAATATTTTTTCTTCTGTCAAATTCTTCTGTAACTAACAGAAGACCATCCTTAATAACAAAAGCTTTGCCGTTGTATTTGGGAATGAATACTACCACGATAATCTGCAAACTACGTACATTTTTGAATGTAACACAAAGTAATGCATTAAACAGCAACTTTCTGTTTGAAGAGTAACCACTTTATTTGTTAAGCTGTGTTGTGCCTAAAGCTAATAAGTCTTCTTTTCAAAAGAGGACATATTGTTAAAAGGTGGCTGTTTCTTTGCTTGAGTGCATTTATTTAAATCTGGAGTGTCAGAAACAACCCCTAAACTTTGAGGCCACATACAGGGGTTGGACAATGAAACTGAAACACCTGTCATTTTAGTGTGGGAGGTTTCATGGCTAAATTGGACCAGCCTGGTAGCCAGTCTTCATTGATTGCACATTGCACCAGTAAGAGCAGAGTGTGAAGGTTCAATTAGCAGGGTAAGAGCACAGTTTTGCTCAAAATATTGAAATGCACACAACATTATGGGTGACATACCAGAGTTAAAAAGAGGACAAATTGTTGGTGCACGTCTTGCTGGCGCATCTGTGACCAAGACAGCAAGTCTTTGTGATGTATCAAGAGCCACGGTATCCAGGGTAATGTCAGCATACCACCAAAAAGGACGAACCACATCCTACAGGATTAACTGTGGACGCAAGAGGAAGCTGTCTGAAAGGGATGTTCGGATGCTAACCCGGATTATATCCAAAAAACTTAAAACCACAGCTGCCCAAATCACGGCAGAATTAAATGTGCACTTCAACTCTCCTGTTTCCACCAGAACTGTCGTCGGGAGCTCCACAGGGTCAATATACACGGCCAGGCTGCTATAGCCAAACCTTTGGTCACTCATGCCAATGCCAAACGTCGGTTTCAATGGTGCAAGGAGCGCAAATCTTGGGCTGTGGACAATGTGTAACATGTATTGTTGTCTGATGAGTCCACCTTTACTGTTTTCCCCACATCCGGGAGAGTTAGAGTGTGGAGATGCCCCAAAGAAGCGTACCACCCAGACTGTTGCATGCCCAGAGTGAAGCATGGGGGTGGATCAGTGATGGTTTGGGCTGCCATGTCATGGCATTCCCTTGGCCCAATACCTGTGCTAGATGGGCGCGTCACTGCCAAGGACTACCGGACCATTCTTGAGGACCATGTGCATCCAATCGTTCAAACATTGTATCCTGAAGGCGGTGCCGTGTATCAGGATGACAATGCACCAATACACACAGCAAGACTGGTGAAAGATTGGTTCGTATGGAACATGAAAGTGAAGTTGAACATCTCCAAGGCCTGCACAGTCACCAGATCTAAATATTATTGAGCCACTTTGGGGTGTTTTGGAGGAGCGAGTCAGGAAACGTTTTCCTCCACCAGTATCACGTACTGACCTGGCCACTATCCTGCAAGAAGAATGGCTTAAAATCCCTCTGACCACTGTGCAGGACTTGTATATGTCATTCCCAAGATGAATTGACGCTGTATTGGCTGCAAAAGGAGGCCCTACACCATACTAATAAATTATTGTGGTCTAAAACCAGGTGTTTCAGTTTCATTGTCCAACCCCTGTAGGTCTGAAAACTGTTTCATATAGTGAGTCGCTCAGATTTGCAGTTCACTGAGATGCCAACAGCCAGATCTCACATTAAAACTGCCCAGTCCCCTAATCCCTGTTTCTTTCCCCTCTATTCCTGCCTTTTTTTCCCTAAGTATAGTTATACATTGCAATGTATGAGTGGGGCTCATTATTTAATCAAATAGATTTAGAATATTCTCTGATTAATGCACTCTCTGCCTGGCACGTTCAGGTGGAGGTTCATGTGTTCGTAGGTCTGCACTTGTGCCATTCTCAGTGCCTTTTTGGGGGATGGACTGAACAGTGTATTGTGAGATGTCCAAAGGGATGTTTTTATAACCAAAACCTACTTAAACCTCTCCACAACATTATGTTCAAAGCTTCAGACAATCTAGAACTTTATCACTGGCCTGTCTGCTTTGTTTCTTGTTCTTCATGATGCTGTTTGTTCACTAATGTTCTCTACCAAACCTCTGTGGATTTATACTGAGATTAAATTAAAAACAGGAGGACTTGTACATTGCAAGTAGTACTCCCATATTTAGAAAGAAGTCCTTCCCTAAGGCAACAATCTTTGACTCACCAGATCAGGTCTTAACCTACATATCTCCATTTGGAAATAACAGGAGGTTAGCATTTTCTAAGGCAGGCTGATTCAGGCCTTGCCTGAACATTTATGATTCTCAGCCCTCTGGGGTTCATAAACCAACAGACAATGGAACATATCATAGCTGCTTTGAAGCCACTTTCCTTCCTCTAAAGACTTTGAACAAAGCCTCTAAATGTTGATGTTGGAGCCCCAATCATTGAGAGATAATCAATCTGTTGCTGTCAGCTGGTAAATCCTGCTAAATTGCTTTGATGATGTATAAAAGCTCCATTCCACTTTGATATGCTTTTCAACTTAATACTCATCTTCTGAAAAAGAGGCTAATAAACACAAACTGGATAACTATAATTAAATTTTTGAAATATACAGTCTCAGAATTGTTTATTGCTACAGATCCAAGAGGTTCCCTTTAATTATCCTGCTTTATAGTTTCCGCAGGTTCACATTCAAGAGTGGGTGAATATTTGCTTTTAAGGGATTTTTTAAGTAATTACTTCCCCACTGTGGTTTATTTATCTCATTGTTTCTCCAAGCTGAGCATTATAAATATGTATGACTAAAGTAGCCAGTTCTTTTGTTACTTCATGTAGAACTAATTACAATTTAACGGCAGCTTTTAACATAGATGAATATGGCTGGAAACTAATTAATAGTTTTATGAATGATATGTCTCTAAGTTTATCACATAAGATTGAACTTGTGAACGACACTACAGATGAACCCATGCTTTACTGATGATCTGAGACTTTTCTCACTGCTGCTCATCATCCTCTGGGTTGAGACAAATTTTTAAAAGAAAAACTTTTTTGTCATTCAAGGACAATTCATTTCTCACATGAAAATAGTGATCAAGACATCTACTGGTTGATCATTGCTGCGATTCCCTCCAATTACAGCTAGCTGAAGAAGGCAGATTGGAGACAAATTGTTTATTTATTTATTTTTATTAAAGGTACAGGGTATCGGGTGATGGTAAAGCACAGAACAACAGTAGTGAAGCAACAGTTTGTTTGCATTCAGGTTACACATTTTACTCAATGTGTTAAAATGGCTGGCATTATCTGACCCAGTATGTACAGTATGTTAAAATATTATAATACCAGTAATTTACATTGTAAATTGGTCTTTTTATAGCCACAGCTGGCAGTGTGGATGAATCAAAGGTTACCACTAGTACAGTATACAGGGATAAGTAAGCACAAAGCCCATTCCTCCCTCTCATTAGACTTAAAGCCTTTGACTGATATTGCAAAGAAATTGCGTGAGGTCTTAATTAAAAGTCGTAAATATTATTGTTCCAAAAGTACAATCTTCTACAAGACAAATATGTCGAATGCAAAACATCCCAAAAAAATTAAAGAACACTTTAGGTGAAAGGTTCATGTTTTCCTGAAAGCATCACAGCTGCCACATGTGTCATGATGTATAGACCCAAATGATGATGTAAGATTTTATCATAAATGTCGTGTTTTCATTAGCTGTTAGTGGAAAATCATCAGTCTGTGTGTAATCAACCTATATAGAATTTTTCACTTATTGAATTGAGATCTAAAATAAATGACCTTTTATATATTTTCTAATTCATTAAATAGGATTGTGCATACACGTCCATTAATGTTTTAGTCCCTTAGGCAGTTACTAAGAAACCACATGCCTGTTACAAACATAAATAAGCTTCTGTCATACCTCCAGATGCATTTTTGGCCACTCTTTATTTTAGAAAAATTGTAGCTCATTAAATAGGTCGGTGTCCTGGTACCGAACCAACTTTAAAGTTAATAAATTTTCAGGAGATTCAAGCTACAGCCCAAGAAACTTAACATTTTTTATTATTCCAAAACCAGCTTTGATGTGCTTGGGATGGTTGTATTGTTACAACACCCAACTGTTTACAGAGTTTGAACCATCCAACTCTGGAGTTGAGGTGAAATTGAAGAATTTGAACCTAATCCTCCACTTTGATTATACCACCCACTTCTTGCAATCCATCAATACCATTGACAGCAAACCAGACCCCCATACATGATTCTACCACCACCATGCTTGACAGTTGGTAGAGGCTTTTTGGGTTTAAAAGCCTTTTCTTGACCTCTCCAGTCATAACTCATTCCTTGCCTTGTTAGATGATGGAGAAATTTGGCTATCCATATGGGCAGATGCAAATTTCAGCCATGATTGTTATAGCCAGCTGGCCCATTAGGCAATACAAGCAAATACTAAAGGCACCACGGCCTCCAGGGGGCGACACAAAATTGGAAATAAATTCACCTTCAGTATATTACATCTATTTATTGCTTATAACTCTTAGAATGGAAAAGCTAAAACAGATTCAACTGTAAATCAAGGTGAGGTTGAGTAGGTAGTGGCATAGTTTATCACTCTAGTGGATGCAGTAATATAAAGCACCACAAGAGGTCTGTAAAATGGCTTTTTGTATATTGTTGTATAGGTATATTATATAGCTTTTGTGTAGTCTTTTGTATTTAGTTTATGTATGTAGTTATTGCATATTGTAAATGTAGCTTACACTATTGTGTGCAAATTGTGTGTTTTTTTATTTGATGTTGATTGTTGCATTTATAATTTTTTATTATTATTTATTCACAAAATTTTTATTTTGTAGTAAGGGCCTTTATCCTTCCCTCCATTTTCTATACACCCTTCTTCCATACAGGGGAGTTGGTGCCTATCTCCAGTGGTCTATGGGCAAGGATGAATAACAATGCACACACTCATTCATACCTAAGGGCAATTAAATGTTGTGATCATGAATATGAATATTTTATTTAATATTAATACTTTAATATCTTATTAAATAATATTTCGGTCTGTTAATGGTTGTCCGGTGAATACCAGCTCAATAAGGCGGTGGTATTAGGACAAAATTAAAAGGGATGAGCCAAGCTCTGATATTATTGAACAGCAAAACTCTGCAAACACACAGATTGAATTCACACAGTTTCTTAAAATACAAGAATTTATTAACAAAAATAAGTCAACTCAAAGTCAAACATATTTCAATCAACAAACTCTTTACTATGCTAAAACAATCCAACTAAACTACCAAGCAGAATGAAAGAATAAGGAAGACTAATGGGCTATTTACATTATAAACAAGCTGATCAAAGATGGTTGAAAACCATGACCGAACGGGTGATGCAACATTACCATGAGAACCAAGGATTATCTTGAAGAATCTTGAAATGAAGTTAAGTTAGTCTTAGAACTAACTTAAGCAACACTTGGTATACCTTTAAACAATCATTCACAATGTAAGATCAGATAAAACATTATTTTAATAAAATAATATTTTAAAGAATGATTTGCTGAATAAAACCAACTTTCTGGATGACCAATCCTCAATGGTGTTTAATTAGCTGCCTTTATTTATTAAAATAATATTTAAAGAAATATTGTTAAGGAAATGGTAAAATATTTAAGGAAATATTTTAAATAAGAACCAAATCTTTGAGAAATGGGGCTTAATGGTGTTTAATTAGTTATCAAGTTTAGTAAAATAATATTTAGGGAAATAGCTTGAAAACTAACAACCTTTTTGGGTAAATGATCTTTAGTAGGCAAGCACCTGTTCTTAGCTGTTAGCGGTTGGAGCTAACAAAAGAAGCTTATAGCTTATCATCAGAATCAAACATATACCTTTAAAATATCATTAATAAAAGGGGTTAAAATGCATAAGCGTGGACAGAGAGTTATGGCCGATCTTCTGTGTTTAAAATAACCCTTTTAAATAAAGTTTGTCTTAACTTTAAAAAACCCACAAACACAGAACACATAAACTGAGCACGAGTGCTGAACAGATAATCTGCTAGCACTAAGATGGCTCAGTTTTCAACACAACAAAACCAAACGTCATAAAACGAAAAATGTTTAGATTATTTCATTCTAAACTACCTTTCTCTGCCCAAAAACAACCTCTTACGTGAGCCGTGCTGAGCAAAAGTTGTCCGGGGCGACGAAGTTGAGAAAAACTTCTACAGTGAACAAAGGGTTACCTTGCTAACCTCCGTAGCTTTGGGGTGGGGCGGCTCATTCCGTCGGCCGGCCAAACTGCACGTTACAGCTGTAACCACGGTGATGCGGTCCTGTTGTCCTGTTCAGACTGGGAAAACTGCTCCACTCGCGTCGTAGAGACAAGGACTCTGCCGGGAACTCTCTGGAACACACTTTGCTTCTGTAGACCTCAGAGAGAATGTCAAGCAACGCTGGTACCTTAAATACCCCTAAATACCTTAGTGCATATGATCGCGTGGTCGTATGACACTCTTGGATCCAGTTTGAAGAGTTATGTCTGTTTGCCAGCAGAGAGAAATTAGCGCGCTGTGTCCCTTCGCCCAGTTACTCTGGGGACCTGCGTGGAAGAGGTCAGTTTGTTGCAAAAGCAGGGTTTTTATTTGGACAGTGAAGTCACGGGAAGTCTGCTGTTACCCCCCTTTCTGGCTGTGCTGGAAGTAGGTTAATGTGATTTATTTTGAAAGTTCCAGAAAACTTCTTACTGGCCTTTCATTTTGTACCCATGGCTGTGGTCCCAACATAAGAGAGACCGTTTACCTAAGTCATGTCTTGGACTGTGGGAGAAGCTGGAGTACCCAGAGAGAACCCATGCAAACTCCATGCATAAAGACCCCAGGCCGAGAGTCGAACCGAGGACCTTCTTGCTGCAAGGCAACAGTGCTACCAACTGCACCACCGTGCAGCCCTGTGAGGGTATTTACTTAGTCTTAATTTGTTAAGCCAGTAACACGGGTTACATGTTATTTTATGAATAAAAGACATTGGTAAAAACAATGCTATTGGATTTATTTTGTAAGCGTATGTAAATCGCCGATAGACGTGAGTTCACCATATAAAATCTCACCTAGGGTGTCACATTGGGTAGGACTGGCTCTCATGATTGTTACTGTGTTTTTCTTACCAGTTTACTTTTACCTGACTGAAACAGTTTGAGTCAGATGGTTGATAATTGGAAACAATTCTGTTCAGGACTGTTACCCCAAAACACACATAAAAACCTGCTTTGGAGTGAGCTTTCATTTACCTTAAAATGCCTTCTGCAAAGTCCTGACTTCAAACCTAACAGCTTGAAAAGCCCATATGATTTTAAGGTTCTTCAACTATTAAAAAGACCTGTGGCCATTTTAAAATCAGTGTTGTCATCAATACTTAAAGACTGTCTCAAATGTTTTTAAAGTAGGGAACCTTGGAGTTTTCAGAAGTGAATGTTTTATCTGCAGCGACAGGTTTGTAAAAAGAAATCAATATTCAGAAACAGAATTTTGTTTTCATTGGAGAGTTAGACAAGCGTTTAGCAAGATGGCTGACAATATCTGCCATCCAACAGAGATATTTCAAGTGGGTTTCTGTTAAAAGAGTATAAGAAGCTAATATCTCACTGGCAGTACATAACTCTTATCATCTTTATTTAGTTTAAATTCAGATTAATTGATCATGGCAGTTGAAAGTAACATCTATTCAAAGAGCTGCCAGGATCGAAGCAAACTTCTAATGTCTTAAAACAATTCTAATCTAATCATTTCCCATAACATTTTATAAAAATGTTAATCTATGAACCTTTAAACTATTGATGTGCTTAAGTTCTAGAGTTGGATAAAATGCAGCGCAGTATCACACAGTGTGCAAACAGCAAGCAGAGAGCATCAAGTCCCCACTGACTGTTTAAAAAGAAATAAAAGTAATAGAAAATTTGCACATGGCACAACTAATAGATAACATTTTATTTGTGCTCCTATGGATAAAAAAGAAGAACAGTGGTCCAAGAGCATCTGTGAATTCAGGTCATGCTCTTATTTTCTTTGTAATCCAGAGCTAGTATCACACTCAGCAGTTTTCATTAGCACCATAAGAATGACTTACCTGGCATTTGTTTTTATTTCTGATAAAATAGCTACATAATAAATCTTACTTTGTGTCTGGGTGCTTTAATAGAACTGTGAAATGAATTACTGGACAGTTTCAAACTACTGGGACGTACACCATCCAACAACCACTTCATGTGAGAAGGGAGCAGGGTGCACAAATGCGATACATTCATGTTTAATAGTAAACAGCATTATTGTTTATGTGCTTCGGTTGGCAGTAGTGTCTGATATTGTGTAACAGACACAGTGGGGACTAGGGTGTTCGATCACAGTCATGGACTCTGGTTGCTTAATAAAACTGTGCACAATGATTTCCTTTGCCTCTGTCTCAATCTCAGCAGTGCATTGATCCATGCACAGCATCCTAGTTTTCTGTGGAGACCGTAAACTTTTATGGGATGTTTTTTTTTCACCTACAACAAATATACTCATTAAATTAAACAAGTCAATTATGGCCTCATCCAGTTCATGAGCTTATTGCTGTCTAAAGCTAGAGAAAATTGTCAATTCAAGCAGCCACTTGCAGAATGTGAATATATGAGTCTCCCTGGGTTTTCCAGAGTTGTTAGAATGCATGCATTGACCCAAGGAGTGGAGCTATTGAGGAATAGTGTCCTGAAAAGAAAGAAAGCCACTAACGAGTTCATAACAAACTAGTAAATCATTTGTATTGAATACAGACATGTTCACATTGCTGCGGTCAGTATTAAAAGACAAATATTAATGTTTTCCATATAACAAATTATTCCCAAACTCATAAAGACCAACGGTTAAAATTGCTTTAATAAGTATCTGGTGCATTTAGTCAAGTAACAGTTTGAATCATTTTAGTTGAACTTTGCAGCTAATGTTTTTTTGACCTCAGGCAATCTGTGTGATGTAGATATTCTATTAGAGCTGATATAAAAGTTAAGATTAAGAGTAATTTCTTGCCACCTAACTAATTTATTACAGTGCAGCCTTTGATCATACGCAGTACGCACAAGCAGCTACAATGGGCAATTTCACCTCTAAGCAGAATAATTTAATTTCACAAAAAATATTACATATAATGCATTTGTTCCAGTTTGCCATACATGTCTAATTAGGTTTTGCTTAGTTCTTAGTTCTCCCATTGAATGTTTAGAGGCACCTGAGCATGTATACATTACCTTGCAAAAGTATTACCATCCCATTGTTTTACATTTGTCACGTTACAACCAGATCCTCCAGTGTATTTTAATGTAACATTTTGTAACCAAGCATCACAAAGTTGTGCATATAGTTGTGCAGTGGGATGAAAATGAGACTTGGTTTAAGTTTTTATACAAATACAATTTTAAAAGGTTTTCCTTGTTTTTGTGTTCAGCCCTACAGTTACATCTGCAAGTCTTTTAGGGTATGTCTCTACAAACTTTGGGCATTTACAGACTGAAATTTTTGTCTTTTATAGTTTGTAAAATAAATCAAGTTCAGTCAAATTGGATAGGTAGGATCTATTATCATAAGTTTTCAAGTCTTTGGTAAAAGATTAAGAACTGGACTTTTTTCTGAATTAAAAGTGGACAATTCTAAACACATTAAAGTTCCATTGTAGCGTTTGATGTATAATTAGGGTGAACATGCGTTTAATTATGAAATTCCTTGCGGCATCTAACAGGTTTTCTTCCTAGATTGCTCTCCATCTATCTTCTCATCAACTCTCAGAAGCTTCCCTGTCTTTCCTGAAGAAAAGCACTCCCACAGCATGATGCTGCCACCACCATGTTTTACCATTGGCATCATGTGTTCAGGGTGATATACAGTGTTTGTTTTTCAGCACAGAAAACTGCAGAATACTGGCCAAACTGTTTATTTATATTATAATCTTACCAAAATACCTTCTCCCACATGATAGGTGTGTCCATTAGGTGGCTTTTGGTAAACTGCTGTAGGATTTCCTCTTTTGCTGTTATTTCACAAAGTGTTTCTTTGTGACACTCAAAGGCCAGCTTCGTGAAGTATCACTTTGGGTGGATTGCCTTGTCCTGTCAGTTGTGCCATACTCTTATTGCTTTGAATGACAGATGCTTTGTTTAAAGGTTAGTATACTGTTTCAGAATCTAACCTGCTTTTAACTTTTTAACAATGTTCTCCCTGATCTGGCTAATGTGTTTCTTTGTGTTCATGATGCCGTTTACTCAATGTTCTCTGGCAAACCGTTAAGGCCTTCAAAGAACAGCTGTGATTGTACTGAAATTAAATTACACACAAGACAACTAATTAAGCAATTAGTTGTACAGGAGTTTAATATCAGATTAAAGAGGACTGAATACTAAAATACAGTCATACTCAATACATTTTAAAGTTCATTTATTTCAGTAACTCAATTGACCAATTGAAACATTAAATTGATTAATTACAACCAAGCTGATTTTTAAGCCTCAATTTCAGTTGATTATGATGATTTTTTACTTATAACTAATGGAAACATGATATTTAAGAGATTTTAGAATATAAAAAGAAACATTTTTAACATAGAAATGTTGGCTTGATTAAAAGTATGTTTAATACCTGCCTCAAGCTTTTTATAATTTACATAGAATATGCATTCCAATGAAGCTCGCTGGTTAGATTATAATATATTGAACATGAACTTCATAAATGTCTATACCTATATGTTTTACTATATAAAACATTTATAATGTAAAACACTCTGTTTGCTTAACATACAGTCTGTTATTACCTTATAGTCTGTATAGAGCTGATCGAGCTTTACCATCAGCCTGATGGCTTTTGAGCTGTAGAGGGAAGCTGTATGCTTTTTATGGGTGCGGTGGTTTTAGGTACCATCACTGACACCATAGACTGATTATTGATCGAGGGCTTTAACTTAACTGGTCACACAAAATTAGAACATATCTCATACTGAGACAGTGTGCAATGAATGTTTACCTCAAACATAAAAAAAACAAGTAAGCCATCTGATATCTCAGCTCAAGCATGCAGACTGTTCTTTGTTTTGTCGAGGACAGAGGTTTCCAACCAATGGTTTACCCACAGGCAAGGGCAAAATATATGATCCTTTTTATAATTTCAGGTCTTCGTCTTCGATTCCAGTCCTCTATGCTGACGTTAGCTTTTTCCCCACCCTGCAGGGCACAGCGTGAGATGAACTGCATTAAACAGAAGGATCAATTTGTTTCTGTTTATCAGATATGAGTATTTCAATCTGTAAAGCTTAATGATAATTTCACTTTCTGAACTGTTTCACTGGCAGAGCCAGATGTTTTTACATTCTTACTGATTAGAAAATGTTCACTGTCAGCATAGAAATGTTTATTCTGTTGATAGTAAAGAGCAATTAAAATGTTGAGGGCTGTTGGTCTTTTTTTTGTCCTGATATACTAGGAGATGCATTTGGCAAGGACATCTATGTGCTGTGGGAATAAAGGAAATTTATAACTTCATTAAAAGCACAGTGCATTTCTTTTCATATTTTTAATTTGAGGACCTTTTTGTTACAAAGACACATATCACAATACTGCAATTACCCAATTCAATTCCATTATTTCGTTCTCTTGTCTTTTTGTTTTGTCACTGTGTACTTAAAAAGTTGATTCATATAAAGCTTTGAAATAGGAAATTACACTTAAATTATTTAGGCATTTCCTTTTCAATTAGTGCCCGTCTGGGCGATTGTATTGTTTTGTGCCTTTTGAATTTAATTTGCTCTGCCACAGCATTTAATTAATTCATTTAAGTTTAGTCCCATTCAACACAGACCTACAGTGTGCTGCATGGCCTTGCTAGATTCCAAAATATAAATGTTACTTAGTCTGCTTTTGTTAGATCAACGCTGTAAGATATTGGTATAAAGGGATGGAAGACAAGACAGACCCTAAATCCCCAAATGCTTCCGACAATCCGCCCTAAATTCACCAATTGAAACACATTCTATAGATTAATTATGGCTATAAATATTTACAGTACTGTTGTTATAACTGTTATTTTAGGTGATAAAAAATTTGCAGTCAGCTAAAATCTATATCTGATGGTCAAAACTTAAACAAAAATTGAAGATTAGAAACAAGACAAAATGTTTAGAAAATGGGTTGCATGGTGGCGCATTTGGTTGCACTGTTGCCTTGCTGCCAGAAGGTCCTGGGTTCGACTCCTGGCGGGGGGGGCATGGAGTTTGCATGTTCTCCCCTTGCATGTGTGGGTTCTCTCCGGGTAGTCCGGCTTCCTCCCACACTCCAAAAACATGACTGTTAGGTCGATTGGCCTCTCTAAATTTCCCTTCGGTATGAATGAGTGCATGAATGGTCTGGCAACATGTCCAGGGTGTACCCCGCCTCTCGCCCATAGACTGCTGGAGATAAGCACCAGCTTCCCCATATCCCACCATGGAAGACGTGACGTTAAGACTGACTGTTAAGAAAATGTTTTACCTTTTATACATATATTGTCAAGTATTATTGAAAAGTTCACTTCAATTCACCAAGTGAATAAAATTACACACAGACTACTGTTTTCAAGCCTTTTTTTCTGTTAATTTTTCATGCTGTGTGGTTGTGGTAAAGGCATGTGGGATGTGCATGATAATATTTTATTAAACAAAAACAGAAAAACTTACAGGAGCACAAGGAAAGTGACTGAGTAACAGGCATACAGTCGGGAGTGAAACAGGAGGATCAAGCAGGGAGCAATGAAAACATCCTTAAATACTGAAGGATGAATGGAGAAATGACAGACTGCAGATGTAACTGATCAGGAGAGTATGTGTTCTAGCTGGGGCAGAAGGAAAGCAGGGAGACTGGGAAGGGAGGCTATGGGTGTATTCACACCAGTCACATTTGGTCCGCTTTAAATGCACCTTAGTTCTTTCTCCCCTTGGTCCAGACCTTATGTGCAGGTGTGAATGCACTCATAAGAACGCTGGACTGGACCAAACAATCTGCTTCCAAACGGACTCTGGTGCGGTTCACTTCTGGTGTGAATACAAACGGGCCTCAATCCGACCCAACTACAGGAAACATGCGCCTTTCTGGACTTAACGAGATGCCATATTGTTGTGAATAGTGAATGTTGCACTGAAGTCATACCTGATCTGTCGTCTTTTGCTTTGCAATGCTGCTGCCAGCATGCTGTGAAGCACATTGTCTCCTTCAGCTTGCAGCAAGCATTCTAATGGTGTTCCAAAATTAGAAATAGAACATTGCAAAACATTTGTTAAATGAGCTGCTCTTTACACTCACGATGATTTTGCAGCTGTAAAATACACAAATATACAAAACAGAAATGCAACAAGCATTATTCCATGACTGTTTTTCCTCCATTTGTCTGTGCTCTGTCCTGCCCTGTCATTTCTGTCCAATGGAAGTGATTGTTTACAATATAATTCATTTATAAAAAGTACAATATGAAAACAAACCAAAAACAAAAAAAAGTCTGCATTTGGTCCTGAGCCAGCAAGTGGACCAAAGGACTTTCCAGGTGAGAATTTGCCTTAAGGCTGTATTCACACAGCAAGCAAATGCGGCCGAAAGAAATCCAAATTGTCCCACTTCCATATGTGGCACTGAATCGGATAGATGTGTTTTCAAACCGTCTGCAGTCTGAACAGTCACGTCACGTTTCATTAAACCTTTATGTCATTGTCTTAGCTCTGATAACACCTCCACACAGACTTCTCTACAGCATTGTCAGACACTGCTCCAATGCTGTAGGCCATTGTTAATAGTTGTGCTTTTTTTTTCTTACCTTTCTTCGTATTGTTATGATGTGGTCATAATATTGTCAGCTCACTTTGCTCAGCAACTTAAATAATGATACACCGACACCCGTTGTTTTTCTGTAAACAGTGTGCTGCTGTGTGACGTCTACATTGTCCTCCAGCGCATGGGGTTCTGTTTGGGGTCTTGAACCGTTCAGACTGAAGTTTGATTGCGGTCACAATTAAATAGTAGTAGGAACCACCACGCAGAAAAAAGTCGGATTTTACACCTGCTGTGTGAACGTAGCCTAATAAATACGAACATAGATGGAACACGAGGAGATAATAAAGGGAACAGATGAACAAAGATGTAACAGAATAAATACTAAAAGTACTGCAAGAATGAGCTAAGAAATGGGATAACTAATATGGCAAAAATACCGAAGAGAGACAACAGGAAAATGAAGAAAAAAGAGACAAAACAGAAACCTAAAACTCAAACATCTAAGAATCATAACATAATTATGATGATTTTCTGCTTACAGCTAATGAAAACACATTTAATGTTTGAATGTTACATCAGACCAAAAAAAGAATAATTTTTAACTCAGAAATGTGGTCTTAATGAAAAGTATGTTAAATACCTGCTTATCAAAAGGTACTTTTAATCTGTCAAACAAGTCTCATCAGTATATATTCTGATTTATTGATTATGGCTCTGAATTACCAAATTTAATATAATTTGCCTTTATCCTGACCATGGGATTGAGAGTTGAAAATTAATAAGCAAAATGTGCACATTTGCTTTGGGGGTTAATAGGTTGCATCGGTTTCATGAAAGTCAGTCAGACATTTCTAATGGGCTAAACTAGATTCATGTGTTGTATGTCAAATAATAGGGCTTAGAATCAGTAAAGTAAAACATACCTAACCAGTATACTCATGAAAACCTAAAAACTTGCAAAATAAAGTGTTCTACATTTATTGAGCTGATGGACATTGGCAGAAATCTAAATGTGTTTGTAAACAAACATTTTTGATTTCCTAATCCTAAATGCATTTCTGAAAATGCTCTGATAAGATACATTAAGCAGCATAATAAAGTGTCCTCAGCAAAAGAGAATATTTCAAAGAGCAATCATTCACACACGTTAGTCAGGCTATATAAATGCATTACACATTTTTATAATTTTTTTTTACACTGAAACTATGTCTTTTTATTTCTGTAAATTGTCTTTGTATTACCAAAGAATCAAAAATGCTAAAGGATGACCTAAAATTTCAGACGGACGAAATTTTCTTCATGGCAGAAAAGCAGAAAGATACAGAGGAATAACAACTAGCTTGTGGCTCTGATCTGATTGGTGATCATTTTTCATACTCTTCTAAAGACTGTATGCAAGATGAGACCGTGTGGATACACAGAATAAAGTGATCTGCAAGTAAAATGTTCAAAGAACACAGTTCGGTGTTTCAAATAACCTCCTCATTGGAGGAGTTAATGGAGCTCTAACCAGACATTTTGCACTTGGAATCTTATGAACTCCACCTGCAGTTGATGGCCTGTTCAGAGACTTTAATGTCTGTTCTACCGAGTTCATCTTTCCTTTCATTTTATTTTCCTGATTTATTGAAACCCCGCACACAATTAAATTTGTGGCTTGAGACTGGGTTTGATGTAAAGCCTGTGAAATGAAACATTTGACCAAGCCAAACATTGGAAGCTACACAGTCCTTCTGAGGAACATATGTCAAAATCAGCTGGAATGTAATTAATACTGCTGCGCTACATGAAGATCGCTGGCACATTCAGAGCCTGGGTACTTTATTCATAAATGTTACGTTGCTCACCCATATGGATACCATTCTAACCGCTGATTTTGGCTCTCTGAATTCTGCCAGTTTCCTCGTTTTGGTAGTGCTCAGATACAGCCCTGATGAATTAAGTGGCTGAGTATAAATGGAATGAACCCCAGAATAGAAAGGTCTTTCATCTTTTCTGATAAGACTGTCCTGATTACATCTAAATGTAGAGCAACATTTAGAGGACTATCAATCAATAGGAGCCATAAAAAAGGGGGTGGAGACTGAATGAATTATGCTTCAAAATGTCCCCCTCTCTTTAATTTCCTGTGACAGTACGCATTAACTCTCATCACTGCCTTGCTGCCATTAGACTAGCAAATGATTATGGCTACTGCCTCCACCAGCACTAGAGGAAACTAATGTAGCGTTTTCATGGTGTTTTTATATCACATCCCACCCCCTTGATGCCGCTGTTGCATCCCTGACTCTTTTAAGTGTCTTTTTAGACTTTTTCCGCTCAATCACATTCTGCTCATTTTCACTCCTCTGAGCCCCATCTGCCTCATGGCCCCTGAGGGTGAGGCTTTAGAAACTTATGTGTCTTTTTTGTGTCTTCCCTCAAACTAAGAGTTTAAAGATGCTTGTGGAAAGGATATGTGTCTTTGTGTGTATTTGATACACACAAAACTTAGAATTCATTTTCTTGCATGCCATGGGAAGATGCGTTGTTATGCAAGGTATCCCTTCAGTTGCAGGAGCTATGCATTGCATCAAAGAGCATTTCCCATTAGCAATGATGATCTGTCCCAGTTTACATACCCCCCACTGGATAACTAATTAAGATGTGCAGCTGTTTGGCATTGTTAGTACTCTCATGTACATTTCCCGGCATTCATGGTGCAATAACTGCAAACTTTATAGCACTATAGGTCTGCCTAGAGTTTGCATTGTAGATAGGTTGCGTTTTATCATTGAACTTCCAGTGTATTTCCATCCATCACCAGTGTAACTAATGACCAGCATGATAGATTGCACTAATTCCGTATCTATCACTTCATCCTTTTGGTCCACTTATTGTGTATTGTGGTTTAAACCTATCTCATCTATCTTCTCCTTTAAAGCATTCTGTTGATACACAAGACATTGTCCATGGCTGTAAACCTAATACGAACTTGATGTTGTTTTTGACAGGGAAAATGCATGTTAAAAATGTGTCTGATTTTGTTCATTTTGCACCATCTAAAGCTCCCTCACTGGTATCCACAGGGGGACAACTATCTTTCAACAGCAAGAAACCTTCAGCAGACTTAGATTCAAGGTTAGCGGGTGAGAGGACGGCTGGCGGGTGAGAGGACCGGACAAAAACTTCAAACACTATAAGCCTCGGTCTTATTCTGGGCCAGTTTTTCCAAAGAAAATGGCAAAGTCACTGGAGCAGTTTATTTATATGGAAACTATAGCAGAGTGAGGAGAGTATCAAGTGCAAAGTAGGAGTAGGCAATAAGTTAAAAATATTATGATTTTTAACAAAATTAAGATCCTAATAAGCGCAACAAAATAAATAAAATCAAGTAGAATTACCAAAACATCAGTATATAAGACTTCACTCTGTCCTCAACAGTTTTTCTCACCTCAAAACAAATTCAAGAAGTAACCAATGACAACACTCAGTTAAAGTTCACTTTTGCCACATTATAGAGATGAGAAGATGTATTGTTATATTTTTTGTACAAATTCATCAAAGTTGTCGGTATAACTTAAGCAAAAACATTAGCATCAATATTATTATTGCAACTAATATTAATACTGCAGTAATATTATTCATTATTACATGACATTATTTCACAACCCATACATAACTATATCGGTTCTGTCAGGGAAATGTTACATATTACAGTTTGCGGCCTTACCACAATGCACACAGCATTGAGATTGTTGCTTAAACAAGGTGAGTATTTGCTATTTGATGTTCAGAGTGCTGTATTTATGTTTGATGCTCTTATTGTGAAAGTGTGAAGGTAGATATATCTCAGTTTCCTGCGCTATTTTAAGTCTGTAAGATAGATGACTGTCAAGCTGTTTGAGCAAACTGCCTGTTAATATTTTGTCTGTCCTTTCAAGTATAAACAGTCAAGGGATGAAGCGATGATGGATTTTAATGACCACTATGATAACATTTCAGGCAGTAATATTGTTTCGAAATGAAAGTATGATAACTGCCATAATAAAAACGCCAAGTGTTTTGATTGTCCATCAAATGCAGCATGTCAGACACTCAATACAACAGACATACTGTAATTAAATGATCAAAAAGCACCAAGTGTTAATTTGGACTAATTTTATTTTGGAGTTTATAATATAAGAAGGCGGTTTGAAGGCGTTTCTCTCTTCCCAACATGCAGAAGGGAAAAACGTTCAGAAATCCTCTGCCTCAAGCAGCCCAGTTGTTAATGCAAAATAAAGTAACTGTTAGCTGGATGTTTGTACTCTGTTTTAACTTGTTATAAACTTCTCAGATTTTTTGTTCTACTATGCAGCATTGTAGCCAAGCGTCTGCCAATACTCAGTAAGACAGCGAAAATAATATGAGACTTTTTGGCTGAAGCAGTTCGACAAGTGGCTATTTGTCGAACTGCAGGCAGAAAAAAAAACTGCAGGCAGAAATTCCTGAAAATTTTGAAAATATAAGCCTATGCTCTGAACTTCAAAAAACGAATTTTCTAAAGCTAATTTTAACAGCTTAAAGTATGTTATTTGTGTGCAAAAACACAAAAGAATACTGGGTGAACAGTGTTATTTTACTGCAGACTGTAAGTTGTCTGTTTCATTCAATAAACTCACATATTTAAAAAGAGAAAACAATAAGTAAACAGTAATATTGGTGACAATGAGGACTTTCCAAACAGTCATTATGCAAATGATCATATTGTTCCACCCCTAAAACAGACCACAAACCACAATAGAGTTCTTTGGTAATGAATGAAAAAGAGAATTTAGAGAAGGGAATCACAGGAAGAGCAGGTCATGGAGCAGGTCAGTTATGGTTGAGGTGCAAACACACCCTCCATTTCTGCTACCTGTATGACCCCCTCTCTTTTCCAATAGTTATAATCAATCTGAAAGAGAGAGGTGTCCCAATCATTGTGGTTTTTAGTATAACAATGGCCATCAGTGGGCTCTAGATGGACAAACTGTCTACTTTTAAGGCAAGGCTTAAAACTTTCCTTTTTGATAAAGCTTATAGTTAGAGTGGCTTAGGTTATCCTGAGCTATCTCTGTAGTTATGCTGCTATAGGCTTAGGCTGCTGGAGGATATAATGACCACTTTCACCCTCTTCGCTACATTCTCACACTACAGTTTTGCATTATTTGCTGTTATTTCAGCTTTTAACTTTGTTCTCTCTCTTTTCTCTTCCTAGAAGCTACACCTGGCCTGACTCTGTGTCTACCTGTGACACCTTTCTGGAGAGGGGCATCGTCCGAGCTTCTGCTGGCAACAACTTAATGCTCACCCTCTACCGATGATCCACATGGCCCTGTCTTTCAGTGTTTAAGCCTTTCTCTCTCCTAGACATGGCAATTGACTGAGCTTTTGCTGTGACTAACTCTATGTGCTCTCTTCAGACTCTAACCTTGAAAACTGGCTCAGAGTTTATCTGTTCCTTCTTTCTAGATGAAACGACTAAAGGAGCTACATCCATTAACATTTACTTTTCCTTCCCATAGAAAGTACTCCTGGATCAGTGCTTCTTTGTTCTCTTTGTGTCTCTGCTCTGTTCTCTCTAACCCCCAGTCGGTCGTGGCAGATGGCCGCTCACACTGAGCCTGGTTCTGCTGGAGGTTTCTTCCTGTTAAAAGGGAGTTTTTCCTCTCCACTGTCGCTACATGCATGCTCAGTATGAGGGATTGCTGCAAAGTCAACGCCAGTGACTGTCCACAGTCTCTACATGCTCATCCGGGAGGAGTGACTGCTACAAATCTCTGACTCTATGCAATCTGTTGGGTTTCCTTAGATCGAAAAACTTTTTATCCAATTTGAATAAATATCTGAATCTGACTGCACTGTTCAATGGTTAGGACTAATTGGAATGTATGTACCTGAGTTTTGTGAATTGCCTTCAGACAACATGTGTTGTGAATTGGCGCTATATAAATAAAACTGAATTGAATTGAATGGAGGACAGGCAGTGTAACGGACAGTATAACAGACAGTGTAACGGAAGAATCCAGCAAAAAACAATAAAAAAACCAAGAGATTAAACTGAGGCAGGGGTGGCAAATGACATAAAACCACAATGAGCTAATCGGCGGAGATGGAGTACGGCTGTGGCACAATGAAAACAGGGAAACTGAGGGGGGAAGAATAGATTAATAGAAAAGGAGCTAAACTAAGACTCAAAGAAACTGCTAACCAAGAGGAGCAGACTAACATTCATCTAAGAGAAATAAATCCAAATGCACACAGAATGGAACAATAATAAACTAAGAAACACAAAAGAATAAACTAGTACAGAAACACCTTATTAGCAATAACAAACGCAGTGAAATTAACTGAATATGGCAAGATCTATAGTGCATAAATAAATGAGCAAGAAAATGATCAAAACCCCAAAACTGGAGAATCATAACAGAGTACTTAATGTTTTGGTGATGCCATTGAAAGTACAAAAAAAAACCTGCAAAATAACCTTATGAAAGAAGAGTCTGAAAGAATTAATAAAATATCAAAAATATTTTAAAAATATATATTTTTAAATTAATTTGTGATTAATGTTGCTTAGTCAAAAGTTGACTGTCTATAGCACCTCAAATAATGAAGCATTAGGCTAAGAAATCAGGATAAAGACTTTATAGAGGTTTTTGGGATTCGTTAATGCTGTAAATACACATAAATAACTCCAGGTTGGTGGTTTCTCCATTGCAAACGTTATGGTGTTAAAGTAGCTCCCCATCTACAACAAAATGGTCCTGCCTCTGCACTAAAAAGTGTTTAGAAAGTATAAAGTTTCCATAAAAATTCTATTGCTTTGTGCAGCTGTTTTAGAGTGGATTTTATGTTTAAAATAAAATCCTTGAACATAGTTACATAAAGGCATCCTTAAACTTGAAGACTTTATTGAAACCTCTCCTGCATCTCCCACTATCATATATACTGTATGGTGGTTTTAAAAAACATGACTTTTTCAAAGGCACTATGAGTTTCACTAGTTGCTAAATCAGACCAACAGCATTTGATAAAGTTATAAAAAGATTTAATCACCTGAGATATACGTAAGCCTTATAGGAGGCAACTGTGGCTCAGTGGTAAGAGTCGTCTTGCAATCAGACAGTTGTGGTTTCGATTTCAGCTTCCTCCTGCCACATGTTGATGTGGCAGGAGGTGGCAGATGCGGCAGAAGTGGGCAAGGCACTTAACCTCAAATTGCCTACCGATCTGCGTATCAGTGTATGAATGTGGCTCTAGTGTAAAGCGCTTTAAGTGGTCAGTGTGACTGGAAAGGAACTATATAAGTTCAGTCCATATAGCATTTAACAACATTTTGGGAGCTAGCAGCAAACTTGTAAAATGTAATTGTATAACTGGAAGTCAAAGCCAAGTAATACGGATGACTGCTATATTATTTCTTTTGCCCCTTTAATAAGCCTGAACAGTGAGTGACAGATTCAGTTTCCAAGAATTGTCCCCTATTTCCTATAATGTCAGATCAGTCAGTAGGATATCATCACAGTTTACTTCAGTCCAACTCATTGGTGATAGGTAAACAATGATCCTCTTTTAGTCCAATTTTAAAGACTTCTGGGTGTTGTTACATTTTTCAAAGTCATTAAGCCTCAATGATTATGTTTTTTTATATATGAATATTATATGTCATTTAAATATTTATCTGATCAGATGTTTTAATAGCTAACTGGCTCAAATTACAACTAGAAACACAAGGGGAATAGGGTGTAAAAGGGGATATATTAGAATGTAGAAGTAGCAATAAAAAATTATCAGATTTGATCATTTGTATAAATACATAATTCTATTATTTGTCGAAATACTTCACTACCAAGAAAATGAACAGATACACAAAGGTAAGTACAAAGGCATTAACAGTAAGTAGGTCTCATGAAATAGTAATGCCTGAGTGTGACATGTAGCAACAAAGTGGCAAAGGAGCGACGTAACCTGAAGCTGTCATCAGGTGCTTCTCTAGTTTTCTACTGGATGTTGTTTGATGTCATGAATTACTCTGAGTAAAAAAATGTTTTCAGTGTCCCACAGTACAAGGTGCCCTGTTCCCAAATACACATCCCAACCTTGTATAACACATTGCATATGTTTGCCTGTCTTTATTTGTTTTCCTGGTGAACTTTTGTGCTTTCCAATGGTTTTCATACACTTTCAACTTCCCAACATTGGGTTGGCAGTTGTCTCTGCAGGCATTTCTAACACACAATTGTTCTTTGGTCTAAATCAGACGTGTCAATCTCATGGCCCGCGAAGCACCACTGGCCCACAACACAGTTGTATCAGGCCCGGGAGATAATTTCTTATTTTTATTTTTGTCCACATAATTGTCCACTAGTCAGTTACAACATTTACTTGAAGCTCTAGGCATATGTGCATACATGTTGCACTTATAGGACAGTCAGATGTATCAATGAAACTAGCGGCACTATTGGCGCTGCCTAGAACTGACAAACCAAGGAAGCCAAACCAAGACATTTTGTTGAAAAACTAAATGCTCCCAAAGTTTTTTAAGTTTCCAGAGCTCAAAGCCTAATGCCAAGCAGGCAAAAACAAAGTATGTTTTTGTTTATTTCCGTAAAACTACATTTGTCCAGCTGTTGAAAACATTGTCCATGTTTTGGGCCTGTCAAAATAAGGTGAGATCTTTCCATGTAATTCATGCAACATTTATTGAATGCTCACAGTTAATTCAATAAAAAGTAAAATAAGTATATTTTCACATTCTGTGACTAAAAGAATGGAGAAGCCTGTATGGAATTATATATTAACGGTCTTATCTTTTGCAGAAGTATAAACTACAAGTGTAACCAAAGAAATAATGTATGATGATTTTCTATTTTCTACAAATATTGAATGAAATGAGTGATCTTTGATTATCAAGTTAAACACATATAAATAGTAATATGATTGAAATATGATTGTGAACTGATGACTAAAATAAAACATTAAGGTTTAGAGATTCTTAATCAGATATATATGAAAGAGATATAATGCTAATCAGTTGTGATGTATGGATAAGAAAAGGATGAAGTTGAATGGTTTTGAACTGTAAATGAAGTAAAGGCTGTAACTAAAAGTTTGAGCAGCACCGATGTAAGAATTAAAGCCTCTGTTTAAGCGGAAGTGTAATGTTGGGTGAGACAGGAATAGAGCAGATGTTGAGGAATTCGGGAAGTGAGAGCTGTACCTTACAGTACAAGGCTGATGACTGAGGTGAGGACCAGGTCAGACGAGAGGTCAGCAGTCGGCTCAGAACTGAGGTGATGATGGCATGTCTGAAGTGAAGCACACGACTCGGATAATTTCAAGGAAAAGATCACCTTATGTCACCGGTGACCAATGGGACAGCCATGGCAACAACCGCTGGCCAATAAGCACAAAGCGTTTGGTGAAAATGCTGTAAAAAAAAAAAGGAGAAAAGATGCTACAGATGAAACAGAGGACCAGAGACGCAGCCCGCTGATAATTCTGCATTGAAAAGCGGATCAACCCGTGTGCCCTGAAAGGATTATGGCTTCAAATTGAGAATCTGATTTCATCTATGGCCTTTTTACCCAGACAACTTAAGTGAACTTGGTCAGTGAACAACTGATTGCTCTAAGTTTCAGGCTTCCGGAAACTTCAGTTATACCTCTTGTGTTTCCTTCAACTCTTCAGCCTCTGGAAGCTACTGTTTTCTGAGACATATGAAGTTCCTGTTTGACCATCTAAACCTGGAGCATCAGTGCCTGTCCTCTTAGAGGAAGAAAACTGAAGATTTAAGTTGCCTTTCATCCAAGGAAATCCACTCACTGTCTCCCGAAAAAACATCTCCATCGGGTGCATGGATGAGCCTCCGTCTTCAAAGCCTCTCCAAACTCAGTAGTTTCAGCATCAGGGAAAGTTGAGTTGATTGTTTCACTTCTATTATTCAAATTATTATGTGTTACTGAATTTATGCTGTTACTGACCCTGCAAGGGCATTACTAATTGAAGAAAGCATATAAAATTCTAGATAAATTGCGGACAGTCAATTATTTGAGTCACCTTATTTTTGGTTTTCGGTGGTGGTGATAAGTCTTGCTGCCTGGTTCTAAAACATTTTAGGAGGTTTTCATAGGTTGCCTATAGCCAAACTTGTTAAAACAGCGCCCTTTGGGGTTTGTGCCGAGTCTTTGAAATTAACCTAACCCATAAACCAAGTGCAAGTTGTAAAATTAGATAATGAGCAGCCGTTACCAGAAGTGACTGTTGAGGGCTGGATGACTGCTGTGGGCTACTCGGTTGTCCAAATCACCATTTGAAGAAGTGCGATGGATGTAGGCTGTTAGAGGTTGGTCGTGTAATTTCAAGACACCAGCTTAAACAGATCTTTTAGTAAACCTGCTTAGTAAGACCTTTCAGGTTTAGGGAAGTCAGGACCCTTTGGATGGAGACCTGGTTTGAGCAATTCCCTTCTGAAATACGGAAGTAGGAGGGAGGATCATCGGACAACAAAAGGCCCTTCTTTGTTCGGGTTTGACACCCCCCATCTAAACCATTTTAATATAGCTCTGGCTGCCGTCCTGCCTGAAATTAAATTTTCCCTCAGTCTTAAGTCTTTTGCAGCCTGTAACAGATTTTCCTACAGGACTGCTCTATATTTAGCTCAGTCCTTCCCTTCAACTCTGATTAGCCTTGCTGTTTGTGCTCAAAAAGCTACCCCACAGCCTGATGCTGCCACCACCATGTTTCTCTGTGGAGAGTGTGTTTAGCATGGTGCACTTGAACCTTATATGTGAGCCACATGTAGTATTTTGATTGCAGGCCCAGCAGTTTAATTTTGGTCTCAGCAGACCAGAACACTGAGTTCACTATATTTGCTCTGTCCCCTGCATAGCTTGTAAAGGGCTTTAAATGGGAAATCCTGGGATATCATGTGACCTCCTTTCAACAATAGCTTTCATAAAGGCTAGATTTGTCAAGAACACAACTAAAAGTTGTCACGTCAACAGTTTCTCCCTACTGAGCTGTGTATCTCAGCAGCTCCGCCAAAGTTAACATGGGTCTCTTGGTTGTTTCTATGATTAATGATCAGCTTGCATATCCTGTCATTTTAGTTGGATGCCCATTTCTAGGTTTGCAGCATTGTCATAATCTTTGAGATCAGCAAAATCAATTGAGTTTGGTTTATTTCTTCTAGATGTGACTGGAGTTTATAATTTGGAGTTTGACAAGTTAGAGCATGCAAAGTACAACGGCTATGTTGAGTTATTTTGGAACAGTTTCAAGGAAACAAGCTATTCTCTGTATTTTGACATTTTACCATAATGGATTTTAGGTGCAATTACATCCGACTCTACTGACCATCAGTCTTTCTCATTATTAAGTGGTTTGTCATCCACAGAGGTCACAAGCCTCTATATATTCAAAGTACATCAGCATATCTAAATGTGTTTCTTACAAGCAGAACAATTTCACTGCCATTGGTTATAAATGCGACACCACATTCCTCTGTTCTGCCACCATAAGGCTGATAGGTAAGGGACGTCATTATGACTGGCTTCAAGGGGAAGGGGGGAAACAACACGTCCCTGCTTTGAAACCCAAATGCAGAGTGAGAGTGAGTAGCTTTAATGTCGATGGGCAGAGAAATTTTAATCATCATACCTAGATCTCATATCATCTGTCATGTAGAGCAGAAAACATTAGCAGGGATGGCCAAAAGCTGCCACAGCCAGTGCATGATGTTACAGTGTGTGTCCTCAAGCTTGTTGGTGTCACAGGAGTAACAGACTGTGGCATGGATGTGACTTCAAAGCAAGATGAAGACATGAAATGAACCTTAAAGACTGTGAGGAAGGATCCATTTGAATATGTATTTCTGTCTTTGCATTTTCTTTCTTGTCCCAGTCTGCTTATCTGCACACAAGAAAACTGGCTATGATAATTATGAGTTACTGATGCATGCGGATCATTATTAAACTGCAGGTACTGCAGGGACTTTAGGTTTCATCAGGCAGGGGAATTTCTTGGGATACCCCACAACTGGCTGTTAAAAAGTGAAAAGGGCTGTCTGGGTTTCAACCAAATCTCTGATAAGTGAAATACAATGGATGGATGGGATGGATGTAAACATGGAGACCTATAGTCACTATAAAAATGTAAGAAGCAGCAATTAAAAATTTGATGTATTGTTATGACCAATCTCTTATGTTATTCGAACCAATTTATTCCTTTACAACATAACAAATAAATTACAACACTGTATGTCATAATCTGCCTGTGTTCATTTTTGAGTTTGAGTTCTGTTTACCTTCTTTTCACTGCCATGTTCCCTATTGCTTTATTTAAGTTCATTAGATTCATTCTGTTTAGTTTTTGTTACTTCCCTGGATTCCTGTGTTGTTTGTGTTTATATTCCCTTATAGATCGGGTTCCTCCCAGTTTATATTTGGTTAGTCTCATTGTTTGTTTACTTTTCAGTTACCTCCCTGCACTCCATGGTCAACCTTCCTAAGTTACTCTCTCCCACCAGCTGATCCCGATCCCTTCTGATGTTAACTGGTCCATTCTCCTTCCCTACGTCAGTTTTAATATCCTCTGGTTCTCATTGTTTTCCGCCGGATCCACTGCCGACATCCCTAGTTCCATGTCTCTGTGTTCTAGCCCGTTACCCTGCCTGTGTTTCCTGCTGTAAGTTTAATTTCAGTTATTATTAAATCCTTTCTACTCCCCATGCGGCTCCCGTCCTCCTGCTTGCACTTTGGTCCTGTGCCACCACCTCACCTTACTACAATGTATTAAATAATTTAAAGTAATATGTATCTTATGATCCATATTTTTCACAGTTTTAAAATGGACTATATGATTTATGACAAGTTTAATGAAGTAAAGTTGTTCCAGTTTAAAAAAAAGCAGAAATTTAAATCACAAACTAAAACTTTGACCTGATCAGGAATTCATTTCCCATAAAAGTAAAGAAGCAAAGAAACCACACACATAAAAAGAGGAACAAAAACGAGCAAGTAATAATGTGCAAAATATATTTGTATTATTCCCTCTTAAAATACTTGTGAAAATTTATAAAAAACTGGAAGAATGTGAAGAAGTCTTTTCAAAAAAAGTATGTATTACTTTGAGAGCCCAAGACAGAAATGTTTCTAACACTTTGCCTACTATGAACAAAAATGCATCAACAGTAAAAACATCATTTTATTCTTCACAAGAGAGCAATAATATCGCTTCAGTTTATAATGCTTTTGCACTTTCAGTCAACGCATCCCAGCATGCCTGTGTGAGTAGCAGCAGTCCAAATATTATGCTTCTGCTTCAGTGCTGAACCCCTCCTGATCTCTGGTAATTGAGGCAATGAATCTTTCCCCCTGTGAATCGGTGGTCTCGGTCTCTGACTGTCCATTAATGGGGATTTTAAACTGTGACCAGGGAAGAAGCCCCAGATTTCATATCACTGGGCATGTAAGTTAATAACAGCCTTCTTTCTATTGGACACTTTGCTTCTGAGGTGAGGTGCATGAGCTAACCACAGTTAAATAACCTTAGAGAAATGCGAGACCAACAGAGCCAGGGCTTTCTTTTGCAACTCATAGAATATACATATTCATGTAAAATTAGTAATTTCTGCTTTAACCAAAAATTGTTTCAGTGTTTTTATTTCAAATACATCTTTTAGCACTTTATCAGTGAATCCTAAATGACCTTATCTATTACATCTCAACCATATAGGTATTAATGGTTCGGTTGCCAAGTATGGATAATTCTCTTGTATTTGCTCAGCTACTGTCTCTTAAATAGTATCAATTGGCTCTTTACTGAATCTTGTAGGAGCATTGCATTGTCAGGATTTTTATGTTTAAAGAACAATTCTAGTAATCCATCCTTCCATGTTTCTTATTATTTTGTGCTTTGTCAAACAATTTAGGGATTGCAGCCAATCTTTGTTGTCAGTGAGAAAAAAGTGG
Organism: Crenichthys baileyi; assembly: GCA_036173005.1. NCBI lineage: Eukaryota > Metazoa > Chordata > Actinopteri > Cyprinodontiformes > Goodeidae > Crenichthys > Crenichthys baileyi. The sequence continues at coordinate 54,472 of JAHHUM010001536.1, read as the reverse complement.
GGTCCATCATAGATCAGTTTGAAGTATCTTTGTCCAAACAGTTTATTTTAATGTAAAATAAATTTTCTATACCATTCTTTGCAACAGAAAAAGATGAATAGTAAAAACCAAGTATAAAACCCAAGAACTAGTGATCATCAGAGTCACCTTGTTGAATGAAGACTAAATATCCTGGAATACATCAGAAATATGGTCCCTGATGTTAAATTGCTAAACAAATGTCTCAGGCCGGTGAAAGCAAATAACATAGGCAGATGGAAGAATTGGTTGATGCTGAGAAGTCCAAAAGTGACTAAAGAAGGATGGGGACAAAATGGAGGCAGCAAAAGCAAATGAACTCAAAAAGAGAGCAAATGAAGACAAGATCTATCACATGAGACAGCACCTAAGATTCACAGTGTGCAAACATTCCTCTGAAGCTGTTAAGGACATAATACCAGGATGTAAGACAGTGCTAGGCAAATCTTAGAATGAGCACTCTTATCAAGCGGTTAGAATAGTTTACAGAAATGTCTCTGCTGAGTTATGGCTGGAAGCCCCACAATTTAGGCACCCAAACAGGGGTGGTACAAAAGTGCTGCTCAGTTATGGAAAAATATAAAATTATTTTGGTCAATAGTGGGAAAACAGACTGTTAAGACACCTGCCAGCAAGCATTGCAGCTCTGACGTCACCTGCCGAGGTGATATATTCTGTCACAAGCTAACACAGCTATGCTACTACAGTCGTGGTCCCCTACAGGTCGCCATGCAAAGGGAGCAATCTCTGGAGAATCAGAAGCTCGCTGGCAGGTTTAATTCCACCATTCTCCACCACTGGCCAATTAAAAGAAGAGCTTGACAAAGCTGGAAATCTTGCTGGGAGAAGAAAACCAGAAGATTTACTTTCAGATTGGAGTTTGTAGCGCTGTTACTCAGGTATAATAAAAAAAAAAACATTTATGTTTTTTTCCAAAGAAATACATTTTCCTCGTTTTGTTCCAGTCGACTACCAACGTCATCATATTTTTCCCCTTTCGCTGTAGGAGAAGTTGAGCGTTTTGTTCACGAGTTTTTCACGCGTGACTACTCCAACCCCCCTTTATTCATATCTGTCGCAGGTGAAGCCTATACCAAGTAAATTTGTATCTTTTGTTACTTTTCTTAGTCCTGGGCAGGGTAAAGTAGAAAATACTAAGGTGATCTAGGATCGCCACTTGGGTTTTAACCAGCTGTTCCTACATCAGCCTGGAGTTTAAAGTTGAACTATTGAAGTTTAATTTGACGTAGGCTGAGTTCACAATCTAGCCTTGTGTTTATTTCTGTTCATTCCATTGTCTCATCTGTTTATAGCCTGTGTTTTTCCACTGGTTTCCCGCATTGAGTTTTATTACACTTTGTTTAGACCAGCTCGCTATCAGCTGGTAGCGGCTAAAGAGCTAGGCTGCTTTTGCACCATAAGGAGTCTGAGTTGGCCTGGATTCACAGTCTGCCCGATGTTTGCTGCATGTCTGATCGCATCACATATGTGGATAAAACGTGCTAGAGACAGATGCGACTGAGACCTCCATATATGGGTCGCGTGCTCTACCGCTACCCCACGCGCTATGCCTAACTTATGTTTTGCTTTCTTACTACAGATTTTAATCCTCACTGTTCTTTGAGCATATTAGCTTTTTTGTTCACAACCACCTGTCTAGCCCATACCTCTTCTCCCTCCATTATGAAAAGTATACACCTGTAGACATGTGGATAAAAAGGTCCAATTTCCAATTCTATTTTTTCCCCTATGTTTTTTTTTTTACTAAATTGCTCAAAGTTGTGTTTCTAAACTTGTCACAGGCGAGTTTCTTGGGCTGCACAGCCGGTAAGTAGACTCTTGTGGTCAATCAAAATAATTTCTATGTTAATGTGAAGGCTTGAAAAGGCTTGAAACTGACCGCTAGAAATGTAAAAACATAAGTTTTCAAAGTTCATCAGACTGAAGGACATACAGGTTGGAAATGTACTTTACCTTCCCTTAACAAAAGGTGGGTTTTGATGCATTTTTGCCTCCATGTTGTTTATCATTGTGCTCCCCACACTCTGTTAAAAATCATTTTGCTTTACCTATACCCTAACCAAACTGGATCTTGGTAAAACTATTTTTGGGGTCCATGTTTGAACCCCAGTCAACCATTTGAAGACCTCTGATCTTGACTGACTGGCAGAGAGCTCAATATCCAACTCCGTCCTCTCCCATACCTGTCAGGACATTTTTTCTACCTGGACTGATTGGCAGCCACTTTGCCTCCTGCCACCGGCTTGTCAGCAAAGATAGACTCCCCTTGTCAATACCTCTTAGTCCCAAGCAGATATACATCTAAAAGGTGACCAAGTGAACTGAGTAGGAGACTGATCAATTTTATCTCACCTTAATTTATACAGAGTAAATAATTAACTTCCTTCCATGTTTTAAACATTAACAGAATCATTGGGAGTCAAAGCCAGGAAAGAGAAAGATTGTTTAACTTCCATAGTGGACCCACAGGTTAATGAGCAAGTAGGGAGCAAAATAAGGCATGTTCAAAGTCTCTTCTTCTATTACTTATTCATTATACATAGTAAATCTACTGTGCAAAAGTTTATCTATAGGTTGTAAATTTTTTTTCTTTGTTTTTGGGGAAAGATTTTGACATTTTAGTTTTGGACAGCAACAAATTATATTTAAACAGGTACTTTAGTATAATTTTGGAAGTATTAGAAAATAAAACTTTACCTACTCTATCACAGTAAGATCCAACTGAAGTGTCAAACAAGGTCAAGAGCACATGGTGTTCCTACTTTTCAGCCAAATATGATGAATCCTTTGTAACTTGGTAGTCCTTTGTCCTGACTCTGCTTCCATTAAGCTTCCAACATAGACTGCTGGAGTTTAACAAAAACCGTGTCAAAACTTACTTTGGGAGACTATCTTAGTCTCACCCTGCGTCAAGTCCTAAACAAATATCTCCCCATCCATGAACATGAGCTGGTTCGATCCCACTGACGCCAAAATGCCAGCTCAATTAATCCACAGTGTTTCACTCAGACTTTTAAACACTGTCTACTTAGAAGAGAACAAAAAAAACAACAAATAAAGGGATTTCTCACTAGGAAAGCAATGCTGTAGTGTGTTCTCATGGTTCCGAAGAGTTACAAAAATAGCAGTCTGTACACACTGTATTTTCTAAAAATAAGTGTGGCTTCAGTTTTTCTTCATCTGTTATTGATCTGCTTCCCAGTCAAGTGCACAGTAGAGAGGACAGGGAGGTATGAATTAGGTCGCGTCCATCCTGGACAGATCACCAGTCAATAATAGGAGTACACACTGACTAAGGCCTGTTTTACCCCAAAACAATTTCTGGTAAAAAAGGAAAAGTTTAGTTGCGTTTCTACTGTTTGGCACACATTTTCTTTAAAAATGGCACAATTTGAGAACAGCTTCCAGCGTGCAATGGTTTGAAAACGTCCAGGTCTCCGTTGTCATGTAGATGAAAGAAATTTAATGTTTCTTATGGGGAAGCCCTGGGTCATGCATACGACTGAAATCAATACCGCCAACGAGTGATGTGACGGGGGAATTACACCACATTCACATCTATACTGTTGCCATGTGAACAGAAATTGTAATTGTCATGTAAAAGTGGTAACAGAAACGGAACACAAATCCAGTTTTCAATGGATCGTTGTTGAGTGAACAGGACCTAAAAAAAAAAAAAATGTACCTAAGAATCAAGATTTTGGACTGTCTGAGCAAATTAGAGCACCCTGTAGTAGCAGGAGTAGTAGTAATCAGTAAACAGTAGTGGTAACCAGAGTAACACGCATGGGGAGAACATGAAAACTTCATGCACAATGAACCCAAGTTGAAATATGAACCCCGGACCTTCTTGCTTCACCTACTTTCCATGGAAACTTACCGGAGTCTCTATATACCTAATCTTTCAATACAGAAGCGAGGAACATTATACTAAGCCTTTTATTAAGCAATATCCAAGGTGAGACTATATAATCTTTCCTCACTGTAATTTCCCTGAATGACTGCATAATCTTTTTCCAGAACATTTGGTCCCAAAAAACGAACTTAATCAAGATGTCCAGACTATTCATTAAAAATCAATGGAAAGAAAAAAGCCCATTTGATTTAATTATTTAAACACAAACACACCAAAAGATTCAATACAATTCGAAACTATTTTTTCTTGAGCTAAAACTCTTTCATTTGATCTGTTGCAACTACAAAAATATGCTTGTGCTGACCACTAAAAGCACCTGGACTCAATCAGCCCAGTATAGTTATTTCACTGCGTATTTACAAGATGAAAGGGTAGAAACAACAGGGAAAAAGCAGACATCAGGGAGACAAATTGGTGAAAATTATCACAAAAACGAAAAATTCAGGGTGGCAGGCCTTCAGAATGCGTGGTTGGGTACGCTTGACCTCTGCAGCCTTGGTCCTCAGTCATAATTTAGCATTTTGACTTATTTGAAATAGCCAGTGGTCTCTGGAGAATTAGATTTCTTTGTTATGTCAGCTGCAAGCTTGAAAATATTGTACCTCTAAGTGTGCTTGTTTATGATTCTTTAAGTATGTGTGCTTAAAAATAAAAGATTTTCACGCTGTGGGCACAGTATATTGTTCACATATTGAACTATGGTTTCCACTGATAAGCTAACAGACTGCAGCAGTGTACCCTTTCCTTAGAGGGAAAAATGTTACTTTCTTCTTTTTCATTTGGTTATTTGAGATTCATGGCAGGATTATGGCCTTCACGGATGGCAGCATGATGGCACCATTCCAGATTTACTGCAAAACCATTACTTTTGGGATAGTAATCACAGTAACCATATGGCAAAATGTTTGTTAAAGTGTAAAGATATTGGCTTTTAAAGCAAACTGTTTCTGTTCATGATCTTGGCTCCCACTAGTGTAATCTCTGAGGTCTGGAAAGTATCTTAGGAGACAAGTCTTAGCCTATTTTTATGCTAATAAGTTCTTAAACAGCAAGCCCTGCACACATGCACATAATAAACACAAGAAACTTTACCCCAAAACACAATTTATTAACAAAATACTTTAATTTTTCAGTTACTTTAGTTTGGAAACTATTTAACTATGTGAACACACATGGAATAAATTAACACAACTTCTTAAAATACAAGAATTGAAATGAACTCAAAATAACACTAATAACATATTTCAAATCAACAAACTCTTTACTATACTAGAATAATCCAAATAAAACTACCAAGCAAAATGTAAAAAATAAGAACGACCAACTATGTACAATATGAACAAATGAATCAAAGATGGTTAAAAACCATAAAGAATAAAGTGATGCAACATTACCATTCAATGTTATTTATGTTTGAGAACCAAGGATTATCCTGAGGAATCTGGAAATGAGGTTAAGTTAGTCTTGGTTCTGCCCGCCACACAAGTTAGTTGTGTGGCGGGTGGAACGTCTGGGGGGGGGGGGGGAGAGTCCTGTTCCGAGACAGGAGATGCGGTTTCTAGGCCTCCTTCTTCAGGCAGGTAATGCTTTGTTGACATTGTTAGAGACACTGTCTCTCCTTGGGGATTTTTTGGCTCAGACTCTTTTGTGCAGAAGCTCAAACAGAAAGGTTAAGACAGCTAGTTATATTTTTGGCCATGGTTACAATCACCGGGTACACGCCCAGCAGACAGTAGTTAACATTGAATCCAGGGTTTCTTTGAAGAAATCTTTCTACTTGGCCCGTGAGGTCAGGACATTCACACTTGTGGCCTCCTCTATGCTACCAGTTGATGGATGCGGGAAAAGAGAGAAATGCTGCTAGGAGCAAAGTTTTGCAGATGTAGTACATCACCGGGACTCAAGCAGTGACTCTTCCTTCATGAGAGTTGTACGGGAAAATGGTTGCTGTGCATTCTGGGATTAAGAGTTTTTAACTAGTCTCTTGTGTAGTTCAGTCTTGTGTTAATCCTAAGGCTGGGCCCCCACATAATGGTGTGTTATCCACTTTCCCTGGCAGTTTTTAAAATATTATACCTGCTTAGTGTATAATGAAAGTAAACGTTGCCTAAGACGTTTAAATAAAATGTTAATATACATGTCCCCCAAAGTCCAGACTCTCTATGTTGGTCTGCTACCACTTGCCAGCCTTGTGGAAGGCCGGCTTGATGGCAACAATAGATAAGCTCTCAATTTGTACTCCCCAGGCAATAAGCTTTGGCTGGCAGTATAAGCTTGAGCTCAAGTTTTAAATTTACTTGGAATAGAAAGTGGAGACAGCAAAGCTATACAAAGGGGCATCTGTAATTTTAGAGAAAAAGAGGCCCAAAATTTTCAGATGGAAAAATTGATGACAAAAAAAAACCAAAAAAAGGGCCAAAAACCCCCTTTACAAAAAAATGCTGCTCATCGTTGGGCTTAAATCCCTTTCCTTTCACTCTTTTTTTGAGCAACCTTTTCTCCCGTTTTTACTCATCAGGGGTGTGCTACCCCGGGGTGTCTGTGATAAAAAAAAGCTGGTTTTGTAAGCCAGAAGGCGCCTTCTGCCACTGCCACAAGTTTACAAACAATATAGTACAGGACTTCAACATTATTTATAGACTGTAGAATGCTTTTCAAAAATAAACATTTTGGAAAAAATATATTTGCATAAATACACTCAAGATAAAGTACATTAATTCTAAAAAATTTTACACAGAAGGGGAAAATTTTAAATGAGGTGATTTGTTTTTATTTGGGTTTTTTTGTTTGGGGGCATACTGAAAGTCAGTAACATAGCCCTTTAAATGGGCCCTCCCAACGCCCCCCAACTTTTTGGAGAAGGTTCGCTTTTTGGGGTGTGCTGTTCAATCTCCCCCCTGAGCTTGTGAGTGCAGCAGGGGTTTCCCCGGGGCTGGTCCAAGTCTGACTCTTTTTTTCCCCTTCTTTTTGATCCCCCCGGATCCAAAAATTTTACCTTTCAACAATCATCTCCTTTCTCCTCCACCAGCAGGCTCTTGGCCCCCCCTGGTTTCCAGTTTTTGGTTTTTTTCCCCCCCCTTTTTTCCCCTATTTTGTTATGGTCATTTTTTCCAAATCAAAAACCTCTTTATAGGGGGAAGAAGGTAATCACAGTAGGAAATTTTTTGACAAGTGAGTGGGCCACATTAATATCAAATAAAAATGAAAGTGGTAAAATGACCGGCCCTGGCAAAAAAAAAACATAACAAAAAAAAGCAGGGGCAAAATTAAAAGATGGAAACATGTAAAACAAGGGATTTTTCAAAAAAATTTTTAAAAAGGGGTGTGTTTACAAAAATTTTAAATTTTTTCTAAGGTTTTTTAAATTTTAGATTTCCCTTTAAAAATTTTTTGGCCATGGGTTACTTACGTTTTCTTTTTTTTTGTCCCCTTTTTCAACAAAAATAATCCCCAACCCCTTAGGAAAGGGGGCAGGGGGCCCCACACCTAGCCCCAAAAGGGTCCCCAAACCCCCACGTCCCCCAAATCAAACCCCCGCCCCCTCAGCCCGGCCCAAAAGGGGGAAACTTGGACCCCCTTGGCAGGAATTTTTGGAAAAAGACTTTTTAGGGGTCTTTGGGGAAAAACAGGGCCCTGATCTTTTCCCACATATTTGGGAAGGAAAACCCTTTTTTCGGCAGGGTTTTTTTTTTCCAAAATTTTTTACCAGACTATTTTCCACCCCTTTTTGACAGCCCCAAAATTTGATTTTATGGGAAAAAAACCCCTTTAAAAAAAAATTAATCTTTAATTTATTTTCAAAAACTTCCATTGAAAAAATTTAACCCCAAATTGGGATGTTTAATTTTGGGACATCATCCCATGGGCCCAAAAAGGTTTTTGTTTTTTTTTAAATGGAAAACCCCCTTTTTGGTGTGGGGGGCACCCGGGGGCTGTTTAAAAATTTTTTTAGGTCCCCCATTTTGGGCAAAACAGGGCAGATCTTAGTCCCCAAAAAATTTTACAAGGGTTTAAAGAAACAATCCTAGTTTCCTCTTACTTTTTTCTCTTTCCCGGTTTTCTGCAGGTTTTTGGGGGCTGGAATGAGGGGTTGGGAAAATTTGGGAAAAAATTGGGTTTGGGTTTTTGGTGGAAAAATGGGAGAAATTTTTATTTGGTTTCCCTCCCGTTTTAGGATAAATTTAAAAAAATGTTTGGAAAAAACCAGGGGGGACAAAAGCATTTTCCCTTTTTTTTGGGAGGGGGTTTCCCGGGGGCTTTTTTTTTTAAAAATTTTTTTTTGGTTTATTTTCGGGGAAGGGGGGGGGGTGCAGCTGTGTTGGGGCTGTATTTTTTTCTCCTTTTCCTTTCCCGTGCAGGGGGGTTGGGGGAGGGGGGCAGCCCCAAGGGTGCAGGGGGCGTGAAGGGAATCAGCAGGGGGCCCTAAAGTGGAGCTGGAGGGAGACGCCATTTTGTTTGCTCTTGTAGCGCAGCATCCAGGCCTAAATATTTTGCTCTTGTGACATAATCCTTAACCCTGATTTAATCTGAGACCTGTCCTTACATCTGTTTTAAATTTCCCGTTTCCCCGAACGCCCCTTGGGAGGATTCCCCGGGCCCCGATCTTTTCCCCCTTGAGGGGGGCCCCCTTGGGGAAACCCGGAGGAGACCCCCTCCGTTTAAAACTGGGTCTTGCTCCTCAAACCTGTGTTTCTCCCCCCTTGGGTTTTGGGTCCACTGCTATCGGGTCACCTACCTGGGCCCGTCCCCCCCTTCCCCAGTCCCCTTTCCCCCCAAACTCCTCCCATAAAACAACAGGGAAAAACATCAGGGGGAAATTTAAATATTTTTAGCCAGCCCCTCCGGTTTAGTTTTTAGCCCCCCCCAGGAGGGGTTAAATTGCCCCCCAAAGGGTTTTCCGCATCTACCTCTCTCAGTAAAAAAGCCCCCCTCTCTTCCCATTCCAAAACCCCGTTTTTTTTGCAAAAAAAAACCTTTCTTTTCCTTCTAGTTTTTGGGGCCAAACCCCCAAAAACCAGACGGGTTTTCCCCTATATCATTTTTGAATAAAAACCTTTTTTTCATTATTTTTTACTTTGTCTGTAATTTTTTCCCCCCCCCAAGGGCCAAACCCCCAAACAAAAAAATTTTAAATCTTCAGGTATTTCAAAATTTTTTAAAAAAATTTCCCCTTTTTCAAATCCTTTCAAGGTTTTCCCCCCAAACCAAAAGGGGGGGCGGGGCAAAAAAAAATCTTTTCTATCCCCCCCGGGTTTTCTTAAACGTTGGGCCATTAGGTGCGTATCCATGTATTTATTGTTTGATTCATGCGGGTGTAAATGGGGCCCCCCAGTGGCTTTTTAAAAAACTCCCAGTTTTTTTTAAATTGGTTAAAACTCAACGTTTTGGGGGTTTAGTAAAAATGCACTTCTTTTCATTTGTGGGGGGGGGTGGCAGGAAAAGAAAAAATGGGGTTTTTTTTGGGATGGCCCAAAAATACAAAAAAAGCTTTTCATCAAAAAGAAAATTTTTTAAGGGCTTGGTGGCCCCCCAAAAAAGCCACTTTTTTTCTGCAGCCCCCAAAAAAGGGGAGCTTTGGAGAAATTTTTTTTAAAACTTTGAACAAAAGTAAAAAAAAAATCCTATATGTGGGGTATCTTTTAAAATTTAAAAAGGGAAATTTTATCTTCTATTTTAGTAAAATTAAACCCTTTAAAAAACTCAAAAATTTTTGTTAAATTAAAAGGTTTAACCAGAAGGGTAAATGCAGCAAATGCAGGGGAAAATGGGAAAATTTTAGCATATGGGGAAAAAAGAACATTTAAAAACCCCTTTTTTTAAAAAAACTAAAATTTTATTAAAGTGTTTCACATAAGGGAACCCAAAAAAGTCCCCAAAATTTTTCCAAGAAAAAACACCTCTGCTATTCCCCGTATATTTTATTTTTGGACAAGATTGTCATAAGGAGGGGGGTTTCTGGCAAAAAAAACCCCCCGAGTGGAAAAAAAAGGAGCGTGGGCCTTTTGCAAGATGGGGGTAGTCTTTAATACCAAAAATGATAACTTACTTACTGTAAACAGGACGCTGAGCATATAAGAAACTGGCAGGCAAACAGTAGGATCCAGTAATCAATATGAGCTTCTATACACTGGGAGAAGTAAAGAAGAGAAAGGCATGGCATGCAGGTGAGAGTAACGAGGTAAGAATGAGAAACAGCTGAGACCAATGAAGGGAGAGAGAGCAGAGGGAGGACAGAAAATGGGCAGGAGTAGACAGAGAGGAACACAGAAACACTGCATGAAATCTAACAGAAATCTAAATGTAGAGGAATACAAAAATAAACTAAGAAATAAATAAGTAACAACAGAACAGGGAAGACACATAGATCAAATAAGAAACTCACACCTAATACTATTGGACACAGGGATATGAACTGAAAAATATAAAATCTGAGAACCTAATAAAAGCAACGAATTGGTCAAAGGGTACACACAAAAAAAAAAAAAATCAAAGCTCAAACACCTGCAGATCGTGACACAGACTGCTTTCACATTAAACATGTAATTGACTTTATTTTATTTGAGAGATATAGATATACATATATTAAGACCAGATATTTGCATTGAATCAAACCTATTTAGGGCAGTTAGGATAATAAAAAAAACAATTTTCTTAATTCCAGAATAATTACAAAGTATTTATTTATTTTACTGGTTACATATTTAGAAATTTACATACATTTCTTTAGAATTTGGTAAAAATCGCCTTTTAAACTGTATGACTCATGATTTTAGATGTCCTTTCACATGGTTTTTACAATAGGGCCCATTAAACTGTTGTAATTATGAATATGAATATATTATTTTATATTTAATATTAATACTTTAATATTTTATTAAATAATATTTCGGTCTGTTAAGGGTTGTCCTGTGAATACAGCCCAATAAGGCAGTGATATTAGGACAAAATTGAAAGGCATGAGCCAAGCTCTGACATTACTGAACAGCAAAACTCTGCACACACATTGAATAAATTCACACAATTTCTTAAAATACAAGAATTTACTAACAAAAATATGTCAACTCAAGTCAAACATATTTCAAGCAACAAACTCTTTACTATGCTAAAACATTCAACTAAACTACCAAGCAGAACTAAAGAATAAGGAAGACTAATGGGCTATGTACAATATAAACAAGTTGATCACAGATGGTTGAAAACCATGACCAATAAAGTGATGCAACATTACCATGCAATGTTATTCATGTTTGAGAACCAAGGATTATCTTGAAGAATCTGGAATTGAAGTTAAGTTAGTCTTGGAACCAACTTAGGCAATAATTGGTATACCTTTAGACAACCATTCACAATGCAAGATCAGATAAAACATTGTTTTAATGAAACAATATTTTAAAGAATGATTTGCTGAATAAAACCAACCCTCTGGATGACTAATTCTCAATGGTGTTTAATTAGTTGCCTTATTTATTAAAATAATATTTAAAGAATTATTATTACGGAAATAGTAAAATATTTAAGGAAATATTTCAAATAAGAACCAAATCTTTGAGAAATGGGGCTTAATGGTGTTTAATTAGTTATCAAGTTCAGTAAAATAATATTTAGGGAAATATTTTACTGGATTGAAAACTAACAACCTTTTCGGGTAAATGATCTTAGTAGGAAAGCACGTGTTCTTAGCTGTTAGCGGTTGGAGCTAACAAAAGAAGCTTATAGCTTATCATCAGAATCAAACATATACCTTTAAAATATCATTAATAAAAGGGGTTAAAATGCATAAGCGTGGACGGAGAGTTCTGGCCGATCTTCTGTGTTTAAAATCACCCTTTTAAATAAAGTTTGTATTAACTTTAAAAAAACCCACAAACACAGAACACATAAACTGAGCACGTGTGCTGAACAGATAATCTGCTAGCACTAAGATGGCTCAGTTTTCAACACAACAAAACCAAACGTCATAAAACGAAAAATGTTTAGATTATTTCATTCTAAACTACCTTTCTCTGCCCAAAACACAACCTCTTACGTGAGCCGTGCTGAGCAAAAGTTATCTGGGGCAACGAAGTTGAGAAAAACTTCTACAGTGAACAAAGGGTTACCTTGCTAACCTCCGTAGCTTTGGGGTGGGGCGGCTCACTCTGTCGGCAGGCCAAACTGCAAGTTACAGCTGTAACCACGGTGATGCGGTCCTGTTGTCCTGTTCAGACTGGGAAAACTGCTCCACTCGCGTCGTACAGACAAGGACTCTGCCGGGAACTCTCTGGAACACACTTTGCTTCTGTAGACCTCAGAGAGAATGTCAAGCAACGCTGGTACCTTAATTACCCCTGTTCATAAATGAATACCGGATACACAAACAGCAATTCATTCCTACTTAACTTAGTGCATATGATCGCGTGGTCGTATGACACTCTTGGATCCAGTTTGGGTGTTAAAGCAATCAGCAGTTTAGCCAATCAGATTACGCTTATTTGATCACGTGACACACCTTTACCTTGGGCAGAGGCGAGTCTCTTACACAGTTTGCTGGATAGTGGCTTAATGAAGATCAGTGATGAGATTTTTCTGCCAAAAAAAATATTATTACAAGGCGCCAGGTAATTAACACCCATTTGAGATTCGGTATTTTTTTCATCTAATAGAACTGAATTAAATGTTTGACTGTGCCCCAACCCTGTCCGCAGATGCTCTTGTTCTGAAGTGACCGGAAGAAGCGGCAACACATTTGCAGGCGAATTTCTGCAGGTGAATTTTTGCAGGCGAATTTCTGCAGGTGAATTTTTTCAGGCGAATTCTTGCAGGTGAATTTCTGCTGGCAAATTTTAAGTACAAAAAAAAATTCACATACATAATTGCACAGGATAAAATTAAATTCAATGTCTAAAAAATGTCAGATTTTAATGAGACTATTTTACTTCCATAGGTTGTGTTTATGAAGTATTGACTCAGGAAGGTGAATGCAAATATACCTCGCACTTTTCAGTTATGTATATTCGTAAAACGGTTCCTTTCACTTCACAGCTAACACACTACTTTGTGCATAACTGTGGAGTAAAATCTCAGTATAGGTTTGAAGGTTGTGATGTAACAAAATGAGGGACACTAGGGGCAAGGGTGGCGATGGTGGTAGGGCTTCATCCTGTAAGCGCTGGTCTGCCTCTTCAAACTCCCACTTCGTCCTTCTTAGTCGTTGTGTCCTTGGGCAAGACACTTCAACCGCCTTGCCTGCTGATTGTGGTCAGAGGGCCCGGTGGCGCCGATCTGTCAGTCTGCCCCAGGGCAGCTGTGGCTACAATGTAGCTTACCACTATCATTTTGTGAATGTGTGTATGAATGGGTGGATGACTGATTGTACTGTAAAGCGCTTTTGAATCCTCGGACATGATAAAGGCCATTTACCACCATCATTTACTTTTGCAAGGTGTTGTAGATGCAATGAAACGCTGGGATAATGACATAAGCTGATCAATATCTCAAGTGTATCATAGGATGCAGTACTGTAAAATATAAGGGGCATATTTCAGCACACTAAGTTTGGTGCAACAAAGTGTGTTGCACCAAATACAAAATTAATATTAATTAAGATCGGTATGAAATTAATTCCAATGAGATTAGGAGACAAACTCCACCCTTTTGTCTTTGTTCCCCATTTTAAAAAACACCCACACACACACAGACACACACACACAAATCTTAAGTCATTCATGTCAACTTCCTAACATGACTGCCACAACCAAAGTAGTGAGGCCCTGCGAGTGTACTCCCTGCTCATTTGTTATAGTCAATGGTTGAGGCTTCACATTGCTCATCATTCGGTCCTTGTCAGTTCTGGCCATTGTAATTGAAAATAGCTTTAATTATCCTCATTTGGGGGGACTGGGAGGGGTGGAGTGTTAAAACTTTAGACAGAACATAAGATTTTGCTGAATGAGGAATAGAAAGCCAGGACATGGATTTATAATTGCTGCCATTCTCTTTTTTCCTGAGTAAATGCCTGCTTTTGTCATCCTCACTCACTCTCTGAGCAACCACAGATGCACTGTGTGTCTCTGCCAGTGAAAAGATGATGTGTCTCCATTAGTCTCTTGGAAGTGTTACCTTTGGACCATAGCTAGATGCACTTCAATAAATCTGGGACTGTTCTCTACATTTGACTGAATCTCCTCACATATGGTCACTCCCGTGGTCACAATGATGACTGTAGCTTATTAATCCCATCCTAAAACTAACAACCCAGTAAGGACAAACACACAGATTTCCTGAGAAATTGAGGATGGAACATTAGAGGTCCGTCGGGGTGAAGCCTCGCACCAACGGAGTAATTGAGATGGCTGGTGGAAAAGGGGAACAAGGCTTAGACAACCATCCACACAAGTTCCTGGCTACTGTCCAATTATACCCAGCAGCCTTTGCTACCTCCTGAACTCCAATTATAGCTGGCAAAGCTTGGCTGGTCAGAGAACCTGTCACCCCTTTCTCCCTTCCTCCTCCAACTGCCTGCAAGAAATAGAAAAGTCAAAGACAATATATGATGTCCTCTGGTGCCTCAGTGTGCCAGCATCTGTGTGTGTATTTGAGAGATGGAACTAAAAATATCACCTGATGAACCTTAGCATAGTCTTTTCAAATCCTTCAGGATGAATAGCACAGATGAACTTCATGAGACTATAGAAAAATTGCTTGAACCTAAAAGCTGAATAAAGGCACTGAGACAAAATGCTGCTGTTGTGTTGGAGTATAAATTAGCATATAATGGGTAACGTTGTAAAACATTTTGTGACATTTAGCCCATCCCAACATGTTTATATTCAAATAATTTAATCATTATTCTATATAATAGTTAAAAAGAAATACATTCAGACTCAAACTTAAACCTAAATCTATAAAAATTTTAATGCAAGTTAAATATAAATCTTTGCAAATAAAAAGAAATTTAAAGATGAATTGTTAAATATTTATCTGAATATATAGATGATATGCTAACTCAGATTGTGGGTAAGCAGACTACCAAAATACAAAAAGATCAATGGCCACTTTTTCAGGTACACCTGCGAAATTGCACGTTAACACTATCAGCAGACCACACCAGGTGCCAATTTTATCAGCTAAAATCTGGAAACTGAAACTACAGTTCACACAGATTCATCAAATCAGACAATAACACATTGGAAAAACATTGTGTCTAAGTCTTCAGCTAAGCTGAAACATTCAGAGTTTGGAATAAACGAAATAAAAGAATGGATCCATCAAGCCTTGTTAGGTTTAGGCTGTTGATAGTGTTGTAATGGTGTGGGGTATATTAGTACATTTTGGACCCATTAGTACAAACTGACCATTGTTTAATGGCCACCGCTTACTTAAGTATTGTTATTTCCCTACCTTTACCTCAGTGTACCTACATTCTGATGGCTATTTACAGCAGGATAATGCACCAATATCATGATTTTTTCCCATTTTCTTATCCACATGCAGACTGTGTCTAAGACAGACACATGGGAAGATTAACTTTAGTGACAAAAGAATAATTGAACGCTTTGTAATGGATGGTTCCTTCAGGGTTTAGGTTCCAGATCTGCATGAGGAGAGGTGTTGTTTTGTAGGTTGTTTTTGACAAAGATTGGTATCGAGTAGGTTAGTGAATGGTCATGGAAACAGGTGAGTAAACCAAGTAAATTTTTTTGCAGGTGTCACTTGGTTTGGAATCGACCAATCATTGCAGGAAAGAGCACGAGAGTATCTCCAACATGACACCATTCAGAAAAACCCAGAGACAATAAGAAGTAAGAAGGAGAACCATCCAAGACTTTTCTAATGAAGGCTTGGTACCAACATCCAATGTGAACCCAGCATTTAATGATCATCTGGCAACTCCTCATCTCCAGGTCTTCCTGGTGAGCTTGATTTGATGCAGGTGCCCCAGATTCAGTCTTTTGTACATCACCTAAATGGAGTTGAAAGAGCTGGAATGCCAAGGAAAGACAGGCATGCCAAAAAATAAAATAAATACAGAACCATGACATTATCTTTCACAGTTCAAATAATCTTAGACTGGTTGCTTGAACATGACAATAAGTTAAATGCAGTCCAGCAGCATCCACAGCCACTAACATTTAATTCTGAGGAGCACTTTAAGAATGTGTTGAAATGGGAGATATGGATATTGGATGAGCAGCTGACAAATCCAAAGCAATTACATCAGACTTGCTGAATATATGCCATAAAGTATTCAGGCAGTTCTGAAGGCCAAAAGTGGCCCAAAATGGTACAAATGACCTACCTAATAAATTGGCTGACGATTATATAGGCTGGGTGAACAGAAAACCCAGGGACCACAGCGGTTACATTAAAATGTCTCTTTGTGTTGTAAATAGTGTAAAAATCACCACTCTCCATCATTATGAATTAGGGAATAGGAAATTCTCCAAGTATATTTTGACCTACCAAAAGACATGTATCAGCCTAATATTGTCATAATCCTTCAGAGTGGTGTTTGAGATCTGTTTCCTCCCTGTTTATTTTCTTAATTTGCTGTATTTTTAGTTCATATTAGACCAAATTTATGACTTATTCTTGTGTTAGATATTTATGTTCTTTAGCTCATTGTTTACTAGTTATATTCCTGTATATTGAGTTCTGTTAGATTCCCTGCTAATCTGTGTTATTCAGCCTCCCTCCTTCAGTTGCTCTGCATTCCTTGTCACCAGCTGCCCCAAATTCCTCCTGATTAGCCTTCCTTGTTCATTGGTCCATCTTTCTCCCTATCTCAGTATTTATACTCTATGGTTTTCATTTCTCGGCACCCGATCGTACTGTTGACTTCCTGCTTGTTACCTTGTTAGTGTTCTGTGCCCTTTCTTCTTGTTAGTTTTCTTATTTTTGTTATTAAAAGAACTGATCTACTCACCATGTAGCTCGAGGCTCCTGATCTGCACGTTGGTCCTGTAAACTCCCAGGCAAACATAACAAATACTGGCTCGTGTTACACAAGTGAAGCTGCAAATTTATTTCCGAATCAGAAGGTTGTGAGATCCATTTCTGAAGCTGGAAATGGTTGTAAAAACTGCTTTTTTTCATTGCCTACACACATTTTGGTTATTCTGAGTAGAACCAGACACAATCGTATGAGAGGAAGGAGAGCAATGCTTGACTCACCAGCAGAAGGCCTCTAAAGGCCTTATAAAGAGTTTCCAGTCACTAAGCCTTTATTATGGTTGTCTATGACAGCTTACTTACTGTTTGAATTTAGTTAAATATTACATACGGTCACGGTCATATTGAAAAAAAAATTAAAAACCATAAAGGAGAATGTCTGGCTGAAAGTCTGGAACATTAAGCTCAAGTACACTTGGGTTATGTAGCAGGACAATGATTAATATAACACCAGCAAGTCCACCTCTGAATATTTCATAAAAAAATCAGGGGTTTGGAAAAGCCTTGGTATAGTCAGGATTTAAATTCTAGTGTAGCTGAATTAAAACAAAGAGCGGACAGCATTCTCCCACAGGTTTAAAGGATTGGTTTGGATAACTATTACCTAAATAAATAAAGTCATTTAAAAAAAGAACATTCTACGTTTACTCTGGTAGTTTTTTGTCTGATATGAAAATGTGTTTTATCTAAAACTTTTAGGTGTCACAAAACAGCAAAAACAGAAGAAATCTGTAAGAGGGTGAATGCTTTTTTTCACAGCACTAAATCTAAGTTTAATTTTAAAGATTTACATCTATTTGATTCTATACATTTTAACATTATTAAATTCATAAATATTAGATTAAATTCAAAACTGTGGTAAAATGCTGATGTTAACTATCTTGAGTGTAACTTTAGATATGGAACCCAATGACCTTCTGATCAACGAATGCATCACCTTGGTCACATCATATAACATCTTATATTGTAAAGTATAAGGTTTTAGAACTACATATTTTGTTTAATAAAGACCACAGTAACCCTCAATAAGTATTATGGTGGCAGGATTACATTATAACTACATTTAAGAACATTTGTTCATACATTACCCTAACAACAACTTTGAGCACCTTGACAGAACACAACTCAAAATCTACACAGAAACCCTTCAAGCTTCGCTGCAGTGCAGATAAAACAATTTACTTTTAATTTCACAAATTCTGCTTTATTACTTTGCTGTTCTCTCTGCCAACAAGGTTTGTTGTGCTGTTACCTTCCCCAACTAGGCTCTTTTTTTGTTGAACAGGGTTGCTTAGTCATGGCCCAAAGACAACTTGTAGATTTTCATTTCTATCTAATGTACCTGATTGTTTGTTTTCAAATCACTCTATTATTGTGTGGTTGTATTGTTTCCTGAGTTTCTCGTTGTGCATTTCATTTTTCCTGTGGGACCTGCAACCAATCCCAACGTCTTGATTGATGCATTTATTTCCAAGTATGCACTCGCGCTTAAAGTGGAATTTACTCTTTTTTTGCATTACACTCTGCCATCAATAACAAATAAAATTGCGTCAGATGAATATTATTCTAAACTGGGTGAAGTAACAATTGTAATGTGGACCCAAGTAGCTGGGCCAGAAACTATAAGAATATTGGGTTTCTATCAGGGTCTGCCATTTTGGACTCTGTTTTGGTTTCGTATTTTACTTTTACTTTTCAGTTAGGTGCTTCTATTCCTTGGGCTTAGTAGTTTTGTTTGTTTATTCCTTCAGTTACCCTGATGTTAGTTTTGTTCTCTCTCCTGTTTTTAGTAGTTCTTTCTCCCCTCGCCCATAGTTCCCTTGGTGGTCGCTTTCTCATGTATTGCTTCCTATGGTTGTTGTTGTTATTATTATTATTATTATTACAGTTCTCTTTGTTTATTTTTGTTCTTTGGTTTTTCTAGTTTAGTGTTTCTGTGCTTGTTTACTGTTTGGTTTTATTAGTTTTCCATTTGGCTTAAGACTCCTTTTTGTTATTATTTACCCAGTTGCTTGTTTCCCCTTAAGATTAGTTTTTCTTTCCCAGCCTTGCTCTTTAGTATAGTTCTTCATGTCCCTGCTTTGTCTAGTTAGTGTTCCTCCCAGTTAGTTTAGTCTTTGTTTACTTTTTATCAGTCAGGTGTTTCTTCTGTTCCCTGTAGTTTCTCAGTTTACTTTAGTTAATAGTTATTCTATATTCTTATGCTTCATTTGGTTATTTATCTTTGCTTATAGTTTTGCTTAGATCTGTTTTCCCCTGTTTATGTTAAGTAGTTTAGTAACTTGCCCTCCTCCTAGTGTTCCTGGTTACCCCTGCTAATTAGTTTCACTTATTCCCTCAGTTCTCTGCAGCCTGGTCCACACCTGTCACATGTTTCCTCTGATTACCTGCCCCCCTGTCTCATTGGTCCATACTCCACTTCCCTCAGTTTATAAGCTCTCTTGTTTTCATTGTTCCCCGCTGGTTCCTTACGTTTACAACCCTTGTTGTATTCCCGAGTTCCTCCTTATGGTTTGTTTGTCTCCTTACTGTACACCTGGATTACTTTCCTGTAAGTCGTTGCTTTCTTTTAAAAATTAAAACGTCTTCTACTCACCATGCGGCCTCCTCGCCATGATCTGCACTTTGGTCCTGCCGCCAAACCCACAACTTTGACAGTTTCATGCAGATTGGGCCTGATTATTACCTTTGAGGACAGTTTTTAAAGAAGAAGCATAAGGGTTTGGTGAAGGGAGATTATTTTATTGTAATCGTCTATCCAAATACCACTTCTGGATACTGTAGAAATCCTTGTCTCTGTGTATCTGTTAGCGTCTGAGTGGTAAAAGCAAATAAAATTTATGACCTCTGGCATAATTCCTCAAATATGAACAGAACTTTGCTGTTTACATTTGGGGAAATTTATATATGTTTGGACTACTTTAATTATTTTAAGAGGTTTTTTTTTGTTTGTTTAATGTCATTGTCATTGAGTGGTTTAACAGCCTGACTCCTACCATGCTTGGGAAGTGACTCGAGATGCATTGTCTGGTGAGCAGAATAGTCAGATTTCTTTGATTGACCAACCCTGAAGCTGAAAAATAAATCTTTTTTCCTGTTCAGGGAATGCGGCATACTCTGACCATAAGTTTAGGCATGCAAGTTGGTACTAAGGGAAGATTTAAAGTTAGATATTTTCACCACCAGGTGTTTAAAATCCAATTCATAAGAAGCACAAAAGGTGAAGGAAACTATTTAAAAGGAAACCATTTTTCTATCTGTGGTTTGTTCAGACTGTCAGAAGGCCACTTCAAGCTGACAGTGGGAAGTTTCTCAGTATCATTATTTTGAGCTTCCAGCCTTTGTCTGTTATGGAACAATGTTGGAAGCAGTTTTGGAAAACTCAGATATAAGGTAAGGGTCTACATTGTTGACCCTTACCTTAGCAAGAGGCTGATGTTCCAAGTTAGCAATTCTAACCATGCAAGTTACTGAATAGATATGAACTTCATGAGGAATAGCAGCTGGCAAAATTTGAAAAAAAAACCAAAAAACAATTGGCCTCAAAAAATTAAAAAAGCGATAACAGAGTCATGATGGAGACCTCATAAACCTTCTAGGGCCCCCCCCCTGGAAAAACGCACAAAAACATTCACAAAAAATGGTTTTTAAAAAATTGTGTAAATTATATATTATTTTCCCTTAGGTTATTTTAATCAGCTTCAGCCCTTAAGAATTGTATTTATTTGTGAAATACTTTCACATTTCAGGGCATTTTTGTAATGATAGCATCTCTATTTTATCACAAAAGAATAAAAGTATCATATATACACATATGCATTTGGCCATCATATCATTTTCTAACATCATGCAGCCCTAATGCCATTAAAGGGCATATCACCATCTATCAGCCATAATCTCAGCATTTAGTGTTAATTTTGTTATAATCATGTAAATACAGAACATATACAGTATAATGGAGCCTGATAGAACTACACAGACACAGAAGTGCAAGTCATTGAATTTCAATGCTGGACCTTGATATCCAAATCAAACAATAGCTACCTACTGCAACAATAGCCTAGCTGCCATTCTATTTTGTTATATAGAACACCTTTCGGCAGTGGTCAGACTACTAACATACTTTTTGTCAAAATATATGATGAAGGGGGGTCTTAAGAACCTTCTCGGGGATCACAAAATCACATTCCCAAATCAGGCTACTGTGCTGCATTTCTAGAGCCTTTCAGCAAAGTCCTTCTTGTTTCTGGTCTTTGCAGACCCAGCTTCCCTGTTAGTCATCCCAGCAGGAACCTAAGTGCCTGGTTTGCCAACTGGCATAATTTTGCACATGGTTTTGGAGGATAGCCCAGTTATTCGTCTTAAGTTCTTTGTTTCCTTGAGAGTCGCTAAGTAAATTCTCCCATCACTTCCCATTTTTATTAGCTTTCTGCTGATCGAGATTGACCAGCCAAGTGGCCAGAATCCAGATTCTCTTGTCTGATTAGCATTTACATATAGATGATTTTCTCTTTCCTCCTACAGTTTGACCTATCCCACATACATACAGCACATAGGGCACAAAGCTGGTTGTGCAGCCTGAAATGAGCATTATATGCTTATTTATTTTTGTTGGGAAAAATCTGTCCTACAGTCTTACCTGCTTTAGAAAGTTTCCCCATTCAAACTTTTAAAAACCAAATCACTGTTTATTATTTTTGACAGGAACATCCTTGTCTTTTTGAAATGCAGGGGACATAATTGTAGAGGGTCTGCTGTGTCATTCAGGCTGTTTGTGCCCTGAAAAGTCACGACTTGCTTATTCTGACCTTTTCACGGTAACCTGCTGTGATCAGTCTTCATCCATTAAAGAGTTGCAGTTGTTACTTTCAACAGTGGCAATTTTTCTACAAGAAATGAGCCCAAATAAGTTCTCTGAAGAACCATAAATGATTTTAATAGCACATTACATTACCTGTGTGTTAATAATTAATAGGTGTAAGATGTTGGTAATTAAATTAAATTAATTTAATGTCACATAAGCTAGGACACATTAAATTTACATTCACATTTATATTAAGTTCCATTGAGTAATTAGTCCCAAACATAAGACTTTAATTTTGAGTAGAGTGTCTTTATAAATTTCAGTCTACATACGACTATGTGGTTTCTCAAATTAAAACCTAGTATTTTTTGTAATGTTAGAGAGCTCAGATTTATGATTTGAAACAGTGAAAGAAATTAGAAATGCTTTCAGCACTTCAATTGTGACCCCACATAAGTTATAAAAACCCGTCCACATCATGTTGATAGAAAACTGTTTCTGTTACAGTTAAATTATTAAATTAATGAAAGAAATTATCGTGTATTTTCAATCCAAAATTGACCAACATTTTCAAAGCGTATAACGTACTGATGAAATGAAAAGAGAGAAGATAAATAGCATCCATCTATTTATTCCTCTATCCATCCATCCATTTCTCCATTCATCAATTCATTTATTCATTCATTATTTTTTTTGTCTATATCTGCTTATCCTTGCAGAGTCTCTGGGGGCTGGTGCCTATTTCCAGCAGTCAATGGGTGAGAGGTGGGTCCATCAAAGAAGATGAATACTTTACCAGGAAAAGATAAATACAATATCAGAATGCTGCACTACAGCTGCTGACAATTTTACATGAGTATACAATGCCTTGCAAAAGTATTCACTTACCTGTTTTGTTATATTCCATCCTTTAATGTTTTTGAATCCTACTTTATGTAATGTATCTGCACAAAATTATTTAAGTTGGTGAAGTGAAATGTGAAAAATATACATAAAAAAGAATTAAAGGAAAGAAAAAACAGACAATTGGCTTGTTCATATGTATCCACACCCTTTGCTATAAAGCCCCTAAACCGTTCTGGTGCAACCAGTTACCTTCAAGTCACATAATTAGTGAAATGAAATGACCTGTCCACCAAGTGTCACATGATCAATAAAAACACACTTTTCTTTGCTGTTTTCACGGAGAACCATCAAATTCCTCATCTTCAAATAAAAAGCACATGGTAACAGGTTAGATTTTACAAACCTGCCAAGAGAGGGGTGCCCACCAAACTCACAGAACAGACAAGGAGGGCACTAATCAGAGAGGTAAAGGAGACCAAATGTAACCCTGAAGGAGATACAGTGTTCCACAGCAGAGACTGGAGTATCTGTCCATAGGACCACAATAATCCTTCCACTGGCTTCCTCTGAGCTGGGCTTTATGAAAGAGTGGCCAGAAAAAAGCCTTTACTTAGTGTTAAAATAAATAGGCACATTTTGAGTTTGCCAAAAGTCATGTGGGCGACTCCCGAAATGTATGGAGGAAGATGCTCCGGTCAGATACCACTAAACTGAACTTTTTGGTCACCAAGGAAAACTAAGTCTGGTGCAAACCCAACACCCCATCACCCGAAGAACATCATTTGTCATTGTCCGAGTCGAGGCAAAGTGGGAAACAACTGTCCAGTCCAGCCTTGGATTGAAGGGAGCAATTAGAGTAATAAGAGTGTCATTGTACAACTGCCACGCAGGTAAGTTTGGATGTCCTGCAGCTGTGAACCTGTTCCTGTATTCCCGTAACGACTGCTAAGAGTCCAATGTTGTGTGTGCCAGAACATGTGCGTAAATGAAGATGGTACATCGGATTGGTCAAGAGTTTCACATACACACCAATGCTATGACTTTTTTATAAATACACCCTGTAAAAGCTGAAGGTAGGGAACTTTTGGGAATTTTGATCAAGATGTTTTGTGCACTGTGAGAAATAAAGATTACACCGTGAAGACTGGGAGGAGAGAGAACTCTGAGTTTTTAGTTAATTGCTTTAGCTCAGCAGTAAGGCTCTTCCACACAGTCTGCCTGTGATTTGAGACTGGGATGGGGATTCACCCTCCAGGACAATGACCCAGAGCATACTGCTAAGACAACACTCGAGTGGTCCAAGGGAAAACATTTAAATATGCTAGATTGGCCTAGTGAAAGTCCTGACCAAAATCCAATTGAGAATCTGTGGTTAGACTTGAATATCACTGTTTACAAGCGAAAACCATCCAGTATGAAGGAGATGGAGCAGTTTTGCCTTGAGAAATGGACAAAAATGCCAGTGGCCAGATGTGGGAAGCTCATCGATACGTATCCAAAGTGACTTTAACGGGATGAACAATTATGCACGCTGAAGTTTACTGTTATTTTGTCCTATCTGTTTGTCCTAAAAAGTTGTACGCATGTTCTGTAAATCAAATGATGCAAGCTCTCCAATAAACCACTTTAATTTCAGATTCAGATGAGACAACAAAACATGAAAAATGCCAAGGGAGGTGAATACTTGTGCACAAAATTGTATGTTTCAGTCTGAATAAATGCAATTTATGATACTTTAAATGGTAGAGGGCCCAGAAAGAAACATGCATTTGCAATGATTTAAAAACAGAACCAAGTTGCTGAAACAGAACCGACACTTTTGTACCTCATATATCAAATGTTTGCCTTTTTTGAATTTATAAAAACATGACAAACACATACTTTGGGGGACGATGTGACAATCTTCTTTTAGTTTTCAATCTGTGCATACACAATTTCTGGATTTAAAGGATGATCTGCCACTCCAACACATCGAACAACAAATCAGAGCTTTTGCTTCAGAAATAGAATATTTGAAACAGTTAATTTGACATGTTCTTGTAAAAAATAAATACATATTCCTATGATTTAGTACACTTTGGCCCTGATCTTCAAAGATTCCAAACAGGGGGCACCAAATTGCTTGTACAAGAAAAAAAATTGAAACTACAATAAGTGGGCGTGTCACACGTGATCGTCAAAGATGGCGCCTGCAATGGTGCAAAAGAGGTTTAAATGAGGAAATTGCGTGTGCTAGCAGAACTAGAGGAAAATCGAACAAAAGCTCTGGCCCCTAAAACACTGAGGGGTTGTTGCACTGCATCATTATGAATAATTCAGTTGCTGATTCTTTTCCTTCCGTGCCATTCTGCTCCTGCTTTTCTGGACTGTTACAGTTTGTTAACCTTTCTCGTCTCTATTCACAGCAGCAGGTTTGTCTTTGCAGCCTCTGCCCTGATGAGATTATTTCTCCTCTCTCTTCATTTGCGCAGGTCGTCTCTGAATAATTGCGTGTGCAGAAGACTGAGTTTGAAGTTCTGCAAGCAGATGCTTTATGTTGGTGATCTAGACGGACCCAGTGAAGCAAAGACTACCTCCTGCTTCGCCTTTAATTTGTGGATTACAGTCCATTGCGCAGGAGGGCAGAGCAGTGACCATAGTGGCGCGCCCTTTCCCATCGTGCCATCGGTGCGCACACAGTAACTCGCAATGGTTGTGGCTTAGAAATTGGCCAATAAATATTGACAATAAAAAAAGACAAACTTGTCTGTCAAACAAGTTATTATAGGTTTGTCTCCCTTGAACTTCTAATATTTTTCGGAGACTCACCATGTTCTCTTTTTTCAGAGTGTTTGTTTGACAGGTTTTGAGTTTGTTATTAACAGTCGCAATTCATTTAAGCCTGAATGTAATATTAGCAACATAAAAATAGTTTGTGGTAAGAGTTTGCGATCTGTATATTATAGCTTTGCTAATTTTAAAACATAACGTCACCTAACTGTCCTGCAAAGAATTTAAATTTAACATTTGTTTATTGACCAATGATTTTACAGAATTTGTTTTGTTTGTTTTGTCAATATTTTAATAATATACAAAATTTTTGATTGTTTCAATTATTTTTTGGTGACATTAAGTTTTTTTTTTTTACTGTATAAACCCTCCCCTGGCATATGTTCACTTCAGTCCTGTAATAGATTCTAAAAAATAGATAAAAAAGATTCTTTAAAACACTTCACATTTACAAAATGTTTATTCTATTTCTGTAGCACAAAAAATAGGACTTCAATACTTTTTACTTAAAATACACAAATAAACATTTTGTCCCAAATTCCAATATCTGGTTTAAATAAAATTTTGACGTAAAATATCTTAATCTGGCCTTCCTCTGATAAATGGTAGTTTTAGGCAACGTTGCATAACTGTTGATGGCAGATAAAATAAAAAAATCATAACACGGTTTAAAACGTTTTTTTTTTATCTTACATTAGTAATTGGCCTCCGTGTCTATCCTGGAGAATGTACATGCTTGCATGCTGGACTCCATTCAGCCTCCCTGGTATCTGCTTCTAGTCTGTCTCTCTCTATCTCTCTCTCTCTTGTCAGCCCAAATGAACAACAGATAAGTGTTGACATGTTATAGAAAATAAAACTTCAAAAAATTAATCAAACTGAAAAGAACTGCCCAATCCCTGTAAAAAGCTGATTTATCAGTGTATCTCTGTTTTTTTTTAATCTGTTATTCTATAGTGAAACATTCCTGATAATAACTGATTGTATTGTTTTAAAACTAGGATCATGTTGGAGTATTTGTATGTTGACTTGCTGTCCGTCTGTATAATTTGACTGGAATGTCTGTATATTTCTAAATATATCAACAAGAGACAAGACAATTTTTTTTGTGAATTTGCACTATATAAATAAATTGAACTGATGACAGACAGTTTAAAACATACCTTTGATTTGAGAAACCCAAATGCTACAGTCAACCAACAGTAAAAATGCATTTCCTTACAGTGTTGAAAACCATACCTGAAAAGGGCTGAAGAGTGAAAGAATGAGTTCTCCTGAGGACACAATTAGACAAAAAATAAGTTGATTAAGTTTCTGATCCTGTTAGGATATAAAGATTTAGAGTTTTTTAGAAAATCTTTTTATTAGTAAATCTCCACTATATATAACAAATAAATGATGAGATCGTTATTTATTAAAGATGTTGGTATCTTCTATCTTGTTTTTAAGATGTGAAGGGGTGAAAAGAACAAATGTAGCCTGGAGCCAGTAGCCTCAAGCAAAGAAGAGGAGCAGGCCTCTGAAGTCAGCAGATATTCAACTTTATTATTTGAACTTGTGGGAGACAGATCAATATTACATGAAAAAGTAAACATATTACCCTGAACTTGTCGGTAGGACATTGAAATGCTGAACTAAAACAGGAAATGCACATTTTATTGATTTGTGAATTGAGCAGTAAATTCAAGCAGGTGAGACACTCCCATTGTCAATAGAGCTCATAAAGCAGTCTGAAGCATTGGTATACATACAAAATCACAAGGACCTATGAGATACTTCTAAAGAACTTTCTGAAAAAAGTTCAACATTTAGAAGACAATGTGAGATATCAGTGGGTACCTTTCACATTTGAACCGATATGGTACTGATGCCATGTACCTTGGAATTGGTATTGGTACTCAACAGTACCCGTTTTCTGTACTTTTGTGTGTATTTATGAGGTAATAAATGTTGATTCGTCAGTCAGTCAGTCAATCAGTCATTTTCTACCGCTTATTCCATAGTGGGTCGTGGGAGAGCTGGTGCCTATCTCCAGCAGTCTACGGGTGAGAGGCGGGGCACACCCTGGACAGGTCGACAGTCCGTGGCAGGGCAGCATAGAGACATACAGCACAAACAACTACGCACACACTCATTCACACCTAAGGGAAATTTAGAGAGACCAGTTAACCTAACAGTCATGTTTTTGAACTGTGGGAGGAAGCTGGAGTACCCAGTGAGAACCCATGCATGCACGGGGAGAACATGCAAGCTCCAGAAAGACCCTCACCCGGGGGTACCCATCCCCAGAAATCAGTACATCAAGAAGAGATTTATACTTTGATTGGAAAGACCCAACTGATGATTTTCAAAGAGATTCAGCTAAATGCCCTGGAGTCTCTACGAATGGGGGATTTGCCCAATTTCACTTACTCAGAACTCAGAAGCTACTGAATCCAAATTTTGCACTATGCACCAGGGTTTCACAAAGGTCGTGTCTCTTGAGGTATACAACAAGCTAAAGAATAGCTAAATGCTTTCATTTGAAAATTATAACAAGAGTCTTTTCCCCTTAAAGTGAGTTGAGCGTGTGCAGAATGTGTGCTGAAACTAGGCCTAGCCCAGTCAAGGAACTGAAAGTAAATTTACTGTGGGATCCATTTTCATAAATGACATGACAAATGAACAGGGCATTATGTACTCTAGTTCCTCTGTTTTAAAAATAAAAATTAGCCGTTGGCCAGAACAATTACTCTATAACATACAGTGAGGAGAACAAGTATTTGATACACTGCTGATTTTGCAAGTTTTCCCACTTTGAAAGTCTGTAGAAGTCTTTAATTTTAATCACAGGTACTCTTCAACTGTGAGTGATGGAATCTAAAACAAAAATCCAGAAAATCACATTGTGTAAATTTTAAGTAATTAATTTGCATTTTAGTGCATGACATGGGGTATTGATCACTAAACAACCAGTAAGAATCCCAACTCCCACAGGCCTGTTAGTTCTTCTTTAAGAAGCCCTCTTGTTGTCCACTCATTACCTGTATTAACTGCACCTGTTTGAACTCATTATCTGTATAAAAGACACCTGTCCACACACTCAATCAAACAAACTCCAACCTCTCCACAATGGCCAAGACCAGAGACCTATGTAAGGACATCAGGGATAAAATAGCAGACCTGCACAAGGCTGGGATGGGCTACAGAGAAATATCCAAGCAGCTTGGTGAGAAGGCAACAACTGTTGGCGCAATTATAAGAAAATGGAAGAAGTTCAAGTTGACGTTCAATCTCCCTCGGTCTGGGGCTCCATGCAAGACCTCACCTTGTGGGCATCAATGATCATGAGGAAGGTGAGGGATCAGCCCAGAACTACAAGGCAGGACCTAGTCAATGACATGAAGAGAGCCAGGACCACAGTCTCAAAGAAGACCATTAGTAACACACTACGCCGAAATTGATTAAAATCATTCAGCGCACACAAGGTCCTCCTGCTCAAGCCAGCACATGTCCAGGCCCATCTGAAGTTTGCCAAATACCATCTGGATGATCCAGAGGAGGAATGGAAGAAGGTCATGTGGTCTGAGATAAAATAGAGCTTTTTGGTCTAAACTCCACTCACCGTGTTTTGGAGGAAGAAGAAAGATGAGAACAACCCCAAGAACCATTCCTACCAGCATGGAGGTGGAAATATCATTCTTTGTTTTTCTTCAAAGGGGACAGGAAGATCGTATTGAGGGGAGGATAGATGGGGCCAAGTATGTGGAGATCTTAGCCAACAACCTCCTTCCCTCAGTAAGGGCAATGAAGATTGGTCATGGCTGGGTCTTCCAGCATGACACAACCCGAAGCACACAGCCAGGGTAACTAAGGAGTGGCTCTGTAAGAATCATCTCAAGGTCCTGGAATGGCCTAGCCAGTCTCAAGACCAGAACCCAATCGAAAATCTTCGGAGGGAGCTGAAAGTCTGTATTGCGCAGCGAGAGCTCTGCAATAAATATTTTTTATTGCAGCTATCACTTTTAAACAGTGTGTGCAAGGCAGCCATATTGGAATTTGAGATTAACATTGGTGAGAAATCTCCAAGTTTCTCACCTGGAATTCCTCAAAGAACCATTCTGCTTTTTTTTTTCTACTTCAAACGCCTGTCTGTATCCTTTAATCTGTCCTACAGTGTCAATGAATATGAATTTTCTTTGTTTTATTTTAGTTTTTTTTTGTTTGTTTTTATAATGTGATGCAACAAGTCGAAAGAGTCAGAGCCCTGTTGCACTATTTTTTTAAAATGTCTCCCAAGATGGTGGCACATGAAAAGCTTTGTATTTTCTAAGGCTTCCCTACTTACTTTGAACCAGCTAACTCTCAAATCCTACTTTTAACAGATACAGAAATGGTTTGAAATGAACTAATTGTTTGCTTTTCAAAATACATATTTTCCGATAACTTTACTGAAGACTTCTTCCTCATTAATAAACTGGAGTTGGTAAGAGGGAGCACATCACTCCCACTTTGGCTTCCCTCTACTGGCTGCCTGCACATATTAGAGTTTATTTTAAAGGGGACATATCATGCTTTTAAATCCTTCTTCTCCCTATTTAAATCATTCAGATGTGGTCTGTATAAAGTGGAATTGCAATGCCTTGGTTTGAATTTGTCGTTATTTTAGCACCTCAGGCGTTCATTTTACTCATTTTTAAGCTTCCTTTTTGACCGTCTCGTTTTACTGCGTTCTCTTTAAATGCAAATGAGGCACTTCACACCCGCCCCCCTCCAGGCTGCGGAGCCTTCCATTCCACCCTGTTCGGACTATACTGGTAAATGATGACTCCTGCCTCATTGCTTTAGACCTCCCAATAAGCAAGATTCCATTACTTTACTTGCCCTTGATAAATATAAACAAATGCCTAAAAACAAGAAGTATACACATAATCATTGCACCAACAATGTGCTAGGTTTAGTAATGCATGAGAACAACAGCACTAAAACTAATATTGTTGCTGCTAGCTATCAAATCCAACAAACAGCGATGGTTGATTAACAGGCTTTTGCTGAGCTGCAATCATCTAAATTCAGGTGTGTTAAAGCAGGGAAACTTCAGGACCTCGCAAGGACTGACTTTGAACACCCCTGCCCTAGTAGGCTACATTAAAAATGTAAATTCTCAAACAATAGCAGAGAAAAGTTAAGGAATTCACAGTCGTAACAAAAGCTGTAATCCCATCACTAATGTTACTGACAACATTTTTACACAAACTACAAGACCCCAACATAGTTAACGAGTGAGCTAATGCTAGCATCAAGAACATCACTGACTGCATTTGTGTCATGTGTTTCCAAAAATAGCAACCAAACAGATTGCAAAACTGTTTGTTTAATATTGTTATTAAAAACACACAATAAGGTGATGTCCTTAAGGAGCTAAAAGCGAACGCACAGCAATAACAATAGCAGGAGGGACAAAGCTGTGCTATCAAAACAACAGCAAATAAGTTATATCAACACCTCAACAATCAAGTTTGTTGTCATTTTTCCGTTATCTGCAGCTTACCTCTTTGCTCTGTACGTCCCTTCCATAGATAGATATAAGGAACTGACCCCTCAGACAGACGTCTTTTGCCTAATCCTCCTTCATACTGGCTGAGGTTGCTGAAGCACTTCTCCCTGAAGTGCTTCGCACAAACGAAGAGGACTTTCCCCACTGTCAGCACGTTTCCATGAAAAATAAAATGTAACCAGGCCCTCCGAAGAGGTTCTGATCCTGGGGGACGGTGTAATGACTGGTGTGGGTTAATACAACCGACAACAAAACATTTAGATTTTTCCACTTGCTGCTTCGGCATCCTTCAACTTGAACTACAAGAATACTGCGAGAAAAAAAACTGCTGATTTGCTGGATTGGTTAGCCGGAAGTCCACGGCCATCTTTAGAAGTCCCAAAGAAAATACTGTGACGTAATAGAGAACGAAACATAATAGAAAATGGAAAAATCTGAACAGACTGATCAAGTATGACCCAAAAAGCATCTAAATATATCATCACAGGATCTGGAGTGACTAAATTAAAATTTTCTCGACTGTCAGAGACTCCCAATACACAAAAAATGTGTTTAAGAGCTATTAAAGTGGATTTTGCTTGATATGTCCCCTTTAAGATTCTCCTATTTGTTTTTAAATGTTTACATGGTCTTACCTCATCTTACCTCTCAGAGCTGCTTCACCCGAGTTCTCCTGCTCAATGACTCAGGTCAGCTGATCAGCTGCTCTTGGAGGTGCCGAGGTCTAAACGGAAGCCCACAGAACTCTTAGTGTTGCTGCTCCCAGGTTATGGTATGATCTCCCTTTGCATATTTGGTGTGCCCCCTTAATGTCCACTTTGAAACTCCAAAAAAAACGCAGTTTTATTCCTTGGTTTTTCATCTGTTTTTATTTGGCTTATTATTGTTTTAACTGTCTATTCTTGTTGTTCTTTCTTTGTTTTGTGTTTTAATGTTTCCTCAATTTTACATGTATGCACTTTGTTGCAGAGGAGGCTGTCTTACTTAAAATAGTAAAGTAAGTAATAAAGTCTCCTAGAATTAACACCAGGAACATTATGGTTAGGATCTGTAGAAAGGTGTTTTCAAAAAGCATTTTTATGAGCAGAATAAAGTTTGCAAACTCATCAGAAAATACATTTTATTAAAGACAAATCTGATTTATTGGATTGGTTCAGGAGTGATGCTGAAAAACTAGTCCATTCATTTGTTACTTTAAGACTGGACTAAGGCAATACAAGTAATAAATACAGTGAATGAGTTGCAGATCTGCAAAATATAGATTAATACATACAATCAAACTGAATAAAACAGGAAATCTGCTGCATGAGCTCTACACAGGTTGTTAATCTAGCTACACTGGTGGGTCTTGAAACTGTTACTGAGATGCCATTTTTGAGACCTCCTGGATGAGTCGTTGATGTGGTTTGGATTACTTTTGGTTGGCCGGCACTCTTGGGAAGGTTCATAAGTGTTCCGCATAGTCTCTGCGCGTGGATGCATGGCTGTCAGTTTGGTTTGCTAGAACCCAAATTTGTTATGATTTGGGGTTGTTTGGTTTTTGATTTCTGTTTTTTTCTTTATGTTCTTCACAGTTAGGGTTTTGAATCATGTTTCTGTTTGTTTTTCTGGGTTTTTCTTATATTTCTCACAGTTTTTGAATCATGCTTTGTTTATTATTTTTCTGGTTATGTTTTAGTCTTGTTCATGTTTTGTCAAGTTTGGTTTTTGGTTCTGGTCATGCTTTAGTTTTTGTTTGTATTCAAGAGTTTCTGTTCTTGCTCCAGCCACGTTCTGTTCTGTTAATCATCTTTATCCGGTTCACCTGCACCTTGTCAATCTGTCTTGCTCCACCTGGTTTTCACTCCATATATACACACCTGTTCTGTTAGTCATTGCGGAATCATTGTATCTCTACTCATGTCTTGTTTTGTGGACCATGCCATGCCTGTCAAGCCAGCCTGCTTCTGTTTTGTTCCTGCCTCTTCTAAGAGTGAGTTTTTGTTAATTAAAGCCTAAAGTCAACCACCGTCATGCTGCCTGCTTGTCTGCGTTCTGGGTTCCTCCGTAGCAAAGATCCTAACAAAATCTTTAAAGAGAGATCTGTAACCTTTCAAGACAGATAGATGTTGGATGTCATTGTCTTTGCGTCTCACCTGCTCCTGAATGTCTTTAGATTGGGCCATGGTATATTGATTTTTAAGTGTGCTTGGGTTTGATTTTCGCCTACTATATGTTGTGAGCAAGTTCTTTTTCGGTGATGAGTGATATGGATTATTCAGGTCTGGCAGTAATTAGGCCTAGTCGAGGCTAGTGAAATGAAGCCAAAAAATTTTGGTTAGACACAGTCAGGTCATGATTATAATGGTATGAAATTACTTTTTTTACATAGTACCAGGTTAGTTTGGATATATGTATATTACTGGATTGCACATCGCCTATTAGCCGCCATAGATGATGACATGGGCACACATGCCATTGCTATGCATTGAGTCATGTCAACTAAACCATGCTGTTCTGACGTAGGATGATCATGCATCTATCACAACGATGGTCATAGCATTATTTCTTATATGATTTTTATAGAATTTGGGTCAAATTAAAGCTGAGAATAATGCCAATGTCATGACACATAGAAATACATACTCTCCCTAAACATAAATCTATAGGGAGTGTGGAAACTGTGCATTACAGTGTTGACAGGTATATGTACTGTGCTACAAGGCCAGGCTGTCAGTTCATTTTTGATAGCTCAAGCTGCATAGTTGTGTATCGTATCACAATTTGTTGGTTTTTGGCTTTGATGATGGAATTTGTAAACTGATATAGGCTATTGAGAGACGGTTCATGTGACTCCTGTAACCTAGGCCCGGGAGCAGACTGGCCATTGGGAGCACCAGGACATTGGCCTGGCCACCAGCCTGGCCTGCTCAACTATCTCTGAGGGGCGAGCCCAAAGGCTCAGTTTGGGTTGCACTTGAATTTTTACATAAACAATCCATGCAGTTCATGCGGGTTTCTGCCTCGCTGGAACTCCCAGACTGAAGACACATACCCCCTCACCCCTTCTTTTCTGTCACAGCAGTGCACAGACACACAGAGACAGCCTAAGAGTAAAGGAGGAGCAGAGGCTGAGAGGATAAAAAATAAGAAAACACTGGCTGCCGATGCAGCAAAGGGCTGTACATTAATATTTGTTTGCAAGGGAGCAGGGAAGACATAAACACTAGTGGTAAGGAGTGAAAATGCTAATTTAGCCTTTCCACCAGAACTAGCTTACTCAGGAGGTTAGTCCCACTTTGATGAACCTAATGGGGCCAAAACAAACGTAATAAAACAAGCATTAAGTTTTTATAAAGGATATTCCAAATTTTAGAATATGGTTAATGAACATAATCTGGAAAAAATATATTTGTTTAAAAACTGCACTTTTTCATTGCATAACTTCATGGTACATCTCCAATTTTTTTCTAGAATTTTTCACAGATTACATTTCTTGTCAATTATATCTCAATTAAATTCACGTCAAATGGTCAAAGCAATATGTCATTCTAGTCATAGAACTTTAAAAGAACCAGTTTTGTGTACTTCTGACGCTGCTTCTGCAGCCATCCTGACTCAGTTCATAACAATGGCCCACTTGTGTCATGCAATAGTCACATAAGATCCAATCCAGTAACATATACCAATGGTCTGGATAGCTTTCATCCTTCCAAAAATCTTTTTTCGAAAACTGCATTTTGTATTTACTGATTATCTTTGCCAAATATAAAAAAATTGTTTGATGATATGAAATTATGATAACTAAGGTGTGACAAAAAAGGATAAAAAAAGCAAAACAAATCTCTCTATACTTCCTCACAGCAATATATCTGTGAGGGAAATTGTTTTTCATAGTCAGTTATTAAATGAACCTGTATTTCTGAGAAATTCAACATTCTCTTAAAGCACTGTCAAAAAATCCTACAGAGTATTAAGTGATTAACTGTTCCAATTTGTCAGCCTTAGGAACTTGGGGGTGGTTCAAAGAAAAACAATCTAGCTAGGCTAGCCACAAATAGGCCATATTAAAACCACCTTTTTTCAAATGTATGGAAAAACCCATCGACTTGAATATTCTCTGAACATAACAGAATACGTCCACTCATGCAATGAAATATTTAGTATTTTAAGGATTGCTATAAGCAATCATACAAAAAGATGACAGCACGCCCAGGCACTTTTCACTCCTTACTTTTAAATCATTGCCACATTTTCTTTCCATCCCTCATTCCTGCCCTCTCTTCTCCACTTCCCCAATATCCTCCACCATTACCACAAACCTCCCCCAAAGACAGAATGCCCTATTACGTCTGTCTACTATTGTCTTTTAGCACTAGAATACCAATGGCCAACAACTCTGGGCAATCAATTCCTTCAAGGTAGATACACTGTGTGCCTGACACCAGCCTCGCTGATTTTTGTCCCACAATGCAAGCTGATCAATAGCAGCCACCACCTCGCCTTCCCGCAAAAACATTGGCTTCACACTCACAGTCCTGAGATTTTAAAGCATTTCCAGCATCATTGACTGCAGTTTGAAACCAAACTCATGAGAAAAAAAAAGCTTACATCCTTCTTGAGAATAATTTTCTGTCCCCTTTTACTGGGAATTGTGTTGTTAAAAGGAACATGATCTGCACTGTATGGAAGAAAATAACTTAACAGCCTTTTCAGAGAAAAGCAGCTTTGGAATTACTAACTTCCTTGGCAGATGTGCAAAATTGGCAGCTCGACAACAGTGAGGCAGCAAGCGCTCAAATGGGGGCATTAAGATTCTGCCAATGCAGTACAAAATCTCCTCTGATGTGCTGGGTTACTGAGGGTGATGTTAAAACACGCAGCAGTGGAATCGTGTACAATTGAGTTACAATAAAATCACATAATGTTACAACTTTTTGGTGATCTTTGCCAAGATCCTGCAAAGAGCAAATGTGAGTAAAGGAGTTTCTACATATCCTTCAAAACAGCTATTCAGCTACTTATGTTGTGCTTCATATTACTTAAAAGTGGCTCAGTCAGGTGAGATGATTTTTTTTATTTCCTCTTAATATCTCCATTCTTCATTCAGTGTGTGTCTGACGGGCTCTTTGGATGCCTTAAATAAAAATAGTCTTCTCTACACACAAGGTGAACGCTGCAATAACGTCTACTTCAAAAAGATGGACTGAGTACAAATAGAAATGCTGCCAACATCTGCTGCATCAAACTGTGACAGTACCAGAAACAATTGTTACCATTTTTTCTGTAATCACCTCCTCAGGTTACGTGTTTTTTCCTGTAGGTTTGTTTTAGGCGGGTTTTAACAAAGTCGTCACATAAAAATAACTATGCAGCGACTTGTTCTTACCCTTTGAACTTTTTTAACTTCAAACTTTGTTGTATTTTGGAATTTTATCTGAGATCAAGACAAAGTGGTGCATAGCTGTGGAGTAGAAAGAAAATTAAACATAGTTTTACTTTATTTTAGAAATGCAAATCTTTAAAGTGTGGTGTGGACTTGTATTCAACCAAAGAAAAGCATCCCTGCAGCATGATGCTGCCACCACCATGTTTCACCATAAGGATGGTGTGTTCAGGATTAATTTTATTGTTAGTTTTTTTTGCCACATGTAGCATTTTGCATAAAGACCAAAAAGGTTCACCCTGATCTCATCCGACCTAAGCACCTTTTTCCTCAAACAGTAAACAGGACTTCTTCTTTGACTTCTTTTTATCTGTAGCAAAATACATTGGAATTTGTGAATGTAATGTGACAAAAATGTTCAAGTTTGTGAATATTTTCACAAGACAGTGAATATGGGCTCCTCATTATATTATATATTATACAGTCTATGTGTAATTCTTCTATGTAATGTGTTTCACTTAAATTTAGATATTGAAATATATTAGCTTTTGAATTATATTCTATTTATTAAATATAAATATACATTCTCTCTGGTTTCTGAAAGCCAAACTTAGCTTTCCCAGAACAAATTAATTTGATGAAAGAATTAAGAACATCTATTTGACATATTTACAGAATGCCCACACCTGGCTGCATGATGGCATGGTTGGTAGCACTGTTGCCTTGCAGCAAGAAGATTCTTTGCTAAAATCCCGAGCTAGGGTCTTTATGCATGGAGTTTGCATGTTCCCCCCTCTGCATGCATGGGTCCTCACCGGGTATTTTGGCTTCCTCCTATACTCCAAACCCATGACTGTTTAATTGGTTATTGTAAACTGTACTTAGGTATAAGTGTGTGCATGCATGGTTGTTTGTCCTGTGTATCTTTTTGTTGGCCGTGATAGACTTGCTACCAATCCAGGGTGTACCCCACCTCTCGCCCAATGACCACTGGAGCTAGGCACCAGCAGATTCAGGTCCTTTAAATTTCCACCCATAAAAATGACATAATAAGGAAGAGACTTTATTTCCAAGCTAGACTTTGGTGAATAGGGTTAGCCAGACTGAAACAACACAGATGTAAAGTAGAGTGGCACAAGATTTATTTATTTATTTTATGTTTTAATTTGCCAGTTGAAAAAAAGTAAATGAGAATTTAAAAATACTTAGCAAACACGTCTAATTGCAAAGACAGAGAAGTCAGAGGATTATTGAGGTCTAAAGTTGGGTATATATTGATTATTGTGTGGATAAAACATAAGATATATTCAACAAATTTCACAGAATTTGAAGGTTTAGATGAAAAACAACTAATGCTATGCTCCCATTCAGTTAGGGAAACCAGTAGACTACTATTCTGGGGGGTTTTTATATATTAAATGTGTCTAAAGTTAAAAAAATGATCATGATTAACTTAGTGTTTAATGCAAACTCAGTCTCTCATACAGTGCTTATCTGTTCCTTCTTTTGTGTTCAACCACTTAGGAAAATAACACATTCATAACAAAGTGGTTTATATGGTATAATTACCCAGTGGCTGAATAGCCACACTTCAAAATTCCGGAGTTCTCTGTTTTATCAACAGTAGATGTATGACCAAAGTAAGATAACAGATTTGTTTCACTAAACATAATGAGATGACTTATTTGGTTGTCAAATGTTAACAAGTTTATCAGAGAAAATCATTACTGCTCCAAACCATTTGGTCGTCCCGTACTAAAAACATGTCAAGCAGCTGATGTGAGGTTACAAATTTGTATAAAGGGGATTATAACCTAACGCATGTAAGAGATGGACAGTAGTTGTTCACTAAACATAAAGCAAATAAAATTATGTTAAAAATGTAGCATCAGTATTGGTGACCTAATAAATTGTTAATCCATGAAAAGAACTTCACCCTGCATCCATTAATCATCCAAAAATAAAAATTCAATAAGGATTATCTAAATATAAAAAAAACATCAACACATGCAAATGACTCTTCTTGACATCATGTTTCACATGACAAATATTTTAATATGTAATTTACTCAATAAAAAAAAAAAAACAGGTAATGAATTCAAAAAACTGCTTAGCAGTAATGGATTGTGTCAGAGGTGCAATACAGGTTCCTCTAAAAAAAATGGAATATCATTGAAAAGTTAATTTATATCAGTAATCAAATTGATAAAGTGATAAATTTTATAATCTTATTTCTTTTCTTTTAACAACTGTGGCTTAGAGCAATTAAAAACCAAAAATTCAGCTTCTCAGAAAATTTTAATATTACATAAATCCAAAAAAGGACTTTTAACACAAAAATGTAATGTTGTGGCCAACACAATGATGGGGTAGATTGCTGACTTGACAGTTGTTCAGCAGACAACTAAGCTACTGTATGCAAACATACTGGAAAGTTGAGTGGAAGGAAAAGGGCTGTGATTTTTGCGATGCAAAAAAGCCCATTTAAGAGTTTCGGGAGATTCGCAAGGTATGGTGTACAGCTGCAGTCTTTAAGAGCCACCGCACACAAATGTATCCTTGACATGAGCTACAACTTTCACATCAACATCAAACACTACAACATCAGAAGCACCCTACTTAGGCTAAGAGAAAAAAGACTCAACTGCTGATTAAGGCAATTTTGCATTCTATATGAAAATTCAGATCCCAGAGTCTAGAGGGGTACAGAGGGACAAAATTCAAGTTGTTTGGGGTCAAGAGTGAAGTTTCAACATTCAGTAATGTTTTGGGGGGGCATCTCATCTGCTGCTGTTGGTTCGTTTTTTTCAAATCCTAAGTAATTGCAGTCATCTACCATGGACTTTTAGAGCACGTAATGCTTATTTTTGCTGACAAGCTTTATGGAGTTGCTTATTTCATTTTCCAGCAGGATTTTCCACCTGCCCACACTGCCAAAGGTACCAATACCTGCTTTTGTCATT
The DNA here is from genome assembly GCA_036173005.1 of Crenichthys baileyi. Classification (NCBI taxonomy): domain Eukaryota; kingdom Metazoa; phylum Chordata; class Actinopteri; order Cyprinodontiformes; family Goodeidae; genus Crenichthys; species Crenichthys baileyi. Next base: position 15,304 of record JAHHUM010001536.1, on the reverse strand, counting down.
GTTTGGTGTTGATGGTAGGACCAATGTGCAAGGAGGCTTCCAGGAACAACAGGAATGGAGTTAAGTAGAATTTTATGGTCACTCTTACTGATCCAGGCAGACTTGAAAAGCTCAGTAGCTAACAGGTAAACCAAGGGCATAGGGAACCCGAACCAGACCTGGACTCAGTAGCAGAACCAGGCATAATGGTGCAACACAGGATGTCAACGACAAGGAACCAGCAAAAAACAACAATGACAACCAGAGAACTTAAATACAAACGGAAATGCGGGGTGAACCAATGAACAGAGAGACTAGGTAATCAAGGGAAACTAGGAACAAGTGGGGAACAGACTGCAGGGAGACAGGGGGAGTGAAACCAGTTACCATGATAAACAAAGAACAGAAGGTAAACAAAAGACCAGACAAAGCTAAATAAACAAAAACATAAACACCAAACATAAACACTGGCAGGATATGACAGCTTTAATGAATATGACATCACTTACCTTGACTGACCACCGGGCTGGCTTTGGAACCATATATTCTCTGCAGGGTTTAGGTCAGGCAACAGGGTGACAACCTCCATGCCATGCTGCATTGATGCAGTTAAATTAATGCAAAAGCAGGACCAACCAAATATTGACTGCATATACTGTACATACTTTTTAGTAGGCTGACATTTCTATCTTAAACCTGCTTTATTAGTGGCCTTATGTGATAGGAAATAAATGCCTGAAATACATCACTCTGTGTGAAATAAATGCATATAATATATAATTTTACCTTTTAAACCTTTAAGTACCGAACTGCATTAACATCAATTTACTGTCCCTACCAGTGTGACTGAAGGTCAATAACTATAACGCTATGACTATGACATAACATTTTTTTAATGTTGTTTTTCTTTTCTGTTTTTTTAGCCCTCCTGTTTCAAACCATTTGCTTATTTCCACAAAGTTGTGAACTCTTAGCCCAGACTTTAAGTGTTAGTTAAACTTTATAACCTGCATGATGCAAGCTGCAGCAGCAGCCACAATCAAAAGATTAATCAAAAGGTAAATGATCTCCTCATACCTTCTGATTCAACAACTCATTTGAATACTGGTGCTGTTGTGCTTGGGGTAAATCTCACAGAACAGCACAATATTAAGACCATCGCTGGTCTTCCTTTATGGAGAAACAAGAAAAAAGCACAGTATTAAAAAGTGATTGGAAAAAAAACATTTATTATCCACTTACTATTTACAGCCTATCTAAAGGCTTAGTTATGCAATATATATAGTATATTAAATACGGTAAAGGCTATACCCAAAGATGACCCCTAAAACTACATGACATGTCAGTTTATCTGTTTATGTGCGGCATACACAATGCAAATCTCTGTTTGCTTGAGTGTGTAGGAGCGTGAAGGGGATTAGAAAAACCTACAAGGCATGGTGTGTATCAACTGGTGATATGTGGCTAGGTGAGAGAACATCTTCCAAATCACTGTTTTAACAGGAGCATGCAACTACCCTGAGGACACAGAGAGTCAACAAATCCTGCAGAACAGCAGTATCCAAACATTTCTACGCTGTACCCATCCAAGCTAAATAGGCCTTTGCTGAGCAATGCTGAATAATTGCGTTTGGCCTGTATGAAGCCTGCCAGGAGAAAAAAAACATTTATATCAAATCAAACAAAGCAACATCACGCCTCTGAGCTGAAGAAAGCTCAAATCACTCTCTTTGTTACTGCATGTCAACTAAATAGACATGTTCAGTTTTACAGCTTTATTGAAAAGAGGTGAATCTGGTTTTCACATTCTCAAACTGAGAATGTTTACGTCTGAGGGGTCTAGCCCTTACCTACCGTTAGGTCAGTGCATGCGCTCAGGGGCCCTTTGCTTAGAGGAGCCCTTTTGTGGTAGACTATCATCGATAAGTGGAATCTAATAAAATCTCTTTCCAGTCAAATAAACCTTGCATTGAATTTTTTCTGGCTTCTGAAGTGTTCAGTGATCAATGAAAATAATGTGTCTTGTTTTTGAGGGATGTCCAGCAGGGTTGGGCATAATAAGCAGGTGAATCATTTGCAGTGGTACAAGATCAGGTTTCCTTTTAGCCGATTAATAAATGAAACAACATCAACTTCTGTTTGGCTGATCTACTGTAGGACCCGTTGAAAGATGGTGCAGCCCAGGCTAAAGAAAAGGAATCACAAATAGATGGAAAAACAAGCCTTACATAAAAATCATTTGCTTTCACAGTAGCTGTAAAAAGTAGTTTTTTTCTTACATCTATATCATAAAATCCTAGAACTGACAGAGGGTGCACTTTCTTTTAATAACTGAAACTGATTTGAAGAGCAGTCTGATGTGTACTTGAATAGCTGATTGTTTTAATTAAAGTGACAGTTAACACTGTTTTCTCACTCTTCACATTGTGTCAAAGTGGTAATACCTACTGTCCAAATAAATACTACAGTTCTGTGTGATTTGACTTTAGCAGCAGTAATGGTAGCTGTTGCTTTAATGTGTTTCAATGAAAGAAGCTAGATAATGTTTTACATTTCTCTTTGTTTTATCACTGTAATTCATTGAAACTGTAGTATTTTTGCCCAAGGTTTTCTGCTACACCATCTGTGTGTCTGCTCTGTCTTCTCAAACCCTGTGTCAGTTGCGGCCAGTGATGGGAATAATGGCATAAACAACGTTACCACTCCATTACCGTTACCGACAATTAAATGGGGCGTGTTATAAACTAAAGCTACTCATTGAAGCTCTTGTCATCTGTCGTGGCTCATAGCCACAGGAGCTAGGCTTTTTCATTTGTTAAAGGGAGGAGAGTGATGATGATTGGCTAAGGTAAAGTAAGCTTTCATTGTAAGCCAATCAGAAAAAATCTAAATTCGTAGACATATTTAAACTTAAAAACAGTAACGCAATAGTTACTTTCACTGTTAACTAGTTACTTTTATAGTGGAGTAACTGTTACTAACAGTTACTTTCTTGTGAATTGGCGCTATATAAATAAAACTGAATTGAATTGAATTGAATTGACTTACTTTTTGGGAGAAATAACTAGTAACTATAACTAATTAATTTTTTAAAGTAACATGCCCAACACTGGTTTCGGCAGATAGCTGCTCACACTGAGCTAGGTTGAGATTGGTTTCTCCCTAAAAGAGGAGTTTTTCTTTTCACTTTCGTCACATACATGCTCATTATTAGGGATTGCTGCAAAGTTAACGACATGAAGCAATTGACTGTCCACTGTTTCTAGATGCTTGTTCAGAGGGAGTAACAGTTAAAAGTAAGTTGCTAAATTCAGTTGAGGGGGTTTCCTCATATAGAAAACCTTTTTCCTATTGGAATAACAAACTAAACATTAGAATCTCATACTGATCCATGCCTGACCCCAACAAACTGCAAGAAGCACACTCCTGACCTAGACAGAGATGGGAATTTACAGTGATCCAAAAAAGAAAGGTCAAGACAAACGCAAAAAAATATAGTTACTTGTATTCATCGCCAGATTGTTTTGGTATCATTAAAACCTATATGAAGTGAATGTCTGACCTTGTAAAATTATAATTACTTATTAAACATGTCGTAAGGCAAGCTTCTGTTGTTCATTGTAGCACACATATTTACAGACAAAAGCAAAGGACTTTTAATTTTTCTGAGATAACAAGATATCAGCTCTTGTTGTGGGTGAAATGTTTGCATGTCACCTGGGACAAAGAGCATGTTTTCCAACATCTCAATGTTCAGAAAAAAATAAAATGTGTGTAATTAGATTTCAGAGAAAAATCAAATGTATTACGATTAGGAAACAGAGACCGTATGCTGGAAATTTCCTCTTAAACCCTTATTAATATCTTTAAATTGGGTTAAATGTTTCAGCGTGGGTTAAAGAGAACCCTGTTTCTCCCCACACCAGCAGAGCTCAGGGCGGAGAGAATATTTACCAGCTTCATTTTGGTTTCGAAAAAGCGGCTTACTGCTTATTGTGTTCCATTATTACTGCCTCCAACTGGGGCTAATTTATTTAGATTAAACCGCACTGTTTTTTCTTTAATGCCTTTTGAAGACATGGAGAAAATCTCGTACTGTCTGAGGTTGGATGATGAACAAAATATTATCAGAAGATTGTTTTTATGAAGTAGCTGAAATGGAGCATTACGAAGTTATTCCAATTCTGAAGGAAGAAAGGTCCGTGACTGTTCATGCTGAGAGGGATTTATAATAATTTGGCAGCATCACTAAGCACAGCTCTTCATGCTAACCAGTTCCAAACCAAAAAATTTTAACATCTTGAAAAATGTGTGTAAAAACAGAATGCAACGTTTTCAGTATTATTTAGAAATTAATTTCATTTAAACAGAGAAGAAAGGCAAAATATCAACTATTATCCAGAGTTTTGGATTTTTGTTTTTACTTTGTTACTGTTATTAACCATATACCAACAAAACCAGATGAACCATATGTTTACATACCATATGTATAAACAGAAACTTCAAATTATTTATATTGCTCAATGGTGAGAGAGAGATTTTTTTTATGACTTTCTACAACTACAACTTTTCATATATTTCCTCAGTATTTGGTAGAATTACCTCATATTTTATAAGGCGTTACATATTGATTAATTTGCTTTTGAAACAAATAGTTTTTTAATAAAAATCTTAGACTTTAACAAGTTATTTATTTTACAATTGAACCCCAATATTTTTTTTTAATGATTCTAATTATGTTTTTTTTTATTTTCTAATCACTCTTTCTAAGGCAATAACTTCACCCAGTTTACTGTTTCAAACCCATGACCCATCCCTGTAGTGTTAGGTCAACCGAGGCCTGGATCGAGTTATATTTGACAAAAGACAGGGTTAGTAAAATTATCCAAATTTGATTGTTTTCAACCCTGCACATTGTAACAAAAAACAATTACACCTAAATCAACGTTCTTTTGTCATTTACATTATAAATTTTTTGTCATAAAATCATTGTGAATAAAGGCAGGTCTCAAATTGTTATTCCCTTTTTTAAATTTATATGGAACCTTTTTTGATGGTTGTGTTTCGTTTTGATGATGATCTGAAACCTAAAAAAGGACAGTGAACTCCATTGAGTGGTTCATTAAAACCAGAAAAAAATCAATCTCAGTCTCTGCATCGTGTGCTTATTAACACACCTTGAACAACCCGGTTTCATTACAAAATGTGAAACACCAACGGAACAAGAACCTATGTCCTAATTCGTTTTTTGTTTTCTTTTGTTAATATTACTTCGCTCAGAAAAACAAAACAACTAACAGGACTGCATTTCTATAACACTATTCTAGCCTCACTGTCCATTAAAGTGTTTTCACACAACAAGCTACAATCACTTATTCATACACACCACACTGCAGTTTGGGCTCAAGATGGGGTGCAGAGTCTTGCCCAACAAAAATGAACTCATGACCATCAAATTAAGAGACAACCACAGCCAACTATTTTAACTCTTTGGGTTTTTTTAATTCTAATTATTTTGACCAGTGAAGCTAAACAAGCTTTCTTTTATATAATTATTGATTGTTACCTAACATTTACTTTATTTTTTTTAAACATCCTCTGGCTGAAAATTACCAAAGCTGTTATCATAGCTTTGCATAGTTCTGTGGTCTTTTTGCTTTGTTGTATACCTAATAAATACACTACTTATTGCTGCCCTGGCTACAGATACCAAAACATTCATGCATTTTTTTTCCCCTCAGCTACAGGTGATCACCCTGATCATTATGCTGCAAATTGTTTTATATTTAATACGAGTTGCTTCATGCTGATAAACTTTAACAGTGCTTTGTTATTATTGATTTTCTACCACATCAGTTCTCGTTTTTATAGACTTATCAATGCAATCCAAATTGCTAAGCTTACTAAGGAATCTTAGGCCACTAATCCGCTGTGAGTTTTTGTAACGGTTGAATATGCATTTAAAGGAAAGCCTAATCAATCTATAATTCCTTGTATGCAGTCAACACCAGATTTAAAGGGGAGTTTACTACATGTGCTTTAAGTCTTCTGACACCTCCCTACCATTTAAAATCATTAAGCCTTTTTCTGTGTGTATCACATTAATAAGTGTCTGCCTTCAGTCCTGTGCACTTACCCAAGTTGTCACAAAACCTCATAGGATTCTACACTGCTACATTATGACTCAGAAGAGCAGGGTTTTTATGCTTCAAATCCTGGCTCATTGTCTCTTGCTGCCATCCAGAGCCATTTTAAGTTTGTCCCACTTTAACACCTGACCCAGTTTTAAGTGACCAGAAATTCAAACCCATACAACGTCTGTACTGACCATTTTAGCCTTGTGTCTCGGTTGTTTGTGCTCAGTGTTTAAGTGACCTACTTACATGTGATCTTGCAGCCTGTTTTTAAAGATAAGCATTTGCATTAGTGATGCACCAAACAATCAGCCGGTGAAAGAACGTGGAAAAATGTGTCTTGATTGGCTTCCACCAGTGATTGTCAGATCAAATTCTGAGCTGATTTCATAGTTTGTTAAACATATAAAAACTCAAAACTCCCACTTTTTTCGGTCTGTAAATACATCAACAATAATTGCCATTCTCACAATAGTGAATTTGCACCTATACTGTGTTTATTAGGACAGAAATTAATGTATTAGGAAGATCATTCATAAGTAAATGGCTTCCAATTGAATTTGTATGACTCCTGATGTGACTTAATTAATGTTTTACAAGCCCAGAATGATGCATTTGCTCAGAATGTTTATATTGACAAGTTAAAACTAGATGTTATTTTCTTTATTAGGAAAGCATTATAAAGTCATAAGAGTTTAGAGTAATTAATTAATTTTCCTTAGTGCTAAGTCCAATTCTAAAAATGTATATACTTATGTAAAGAGTTTTGCACTATTTCAATAGAAGCCTATAGCACATTAAAGCTTTAGTATGTGTAATTTACCTGTATTACAAAGTCATCTGGAGGTGTGGTAAGCAGTAGTTGCATATGGTTTTGAGTAACAAGAGATGAATGAATGTACACTTGTATTCTAGTTTGACTTTATTCATTTTTGTTTATACTGGACATTTGAAGCATTGATATGTATTGTTAATAAGTTGCAAAAAAAGTAAATATATGTAGTCTGGAGATAGACACGAGTGCTGCTGTGGCTCTTACTCTTGCACTCTACATTTATTTTACAGACATTCTCTTTGCTATTGTGTTCCCGGTGCCAGCCGGGACCCATAACATATGCATGACATTTTTAAAACACAAAACAGATACTAGAGAAAAAATAGAGTTTGTCTTTTGCCATTTGTGCCACAATTGCCATCTCTAACAATGCGATATGTATCGTTTCACCTGCTGTATTTTTAAGGACTTAAGTCTGGGTAAAGCAGAAAAACATGACACTTTCTGGGTAAATAGAATCCATCCATTTTGTATTATCTGTCACTTGATAGAAAACAAAGTCAGACTTTTCTGAGACTTCTCTCTTATCTCTGCTTCTCCTATTCAGTCTGTAACTCTGTGTCTAAACAGAAAAGGCAGCACATGAAAATAATCCCTCAAGCCCAGGAGCATCAAACACAGCATGGGAGGGAATTATTGATTCGGCGTCATGAATAGGTAATGGCAAGGATGCATCTCACTCTCAAACAAAACAGTTGTTTCTTACTGAAGTTTAATGGCTGGCTGTCTATGAAGACAACGTATAGGGAGATGTATATGACAGCTTTGCAACATAATAAAACTCATCTAATAGGCTTACATTTGAATCTTCGGTTCCCTGGTTTTGACTGTTTGAGAGTTTCATTTTTCACAGCAACAAACTGTTATTTAGGGAAAATTGATGAATTTAAGGAGAGCATCAATTTGGGTTCTGAAGTGGACTCCTCCCCTGTCCCACAGCACTCACAGATGGCCCAGGTCTAGTGCACCAGTCCCTCGCAGCTGCAGTCAGAGCAGGAGAAGTTCAACCCTTTGCATTCAGACAGTAGATGAATTAGGGCAAAACTACTTAGCATCATTTTCTCACATTTCCCATGTAGCATTTCTTTGACAGTTTCCTTGATTTTTTTCAATTAATTTAGATGTCAATGCAGACTGATACAAACATTTTTTTTAAATGTTATAAGATTAAAACCAAACCAGACTAGCTAAACATAGAAGAAAGGAAATCAGAATAACTGTGCACAGTGTCTCATTTTTGACGCTCTCAAGCATGGATAAAGTTATTATGGTAAACTTAGGGTCAGAATTGAGACATTTTGAATTTGTAGTTGAATCAAAGACATTCCACCTGCATTATATTTCCAAGTTAAGATTATAGTTCAATTTTAAAATAAAGATAAATATTGTTTCCTACTTTAATATAAGCCAGATCTTATGAATGTATTCAAGTATCAGTTGATTCAGCCTTTTGTCAGCATACTGGATAGGCAAAGCAAGTTTGTTTTTATAGCACATTTCAGCAACAGGACAATTCAAAGTGCTTTACATGATGACAAAAACATTTTAAAAAAGTATATTGCAGTGGCCTGATAAAGGAAAGTAAAGTAAAGAAAAGTTGGACAACAGATTGAAATGACCACAACTTTCTTGTAAAATCGTAAGGCTAAATGAACCAACAAAGTTTAAATCTTTTACTCATTCATTAATGCAGTGTGCTTTGTGGTTCATAATTTTTCACCATAAAATCAAATGTTTCTCTCTGGGGAGGAGGTAATTTCAAACAGAATATTTGGTTGATTTAAAATCTTACTTGTTATCAGTGATAACGTTAAAATTTGAATTTCAATAATGCTGCAAATTATGCATATCAATCACTCTTTTTAAAAGCTATGACTTCAAGGCATTTTTTTAAAAGGTGGAGGCTATGGAAAGGCCCCTTTGGCAAAATAAAGCATTGATAGAGTCACATGAAACTTTGATGCATTGTGTCAGAAGAAACATATGGTCTTGCTGTACTAAACATGCTCTCAATCCCACTGCAGGGCTTTCAGGTGGCATGCCTGTGGCACTTTCTGCCTCTAAAAAGGGTTTAGCACCTTTAAATTTTATTTTGTTTACATTTTAAGCTCATTGTAAGGAATACTGTAAAAAATATGTTGAGTGTCTTGTAAATTTTTTGTTTGTTGGAGAATGCCATGCTGTACTGATGGTGATTGAGGTGTACTCAACAGGTTTTGCTGCTTTCTTTTAATTTTAGCCGTCCCCAAGGACTAACATGCATGTGCCTAATTAGGGTGGAAGAGCACAGTGGCATAGTTGGCATTGGTAACAAGAAAGGCAACAAAAGAATGGGCCCTCTGCAAGGGCATTTTCCTTTTTTATGTCTGCTTTTTACATTAAATAGTCTGTTTCCCATTAATGCAACTTTTCTCACACCTACAGACTTCCTGGCATGAGAGTTGTGTACAATAGCAGGTGAGTTAAGTGCTTCAAAAAACACCTCACAGTGGTCTGGAGGTGGAAAGTAGGTGGCTATGAGGAGGCCTTCAACATTTTTTACAGCAGGGCTCTGGAATGGAATCTGTGACATTATAGGAGCAGCTAAAATTTCACCAAGGGGTGCCCATCTATAACACATAACACACTTGCCTAGAAACATATTTTTTACTATTTCATTTGTTAACTAATTAAACAAAATACCATTGTAAACCCATTGTGTTTGCTTGTTGTTTCACACACTGAAAACAATATTACTGAATAAAATGACTTTAAAGAAAAACAAGTAAAGCACGGTGCCAAACCCTAGACACATAATACTGGTGGGAGAATTTGGTTGTTAGCGCAACAGAGCATTCTGTATTGCAAAAGTGCTTAAATACATTTTTGATGAGCGTGAACAAAATGGTGGAAAGAAAGTAAACGAAGAAAAGCAGTGTCACAGCATTCTTGCATAAACAGGCAACCAGTGCCGCAGCATGCCGGAGTTCATGCCATGGGGCTTCCTCGCGGAATCCCCTGGCTCCCCTGGTGCCAGACCGGCCGTTAAAGCGTGCCATGGCGGTTGCCGCTGTTTTTTGTGGAAACCAATGCTGATTATCGGCAGGCAGGATGTCATTATTGTTATAGCCTGTTACTTTTAAATGATGTCTTTATTGGTTTTTATTTAATAAACAGCGTTAGACCCATAACATAAGGTGGCTGTATTTACTTGAGATGGGAAATAAATAGCACTATGTGTGTGTATGAATGACGTGCTGAAAGGATGATGAAGACTTATTGCAAAAACAGCTTCCACAAAAACAGTGGCAACCGCCGTGGCAGGCTTTTACGGCTGGTCTGGCACCTTCTGGCATCCTCGCAGAATCCCCTGGCTCTTCTGGCAGGTAGTGGCATGCTTCTGCCGGCCACTGCCACGAATACAGCTCGGCCCTGCTGTCCCAGCCGCCCCACAGATAAAACTCTGCCCCCTCATTTGAATATAAGAACATGAAATAAAAAGAGCTTAAAATGAAAAACGGGGTTAAAAAGTAAAAGTCACTGAAATACGTAAAGTAGCTTTACAAAATAAAACTGCATTATAAAATAAATGTCAGGATCTGATCTGCTGAACATGCCATTAACCAGCTTCCTCACTAGGTGTCACAGGAATCCTAGAGATCTGGAGGCTGACAGGTGCAGCCTATCTGGTCATCAGCCACGGTGCAATAAAAGGGAGGACTGCCAGCATATCAGCGGGTGACTGTTTTGCCCCAGTGGTATTACAACCGGCTCCTCTTGAATCTTGCACTTCAAGTGGTTTTTCATGCTAAGCTCCTTGGTAACCTTCTACCTCTTCCATGCAGGTACTGCTCTATGCCCCACTGTCCTGTTAAGAAGAATCTCTGGAATTCCCACAGACCGCGAACCTCACTGGACACTTTACCTGACTGGCAGTCCGAACGGATCAGTGTACCGCTTCAGCCGCGAACCTTGTCCAACCTACCACAAAGGATTATTCCCAGGACCCTGGCAGCACCGTTCTCCAGATCAGCTCTCAGTCCTGACGCGCCCTCTCCCTGGCGGATACCCGTCTCCTCATCAGTAAGCATTACCTGCATCTAGTGCATTTATTCCTATTTATTATTACTTACCCTAATTCCTCATCACAGCCCAGGCCGGCTTGTATGGTGGCCAGCTCCCGTACCTGTGTTTAAATGAAATAATTAAAACGTTCTCTGTTCCTGAGTGTTCTCTGCATGTGGGTCAAGTCGGCAGTCAAAACTATGACAATAAATATATAAATCTTTAAGTGAATTAAATAAATCTTAAAATGAATTAAACAAAACAAGATAAAAATTTCTTTTAACATAATTATTTTGTTTTATTTCATGGGGATATTTATTTATTTGATGGAAGATTTAGTAATAATTTATCAATAGCAGTATTTATTTATTCATTTACTTTTGAATGAAACGGCTCTCCATACATGTGGCCTGACTACTCCTTTGTCCCAGTTTCATTACTTGAGTTTTATTCCACCGAGTTCCCGCCTCAGAGTTTTATGACCTTTTGTTCAAGATTTGAGGCAATCAGCTGTCAGTGGCTAAAGGTGTCATTATATTTGAAAGAGCTCTAACCCACATACAGAGAACACTCAGGAGAAGAAAGTAAAATAAAGACTGTTTTATTGAAAAATCATAAAAGGGAATGAAACTGAGGAGAATCTCACTGTAGGGAGAGAAGTGAAGAGAATGGATGAGTACGGGTAATGAAAGGGATAACGAAACTAAGGATAAATGTTTAACTAGATGCAGAGATCGGCTTACTGTGTAATGGTGGTCAGGTCGCCAGGGGGAATGAGATTCAGGATCCAGGTCTGAGGCAGGAATATCTGTAGAGTGTTCACTTGGTGCTGTTCAGTATGAGCTTGGAGCAAAGGTAATAGTTCGATGTGCGGTGGCAGAGCAGGAAAGCTGCCAGCTTGATGCGAATCAAAACGAAGACAGAAAATAGGATATGCAATCCCCAAAGTGTAGACAGGCTTGATCATCCAGAATAGCTTCCAAAAAATAACGTCATAACCTCAGTGACATAGATCCAAAGCATAGTCTTTCAAAATCTGCAGAAGAGCAAAAACAAAGTTAATCGCAGGTCGAAGAACGAAGCATAGACTTAGAGTGTGGCTCAAGTTTGTACCACTGGTGGCAAAAGACTCTCGCATCTAAGTGCTGGCAGCCTCCTGCTTGAGTACTCCTCATGGTAATCAGTGGAACAAGTCACACCTGTCACCCAGCACACCTGAGAGCTCCAGCACCACCTGAGAATGAGCACATGTAGCAAAAAATATAAACACAAACAAACCCAGATCCTGACATCATCCCCCCCTCAATGACTGCCTCCTGAAACAAATCACGTGCCGACAACCAAACCTTTTGTCCAGGCTGATACTCCGGTGCAGGTCTGCGTTTGCGATCAGCGAAACGCTTGTTTTGATCTGCAGTTCGAATGAGGCTCTGGACGGTCGAGTTCCAAATAGCCTTACACCGGTGGACATGTTGGTGGATAGAAGTCACAGTGATGTCTTTCTCATCAGTAGCAAACAGGGGTGGCTGATATCACAGTGAGGCCTCAAAAGGTGAATGTCCAGTGGAGATGTGTGAATTCACCAGGCTACTTTTCTGAGAAATCAGCACTCAAAGATTCGTTGTTTTCTCTCCCTGAAAGCAGGGTGGTGACAAAAGCTGCTAATAACTTTGAATAGCCCACCTCCCCCCAACTTTTGTCAAAAAAAAAGTCCCCCCTGACTGCAAGACTTCTGTCACTGAAATCATAGTAGTATTTTTCTATGAAAGATAATTTAAAAACACTGCATTCCAATCTATTTTTTTTATTTTTATGTCTGCAAATTGCATCATGACTGCAACCTAATGTCTGCAACCTGTTGATTGGTTTGGTTTTTCCTCTTTTTTTTGATCAGTCTCACTTAAATTTCCAGTCTATTAAATTTTCTGCCTCAGGCCGAGTTGAAATCCTATCTCAAAATTAGCAAAATATCATAATAATGTGGATGTTTTTTCTTAAATATGTAATATGAAAATGTCCAATGATTTTTGTAATCTGTATGTACCCATCCTTTTTTAGTCTGCATACCTCTTGACTTTAAAATGGACCAAGGAAGAGAAATGGGCAATAACTTGACTTTGATCATGTCACAAATGTAATTTTTATTTACAACATCCAGGTGCAGGCAGGGCAGGAAAACAGACAACAGGAGGTAGAACTCCCGGGTCAAACAGGAGCTGAAAGCTAACAGGCTCTGTGTCATTGTGAGTCCTAGCTAGGACCACACCAGGTCTTTTGGCCAAAAAAAGCTTTAAAAAAAAAAGCACAAAAAAAGACAATTAAAATATTGCATGTCTCTTTGTTATTGACAAATACAGACTGTGGAAGTCTGCATAATAGATACCTGAACACTCAAGTCGATTTTCACATTGTGAATGGGATACGGTAGATGCTAACCTCGTGTAGCTATGCTAGACAGAAAACTTTCGTTGTGAACACTGATCACCCAGTGCAGGGGGAACAAAAAACCTATCTCAAGCTTAGATTTTTAAAAAAAACCCCCCCCCCCTCTCAATTAATTTTCACATGGGATACAGTGATTGTCCAGCTAAACTCGTGTATCTACGCTAGCCAAAAAAAACTGTTGTTATGACCACCGATCACCCAGCGCAGGGGAAAAAAAAAAACTACCTCAAGCTTAGATTAAAAATACAAACACAAACCTCACTCAAGCCCGGATTTTAAATTTGGCTGGTCAGGTTTACGTGATTTGGGGTCCGCTTCAGATTTTTTAAAAAATTTTTTTTTTAAAAAGTTATCAAACTCACCCCATAAGAAACTGAAAGGGTATTTCCGGCAGACTTTCGATGCCTCCAGTCGCTATCATCTTCCGCCCCCCTTTCCATCTCCTTCTGATTCAAATCTGAAGAGAGTCCCGGCGACGGTACTGCTGAAATGTAAATCCACAGCGAAGCGCTGTAACAGCAGCGATTCAGTTCGTTTGCCACACGTTGAGCTTGGTCCAGCGTGAAGAAAATTTAATTTTTTCATAGGAGCTGTTAAGTGGCCACGAGGTTTCTTGAAGCACGTGGTTATTGGTCGAAACAAAAAAAACCAGCGGGGAGCCAAAAAAAGCCGCTACAAAAATGAGCTGAGGATTTTCCCCTCCCCAAAATGAAATACGAACTGGCTCAAAACAAGCCGAGTTTAAATATAAAATTTACCATTTTTTAAAAACCCCCCAAAACGTTTTTTTTAAAAAATTTTAGTGGATACTTCATAATTTCAACTTGCACATTTTGAAATTAAAACAAAATAACCCTTTTTCGAAATTTACGGTTTTTTTTTTTTTATTTTCTCCATTTGTGCTCTGCCGACTTGTTCCTGGTTTTGCCGTGGCGCGTCACATATTCTACCCAGGGTAAATATGCACACCAGTCAGAAGGGTTAGTGGACGTGAGACAACGTAGGGTTGATTCCAGCTGCTGATTTAACCTTTGGGTCTGACCATTAGACTGTGGTTGGTAACCTAAAGTTAATGAAACCCTGGCTCCGAGGGCTAAACAAAACTGTTTCCAAGCCTGCTCAATGAACTGTGGACCTCGGTCAGACAAGATGTCCTGTGGGATTCCATGGAGACGAAAGACGTGTTTAGTGAGGAGTTTGGCGGTTTGAAGGGCTGACGGAAGTTTTCTGAGAGGGATGAGATGGCAAGCCTTAGAAAAACGGTCCGCAATAGTGAGAATAGTTGTCATACCTGAGGAGAGCGGAAGACCAGTAACAAAATCCAAAGCTATGTCAGACCAGGGACGACTTGGTATGCTTAGTGGTTGAAGAAGACCTGCAGGAGGCTGGTTACAAGACTTATTCCTAGCACATGTAGCACAAGACTGAACAAATTCCTTCACATCCTTATGTAATGTGGGCCACCAAAACCTCCTTTGAACCAATGCAATAGTTCTACTAACACCTGGATGAGCCAAAAACCTTGCTGTGTGCAGCCAGTTAATTAATCGAGCACGTACTGTAGATGGGACGTAGATACGGTTAGGTGGCCCATTGCCAGGATCTGGCTCCTGTTGTTGAGCCTTTAAGACCGTCTCCTCAATCTCCCATCTAAATGCCCCGACCGTCCAACCGGGCGGCATGATTAGTGCAGGTTCCCTCACCGAATCATCTGTGGCGAATTGTCTGGAGAGGGCATCGGGCTTAGTATTTTTTGGTCCCAGCCTGAAAGAGATACATAAGTCGAAATGAGAGAAAAATAAGGACCAGCGAGACTGACATGGGTTCAGCCTTTTGGCTGACTGAAGGTAGCCCAAGTTCCCTTGTG